>CM041628.1:548059-616391 GCA_023333625.1 Bothriochloa decipiens | reverse complement strand
TGATCCGTAACACCCGAAGCAACCTCATTCATGCTTGGCAGTTGTCTATTGTTGTCTCCACCATAATCCTGTCATGTGTAAAGGTAAGTTTATTATTTTCTTTCAAGATAGTAACACGGTACTTTTCTTCAAATATGTCACAAATTAATATGAAAGGTTGAGGTTGTTTCTGTACCTGGTATGTTAGTGTTGAGTCTATGAAATCATTCTATGCTTCAAATGCTTCATCAAGAGCGTTTGGGTCATTTGAAAGTAACATCTGTGTCAGGGGTTCTGTTATATCTTGCTCTACTTGTACTGTTTGTAATCATATTTTTGAATTAGACTTGTACTAAGCTCTAATCATAGTTATTTTTCTTTTGTGGTTTGCAAGAGTTGAGAATGCAAATGGGTACCTGTGCTGAAATTCTCTGTGTCTCATCATTATCTTCTTGTGAGCTAATGATTTGTTCATAAACTAGGTTAGTGTATCCTCCCTGCAATGAAATTTAAAATAGCTTAGACCTCTATCATTCTATTCAATGCATATAGGCTTCACAAGGATAAAGATTGAAATGAGAATTCATGTTTTGATTTGCTTATCATCTTGAATGGCATTTGTGGCTGGATGAATGGCATCATATGGTTACCAATTGATGCAGGTAACTACTGTTGCTACTGCATGTATTTGCTTGACTTAAAGCCATCTGTGCCTGATTAAATGGCATGAAATGGTTGCCAATTGATGTAGGATAACTGCTGCTGCTGCTGCCTGCATTTGCTTGACTTTTACCCATTTATGCCTGACTGAATGCCGTCATAGGGTTACTAATTGAAGTAGGATAATTGTTGTTGCTACTGCCTGCATTTGCTTGACTTGAAGCCATGATTGAATGGCATCATAGGGTTACCAAACATGTTTAGCATGTCTTGTTGCCACTTTTGCATCCCTTCTACTGTGCTGAAATCATAATATGGTCTTGAGTGCAAATCCATATTGAGAATTGCTTCCTGAAAACATAAGAAATGCATTAGATATGAATGGTTTTGTCTTAATTATTTTAGCAATCTGTCATTACTCAATATGAAACCTAGACACTTAGTGCAAGAAACAAGAACTAGCAGGCAATGTATTAACCCAGCAACATGCTATACATGATTCAACTATCATATACACAATTGCAAATGATGATACTATGAATTGCATTTACTTGACACTACAAATCTAGTTCTCAGGATATGCAATTTTATTTGTGGGCAATATGAACTTGTGCTTTTGGTTCAACAACACTATTTCCCTAGAGGTTAAACATCTACTTTTTGGTAATTGTGCACATATATTCATTCTTCAGCAATTAGCAACCACATATAGTTATAGCAGATTTTGTTCAAAATGAATTAATCAAGTTTGTTCTCTCTACACATTGTTTGAGATGAAGAAATGAAGATTTGAGAGATCTAGGCATCAAGGATTGAGTCAGATCAACTAGTTTCTGAATCTAGGACAAGAATTGGATGCAAATGGTGTTTGCTCAACTTTGATTGTGCAGAAGTGAGTTGTTGCTTCCTGGATCTTGTGAATTCCTTCTGCTTTTGCCCTTGTTCCTTTGCTCTGATCTGGAGTTTTCACCCCTTTTCCCCTAGTGTTCATGAGGAGAGCAGAGCTCTTCCCCAGAACAGATCGGGATGGATTTGATCTTCTTGGCTTTTCTTCTTTGCCAAGATAGTGTAATATAGGACCAATAGTTTGGTTGTTGGGCTGACATGGTTCTCTGTTTATTCTAGTCAGGTCCATAGGCTAGAAGAAGGGTACAAGTATAAATTAGGACAGACAGGCCTTGGGCCTTGTTTAAGAAATAACAAACTAGGACAGACGGGCCCATTACAAATACAAGTACAAATACAAGTAAAAATATATGTAAATATATATCAAAATACAAATTCGTGTGTTATTTTGTTTAAAAACACACGGATTGTGTTCCATGTTGTAATTCGTGTGTTATTCTGCCTCAAAACACACGAATTTTCTTTTTATAAGGTGATGTGCGGTTGTGTGGTAGAATTTAAAAATTCATGTGCTAGCTTTAAAGAAAACACACGAATCCTATCTTACCTCAAATCCGTGTGTTTTGGTGGCACAAAACACGCGCGTGCTATATCGGCAAGAAACACACGCGTATAGACTAGACACGCGTATAGACTAGACGGGCCCTATATGGTAGAAAACTATTTTTATGCAAGTACTCGATGATATGTTAACACTCTCTTTCCTTCTTTTTCAAGCAATCAGCAAACACACCGTGCATTTTATATCCTTGAATAACAATACAAGATAACCCGCGGAAGACCACAATTTGCTAAACCATACTGTGAAAACAACTGCTAATTGCTCGTACAAACGAATGTACATACATTTTACGGAAGAGATAAAACGTAATACGAGGGTATTACGCACCCAAGCTTATTTAGTTCAGCACACACTATAAGCCAAAGCATACTGCTACTGCTACACACCTACACACTAGTACTGGTTGAACCTTTTTACCACGGAGTGAGAACGATCATACGCAAGATGTTACTCTATCAGATTCAGAGCTCCAAAAGAACATCGCGCATAGCGGCACGAGGCTTGCACGTGGCCTCCAACGGGACGGCTCTGGGCATGGTCAGCCCGCCACCCGTGGTCATGTCGATCTCGAGGCCATCGATTCTGTCCCAGTCGAAGCACTGGATCAGCGTGCCGAGCACCAGCCCGATGGTGCGCAGCGCGAGGGTCTCGCCGGGGCACTTGCGCCGCCCCATCCCGAACGGCATCAGGAGACGCCCCTCGGCCTTGCCGTCCTCGAACCGATCCGGCCTGAACTCGGCAGGGTCCTCCCACACCGCGGGGTCCCTGTGGATGGCGTACGCGTTCACGATCAGCAGCGTGCCGCGGAGAACGTCGTAGCAGCCGACCTTGCAGTCCTCGGACGACTCGTGCGGCAGGAGCAGCGGCGCGGCCGGGTACATGCGCAGGGTCTCGTTGATGACGCAGTGCAGGTAGCCGAGGCGGGGCACGTCTTCTGCGGTGATCAGGCGGGAGTTGCCCACGACGGCGTCGATCTCTGCCTGTGCCTTCTTGAGCGCCTCCGGGTGGTTCAGAAGAAGCGACATGGCCCATTCTGTCGTGGACGATGTGGTCTCCGTTCCGGCGCCGAATAAATTCTTCATCACAAGAAAAAGGAGAAAGAACAATCAGTGTCTCAGTTACATGGACTTGGAACCGCTGGTGATAATTTCGTTTATTGGGAAAAACTGGACACGACGCTGTTGATATGCATCACATGGGTTGTGGGTCACTGTCCACTGTGTTTTTTTGTCAGGTTAATCTCCCAACCGGTTAGTATTTCGGCAGGGTTTGTCAAAGCTTGGCTCAGAGAAGAAAGTACTGGAAGAAAAAACTCACCCCGCAAAGTGCCATGATCATGGTGTCCGTGTACACCTCCGGCTCTGACTTCTGCAACGAGAGCAGCACGGCGATCATGCTCTTCTTGTCGCTGTCGCCGCCGTCGTCCATCCTCCGCCGCTCCGCGTCGATCAGCCGCTTCAAGAACGCGTCCCTCCTGCTCACAGCGGCCATGATCTTGTTCCTCACGCCGAACACGTCGAACCACCGCAGGAACGGCAGGTAGTCCCACAGGTTGGCCGTGCCGAGGTGCGGCACGATCTCGTCGATGATCTGCTTGAACTCGTGCGCCTCGGGCGACATGTCCGTGTCGGCGTCGGCCTCGGTGCGGGAAGTCTTGGTCTGCGCGATGGTCTCCATGAGCACGCTGAGAGAGACCTCGAACAGCCTCCGCTTGAGCTGGATGCGCGCGGCGCCGTCGGGCGCCGCGGCGGCCGCGTGGTTCATCCGACGCACCATGGCGCGCACCTCGGCGGCGATGACGGAGGACATGCAGGCGACGCGGTGCGCGGAGAGGAGCTGCACGGCGGCGACGCGGCGGAGGTTGCGCCAGTAGGGTCCGTAACTGGCCGCGGCGAGCGCGGCGTAGCGGAAGGACACGAGCTCCTGCGTGGCGAACCTGGGGCGGTTGGCGAAGGCCACGTCGTGCTCCGTGAAGCACTCCTTGGCGCACTCGGGCGAGGACACGACCAGCGCGCCGCGGGAGCCCATGCGCAGCGAGAACACCGGCCCGTAGCGCGCGGCGAGGCCGGCCAGCGCCTCGTGGAATGGCGTCTTGACGAGGTGGAGGTGGCCGAGCAACGGGACGGCGCGTGGGCTGGGTGGCAGCCGCTGCGCTGACGTCCCCTTGCCATTGCCCTTGCGGCCGTTGCCGGCAGCACGGCCGACGAGGTAGTGGAGCACGAAGAGGAAGGCGAAGGAAAGCACGGCCACGTAGGCCGTATCCATGGTTGTGGACTGTGGAGCAGCAGATGATTGTGGCTGAGGCTGACGAGGTTTGATTGACTAACTCACTGATTGATTGATCCGTCGAGCGCTGCTTGGTGTTTTTTGTGGTGTCACCATCCTGCATGGCTAACTAGACCTAGGCAATCAAAGATATGGATCTACTAGTCTACAACGCCTTGAAGGAGAAGATTGTCACAGAAATATTGCAGACGCAATGGCTGACGTTTGGGAGGAGGATGGTTCGTGTATGTAGGGACAGGATTTCGGCGATCTTGTCAGGGAGACTGGGGGAGAGGAAGCGAGACACGTGGATGCACCTGTTAGCACGGGAGCCTTGTCTGGTTGCGTTTTCCAGGATGGCGCCTTGAGCCGCTGAGCGGACGGATCTTCTTCATGGGCTCGCAAAGGCCAAATCGTACTGCGGGATCTGTTCGGCTGGGACTTTCTTTGGAAGCAAGGAACTCCATTGGTGAGGATGAGCACTGGGTGATGACCCGTACTAGAACGGGTCCTGAACTCAGCGAGGTGACGGTAATCCTAGTCCAACATAAGAATTTTCACGGCACCACGTGCGTATTGGCCGGGAGGGGTCATCCACGCGCCAGGGTGTCCTGAAGTAGCGGTTCACTAGTGTACGTGACTTGGTGAGGAATTTGCAAGTAGCATGGGCTTGTTTTGGGATATATCTAAGTTTATAAAATCGGATTTGGAGTACTAGATTTACCTTGGAGCTGCTCCAATTCGGATCTATGATTCTACTATTCTCGAAAAAAAAAAGATTGAAAGAGCTACACGGTGGATCTGTTTGGCCGGCCCAACAACCATGTAATTGCCACCCATGAGCGCAAGCTCTTCCTCCTCTCCTTTGTTTCGCTGTCACTTTAGACCCAGGCGTCAGTCTCCTCGTCTCCTTGTTCCTTCTCTTTTCTCACGCAGAAAATACAACCGAAACAAGGCAAGTGCATGCACGGAGGGGCAGGGGCCACCAAACGCTTCGAGGGCGTCCACAGTTAGTGGCGGAGCCAGGGGTGGCTGGCAGGGGCCGTGGCTGCCAAACCCACCCACCTCCCCCAAGCACGGTGACTTCCTTAATGTATTTATATAAAATTCATTTGTATAGGCAAAAAAATATATTATTTTACACTCTTTTGATGGTAAAAATAGACTAAAATTCATTTAAATATGCTAAATTATAGAAAAATTTTAACATCATATGTGTAGAACATATTTAGCATGCTTATGAGACGTTGCGTATCGTATGGCCCCCCTTATTCAAAAGTTCTTGCTCCGTCGCTGTCCACGGTGACTTCTTTTTTTACTTATAAACAGAAGGCGAACAATCCCCGCCTAATCCATTGCCACAGATATCGGGTGAGGCCCACTGGGTGAACATCCTCTTCAAGGAGCCATAGTTTTTTTTGGTTGCATGGTTGCCATAGTTACAAGATCACAGAATGGGGTGGAGAGTGGAATATTTTACATCTGTTGGAGAGTGCTCCAGAAGGCATATATAGAGGTGAATTCACTTCCAGTGGATGTGAGAGCCACAACTCGACGAAAACCTTGCATGCCGCGGTCGGTCGATCCACACAAAGGGTCCAGGAGGATGAGAGATCGTGCTGCGGGTGTATACCTGCTGGGGCATCAGTGTTCCAGAGGGCGTCTACCATGGCCACGCACCCGCTCCCCCAACCTAGCTTGTTCCAGAAGTTCACGGCGAAGAGGCACTTGGAGATTATGTGATCCCTTGTCACGCTGCCCCCATTACAGAGCTCACAGGCATCAGTCGCAACAATCTTCTTCTTCAGCAGTTCGTTTTGCATTGAATCTGGTTCTGTACAAGAAGCCAGGCAAAGAACCTCACCCGGGGCGGCGCAAAGTTGTTCCACACAAACGCAAAGAACGTCGACTTTTGCTCCCCTCGCACCGACGATCTATAGATAAGACTCGTGCACGACTTATGGTCTGCCCCCTCCATTTCATATATCTTTCATCAGATTCATTAGTCAAGGTAACAGACTGGAGCATCTATTCCAACTCCTGCAGTTCAGCGGCAGCCCTGGTGGTCAGTCGCGACCGGTGAAGTGGCCATATAGGGCGGGGTATTGGACAGACAATGGGAGCTCGGAAACCCACATGTCGTGCCAATACAATGCAGAGGACCCATCACCGATGACCACCTTTGATATGCTCCTGCAAGCCGACAGGAGCTTTCGCAGCGCCTCCCAGTGAGATCCTTCCAGCACCCCTCATAGGTCCGACAGAGAGATGTGCAGTAACACCCAGGTTACACATGACGATTATCCAGGATGATGTAATATGTGGATCAACTTCAGCAGAAGACACGCATTCTGGGTGACTTGGCCGCGACCTTCCCATCGTCCATCAAATTCGTTAGCTAGCTAGCCAGAAAGGCCACATCGGCCAGGGAACCCAATGGCTGCACCGCCCCTAGATATGTCGGGTGCATCCCTCGCTGCGTCAGCCTGGGTGGCCGCATCGCCTAGGTGTACTTCCGCCTCAACCACGTTGACCTAGAGGAGGGGGGCTTGCGAGAGGAGCTCACCAACGGGGAAACAAGGGGCCTGTTTGGTACAACTTTTTTTTTCTTGCCAAACACCATTTTTCAAAACAGTTTAATAGTTGAAGCTGTTTTTTCTCCCCTCTCTCAAAGAAATAGATTGAGAGAGAGCTAAAAAATAATTTATCCCAACTTTGTCTCTGATTTCTTTCTTTTATCCATATATGTAGTTGTTGGTGAAACTGTTTTGTCAAACTATTTTTTCAAAATAGCCCAGCCTCACCTAGAAAGTTGTTCACGAAGCTGTTTTCCAAAAAAAAACAACTTTACTAGCGAAGTTAAGTTATGTCAAATGGAGCATAAGTGTATCTTGTTTTCGAGTACATTCGTTTGAGTCAGTGTGTTGTTGTTTGATTTAGTGTGTTGACTCATCAGTTGTAGCTAGGGAGCTATATGTGTGTTTTCTCAATACTTTGTACAGTAATAAGCTTTAGGCCTTTAATTATAACTAAATAAAGAAAACTTATACAGAGACCAGCAACAAACCAGTATTATTCACGCCATTATTATTGCAGCACACGTACAGTAAAAGTAGAGAACACACACTGTCCCAGTTACACCACCTCTCTGGGAGCGAGCCGCGCCCGGAGCGGGTTGGCCATGACGACCGTGAACTCGGCCTTCTCGCCGTCGACATCCACCTCCTCCCCATTAGCCGCACGCCACTCGAACGCGCGCACCATGTTGGCCACGAAGTACTCGAGGTGCAGCGTGGCGACGTTGAGCCCGGGGCAGATCCTCCGGCCGGCCCCGAACGGCATCATCCTGATCTCCCTCGTCCCCGTGATGTCCGTCCCCTCGCCGTCGCCTCCCAGGAGGAAGCGCTCCGGCGCGAACTCCGTCGGGCGCTCCCATGCTTGCTCGTCCATGGCCATGTCCGCCACCATAAAGTTCACCGTTGTGCCCTTGGGGATCACGTACCCGCCAAGCTCCATGTCCTCCGCCGGCGCGTGCGGCAGCACCATGTGCCCCGGAGGGTGGCGCCGGAGGCCCTCTAGCACGACGGCTTTGAGGTACGGCATCCTGCTCACGTCGTCCTCGGAGATATGATCCGAACCGGTGGTGGCCATTGTGGCTTTGATCTCGTCGTGGAGTTTGTCTTGGATGTCCGGGTTCTTGACCAGCTCTGCCATGATCCACTCCAGCGCTGTGGACGTGGTGTCTGTACCGGCATTGAGGAACTCGGAGCACATCGCGACCATCTCGTCGTCCGTCAGCGCGCGGCCGCCGTCGTCGTTGAGCTGGATGTCAAGCAGCGTGTCGACGTAAGAGTGCGGCAACGTCGTCGGAGCGGTCGTTGTCTGAGGTCCAGCGGCGGCTCCGAGCTTCTTGCGCTCCCTGCGCGCATCGATGAGGGGCATGAACATGTCTTTGAGACGTTGGCGCTTGGTGAGCAGTGCCTGCAGGCGACCCTTGAAGAGGCGCGTCGTGATGGCCGGAAGGAAGGCGAAGACGCCGAGCTTGCTGGTGTAGAGCAGCAGGTCGCGCTGCGATTCGGCAATGTCGCGCAAGTAGCGCTCATGGATGCGCTCGCCGAAGCACATGGCCACGAGGAGGGAGAACATGGCGTACTGGAACGTCTCCATGACGGAGGCAGAGGCAAGCCCGTCGACGTCGTCGCGGCGCCGCAGCATGTCCGTGAGCTCGGCGAGCACCGCTGCCCGAGCAGGTGCAAACAACCGGAGGCGCGCCGGGTGCGCGACCTCAGCCACGAAGTTGCGGCGCAGAAGGCGCCAGAGCGGGCCGTAGCTGGAGCTGGTGATGGCGGAGGCTTCGAGGCCCAGGAACTCCCGCGACGCGAATTCCGGGCGGTCGGCCATGGCGGCACCGCGCTCGACGAGCGCGACGTGCGCGACGCGGCGGTCGGAGACGGTGACCAGGAGGCGGGAGCCCATGCGGAGCGCGATGAGCGGGCCGTGGCGCGCGTGGAGGCGGCGGATGGCACGCAGGACGTCCATCCCCTGGTGCCTGAACCACAGAAGGTTGCCGAGCACGGGCACGACGGCCGGACCCGGAGGCAGGCGGCGGCGGTTGGCATGGGAGAGCAGGAGGAAGGCCAGGAGGAGCGCCAGCAGAGAGACGAGGAAAGACCATGCGAGCTCCATTGTCTGCCTGCTTGCTTGTCTATGGTTGGAGCTGTGGTGATTGAATATATGCTGAGATGGATGATCCGAGCCATGTGTAATGACGAGGCTTTTATAGAGAGAATGAAATGCATGCATGCTGCCTGGGATACGTACTACGTATACTTGTTCAATCCCCTCGCCGCAGGTGGAGCCTTCGTTGACAACTCCAGGAAACGAAACTGCTGAGCATCTGTGGTGTCAACTCCAGGAAACCAAACACATCAGATGAATAAGGCCGTTGTCCAATAAAGATCCTGTCATCTCTGTCTGTGTTGCTTATGTTAACCGACGTTCCACATTTGTTTCCACAATCTATTGCTTTTCCAGCTTGCTCTATGCATATGCATCGAAGGGAGGGCCTTCCCGGCCCGGCGGGGAGGCACTCATCCTTGGTTATGAAACTTTTCAAAGAAATAGGAGC
This sequence comes from Bothriochloa decipiens, assembly GCA_023333625.1. Lineage (NCBI taxonomy): Eukaryota > Viridiplantae > Streptophyta > Magnoliopsida > Poales > Poaceae > Bothriochloa > Bothriochloa decipiens. The sequence goes on along the minus strand of CM041628.1, from coordinate 606,891 downwards.
ACAAAAACTACGGTCGGATCAGCTACTACTCCTGTGTCTATTATAGTCATTTCAACCGATAGTCAAAATATCTTAAATTTGATTAAAATTATAAAAAAATTATAAAAATTTATAATATTTATATATATAATATAAAAACATAATTAATGAAGAGTCTAATAATATTTATTTGTATTATTTTATTATATAAATTTAGTTAAAATTAAGATATTTAATAACTCTCTAAAAATTAAAATAATTTATAATTTAAGAGAGAAGTATATTAGCAAGTACTACTAGCAGACATCAAATCAATGAACGCTGACCAATCCAATTCGCTGGGGCGAAGCTTCTTTAGAGCAACAGTGACCCACGACCTCCTTGCTTAAAGAAACAAGCTCATGTATCCAAAGCGAATCTCGCCAAAGCCTCTGTTTCGACGCCACATTACCATGACGCCACATTACCATGACGCCTCTAAAGCTCGACGCAGCGGCGGCAACGGCGCCCCCCGCGCACACACCTTGGAGCTCGACGCGATGGCCTTCCGGCGGCCGCGCATGGAGGACGAAGAGCGTGCACAGGGTCCGCCGGACCTCGCTGTTGCTGCTTCTCCAGCGCCTGCTGCTCGCCCATGATGGAGTGTGGCGTGTGCATCGATCTTCTCTTCCATGGTGGGATGAATGCCTTGTGCTTAAGCTTGTCGGAGGCCACAGGCGAGGGCGCAGCCAGCCGCGGGCGAGGTCCGACGCGAAGAACGCCGTCGCAGTTGCGAAATCGATGATGGATTCGCGAGCTCCACCGGCCGGGCCGCGAGCGCGACCTCTGCCCACCGCGGTCGCGACCTCAGCGCCGGCAGCGGTTGCGGGTGCGGGTGCGTGCCGAACTCCGACGAAAGGCCACGCGGTTGCGAGCTCCGCCTTCCCTCGCCTCGCTGGGCACTAGCTCCGCTTCGCCTCGCCTCGCCACCGGCCATGCGCGCGGGCTCCGCCTCACCGCGGGCGCGCGAGCTCCGCCGCCGCGGGCGCGTGAGCTCTGCGTTGACGCGTAGGCTCCGCCTTGCCACTCCGCTAGGCATGCGGGCGGGCTCCGCCTTTCCGTGGTGGAGGGGGTGAGGAGGAGCAGGCGAGGGTGCCAGATCTCAGGGAGGAGCTTGTCCCAACTCTCAACGTATCTCGCGTCGAGCAGAAGGGAGAGCGCGGTGGAGAGGAGCGGAGGGTGAGCGAAGGACACGGAGAGGAGGTAATCCTATCAACATGACTGAGCCCAACTAGCGCTGAACCGAGCCGAGCTCTGAAAAAACGGACTCCCACATCGTTTTTCTAGGACCTAGTTCAAATGCTTTAAGTTCCGTGCGAGCATAGGCTCCGAAACTGGACCAACTTACCAAACACGGGCTACTGCAGCTGGAGGGCTCGGTTTCATTCTATTACTTACCAAACACGGGCTACCAGACGCATAACTTCCATTCTATTACTTATGTGTCTCACTTATAATCTAACTTGCATAGCTTTATGTGATTTTCAACGTTTTTAAGTTATACTCATGACTTATACATTTAACTTAGTGCGAGAAAACATATAACTTACCACGTTATAAAATTATAATCTAACTTATATACATAACTTACGTTATCTTTAATATTTCTATGTTATGCTCATAACTTATACATTTAACTTATTACGTGAAAACACCTAACTTACAACGTTGCAAGTTATCTAACTTATACACATAATAACTTTTTCGTATAACTTAGGTACCAGAATAAAAAAAATTATACATACCAGGACTGTAGTAAAGGAAAAAAAGTGAAAAAATATTCTTTGAAACATATCAAGTGAGATCTAGTTTTGTTCATCTTATCACGTAAAACACACTGGTGCAAACAAAATTAAAAACGAATCACTCAAAAGTTGAAATAAATGTTTTACCTTTTTTGGCTTGCATCATCAATGATGTCATGTGGTAGGAAAAGGTAGGAGGAAAGGAACGGCCAGTTTAGTGCAAGTGGATCGTTCGCTCACTCCTCGACTGGGCCAACGATCGCCCAAAAGGAATTTCGCATCGCCCGAACAGCCTATTGATAGAATACTTTTTGCATAAAAAAAGCCTTAGTCAACCTCTCTCTCTCCCTAGTCCAATATTCTCATCCATTAGAATGCAAGAAAACAATTAAACCATGCATATTGCAAAGTCTACATTGGCTTTGTTTCCACCAAAACAAAAATTGTTATTCAACTTGCATTGACTTTTATGTCAAAATTCAAATTTTTACTAGACACAAAGCTAGTAGATGCCGAAGTATCAGTATCATCATTGGCAAAAGTCATTGACCGCAAGCTAGGATACAATAGATGTGATCGTTGCCGCTACCACCAACCCCTCCTGCCTCCTGTTTTCCGAATAACATGTACCATATTGGCGATAATTGCAATTATCACCAAAATAAATACATATTCTACAGCTTCCAGAAGACTACAACACGTGGCCATGAGGAACTTCCACTAACGTCAGGGATTGCGTACTCAAAAATTAAATGCCAAAAGGCAACCCATATGTACGACAATGTCGTTATCGCGTCCGTCCGTGACCACGATATGGGATTTGCTTCCTCGCGATAACTCGTCACCAAAAGCATCGTTTCTTCCCTTCTCTATCTGCAACAGTCGAAATGTATCTCTCCTCTCAATCCTCTCCATTCTCTACCTCTCTCTCTTCTCTCTAAGCTTCTCTCTACCAGATCCATTCCAACGCCACTCCACCGTGCCTCTTCATTCTCCTTCCAATGATTTGGGCCTTGTCTAGATGCGTAATTTTTTTTAATTTCGATAATGTAGCACTTTCATTTGTATTTAATAATTATTGTCCAATCATAGACTAACTAGGTTTAAAAGATTCGTCTCATAATTTATAACCAAATTATGCAATTAGTTATTTTCTTTACCTACATTTAATACTCCATGCAAATGGCTAAAGATTGATGTGATGGAGAGAGAGTGAAAAACTTGGAACTTTAAAGATATCTAAACAAGGCCATGATCCTCGATCTAGACCTTCCTTTCCATAGTTCTCTCTATACGCAAGATTTGATTTGATTAGATCGATTTTCAAATATTCCTCTATTCAATATTCTGCAGCACGCCTCCTCCCTCTACTCCCTCTCAATTGGAACCACTACTTTCTTGACCGCGTATTTTCATGTCTACATCTTCAAGTCCACAAGTTTGAAAAAAAAATATCATCACATTCATGATATTGAAAGTGTACCATTACAATTTTACGAGTTTGGAAAAATATCATTACAATTCATGATATTAGAAGCGTACCATTATAATTTCATAGGTCTTTGAACTATATCACTACTTACCCTTTCGACCGATTCATCTAGATTTTTAAACCAAATTGCCCTTTTCTTCCTTGCTCTCTATTTTTTCTGCGAGCTGGACACCGCCTGCTCATGCTTGGGGCCTAGGGCATGCAGCACTGCACCTCGCTCGTGTGCGCTTGCGCGCCTTGCTCGTCGGCCCACTGTTGCGTCTGCGCCGGCGCCAGCCCTGTGCCTCCCACTGCTCACCGATTCGCCACCACGGCCTATCTGTGACATGTCGACACTTCCGCCATTCCATGTAAGGCGCGCTCCAGACTGGGCACCTCTGGAAGCTAGCCAGCTCGGGTAGGCACAGAGGGCGAGAACTTCACTCCGGCCTGTGGGTGGCGAGCTCGGCCGGAAGCGCGTGAACTCTGCCCCAGCACACGTGCGGAAAAAGCTCAGCCTCAGCACAAGCACGTGAGCTCGGCCTCGACCCCAGTGCTCGTGCAAGGGACTCAGCCCCGGCGTGGGCGCATGAGCTCAGCCCCCACCGTAGGCTGGAAGATTGGCCAGAGCTTAGGGCCGACAACCGGGATGTGGTGGCGGGTGATCGGTGCCATGGTCGTGGGCACCTTGCTTGTACGAGAAATGGAAGAGGGGACAAAGAGGAACAAAGGCAATTTGGTCTAAAATTTTAGATAACGAGTCAAAGAGATAAATAGTGGTATATCTCAAAGAATTGTCAAATTATAATGGTACGCTACGGCGGGGAGGGGCCAGGGGAGGGGCGGATATTTGACTCCTAGAAGTATGAACTATGTATTTGTACGATCCATGAGCAATATGACTGTTGGATTTGTCCATGTGCTTTCCAAATAATCTACTTTCACTCCTTTCTGATTGAGGACCGTCACCTACTCTGAACCAATAAAACATTTATTACAATCTAATAAGGAAAACAATATTTGGCTACAACCAATAAAACATTTATTACAATCTAGTAAAGAAACAATATCTTTAGGGAAATAATTCTAACACAGTACGAATGCACGCAAAATTTTAAAATATATGAACATTAGGAGAAGAAGACAACGAAAAAATCTGGCTTCATTCTCTCGGTACACGAATCAGACCACGTACGCAAGCAAACTTAGACTGTCCACAATGTTGCAAAATAGCCGGTGCCCAAACGCTCTCGCTCCTCCTCAGGCATCGATGCCCGCGCTGTGGCCGGTGCTGAGTTCGGTGAAAAACCAGGCACCGAGGAACGTGGAATCACCGATGCCTGAAACTCTCTCTCCTCGGAATCATCTCCCCCTCCTTGGAAGCACCCGCACTCTGCGCACCCGGCACCTCGGCGCCTCCGTCTCCCTCCACCGCCTCCGCAGGGCCCGCGCCCTCCCTGTCCGCGGCTCCGCGTTTCTCGCCGCGGTGGCGGTGGCCGTCCTCCCGGGCCTCTCCGCCGCTGAGCTCGCCGTCGCGGAGGCCACGCTGCAGGCGAGGGACGGCTTCCCGAAGTACCGCTCCCCGGCGGGTCTGCGCCTCCTCCGCTTTGCCGCGCAGGAGATCCCCGTGGCCATCGCCGCGATGCTCTCTCCATGGAAGACGGAGAAGGAGGTCTGCTGATCAGAGCAGGTTGGGAGGGGGTTCGTCGGCGGGGCTGAGCGGGCCGGGACTGGAGGACGGCGAGGAGAGGTGGAGGAGCTCCGGGACCGCGAGGCGGAGCAGGGTTTCGTGGAGGGGCACGGGCACCGACGGGAGGAGCAGCAGGGGGATGCCGGGATGGGGAGAGAAGCACGGGGGAGAGAGAGACGGATGAAGATAGTCCACAAGAAAAGCCAAGCACCGGCGCCCACGTTGTGACTATATATTTAGAGTCTGGCATCGATATGAGGTGGAAGAGAGAGAATTTTTCTAGCACCGGTGACACTGTGTATAGTCTTGCTAACCACTCTGATACAGTGTAGACAGTCCCACAACCTCTCCTGGTACAGTACAATCGAACAATGAGCAAAAAAAAAAAAAAAAAAAAGAGATAGTTGAATGACAGCGCGAGACGAGATACTTGGACCAGTAAAGCGGGCGGGGACGGTGAACAGGCAGGGGCAGGTGCGAGTGGAGTGGGGCTCCGCTGGCAGAGAGACGGGTGGGACATAGCTGTGGCATTGATTTTTCGCTCCTCATCCATCAGATATGCAAGACAGGCAGCACATAAAAAAGCTCCGGACAATTGAGAAAGCTCACTCGTTAGTCCTTACTCCCAAGTCCCAAGACCGGAATCCATGGAGCCGGCCTATGTTGCCATCCTCACCTTCCTCGTCCTCTTCGTGCTCCACCGCCTCCTCGGCCGCCACCGCCGCAGGATCAATGGCAAGAACAAGACAGCGCAGCTGCCACCGAGTCCTCCCGCCATCCCTGTCATTGGTCACCTCCACCTCCTAGGGAAGAAGCCGATCCACGCGGCGCTCGCCCGCCTCGCGGAGCGCTACGGGCCGGTGTTCTCCCTCCGTCTCGGCTCGCGGGAGGCCGTGGTGGTGTCCTCCGCGGCCTGCGCCACGGAGTGCTTCACCGAGAATGACGTCTGCTTCGCGAACAGGCCGCGCTTCCCCACGCTCCTGCTTGTCTCCTTCGGCGGCACCACTCTGCCGATGTGCCGCTACGGCGCGTACTGGCGCAACATCCGCCGCGTCGCCACGGTGCAGCTCCTGTCCGCGCACCGCGTGAGCTGCATGCTCCCCGTCATATCCGCCGAGGTGCGCGCGATGGCGCGGAGGATGTATCGCTCCGCCACCACCGCCGGCGCCGCGAGGATCGAGCTGAAGCGGAGGCTGTTCGAGCTCTCCCTCAGCGCCCTGATGGAGACCATCGCGCGAACCAAGACGTCCCGTGCCGTGGCGGACGACGACACGGACATGTCTCCGGAGGCCCAGGAATTCATGAAGGCGCTGGACGTGTTCCTCCCGCTTCTCAGCGCGTCCAATTCGTGGGACTACCTGCCGGTGCTGCGGTGGCTCGACGTGTTCGGCGTGAGGAACAAGATCATGGCCGCGGTGAGCGCAAGGGACGCGTTCCTACGGCGGCTCATCGACGCGGAGCGGCGGAGGCTGGAGGAGGACGGCGAGAACGACGACGACATGAAGAGCATGATTGGCGTTCTGCTCTCACTGCAGAAGTCAGAGCCGGAGGTGTACACGGATACCACGATCATGGCTCTGTGCTCGGTGAGTGATTCTTCCTTCGTCTTTGTTCTTCTTGCACTGGCCATTACAACTCTCGTTGCTACAGTTTCAGTTCTCTCAATAGATTGAATACGGGATTGGTTAATGCTGGGTCAGATTGAGAAGGTTGGCATACATGGTCGTAGCCACCTAGATCCACGACCTTTTGTAACGTTTATTCAAAAATTGGCACCCACCAGTAAAGTTGAGGTTGATATTTCTCACCTGTGCTGTGCAACAAGTCTACTTGCACTGTACAACAAAAAGCTACAATACGTTAGCTTTCCGACGAAGAGACGTTGGAGTATATACGACGCCGAAGTTGACATGTGTGTCGTTTACTCGTTGTCATCTTACTACCTCCGTCTAAAAAAATAAAATTATAGGTTTAGTAATCTAAACTATTTTAATTTTCAATTGTAGATTTAGTAGTCAAACTATTTAAATTGTGATTAAATTTATAAAAAATAGTGAAAGAAGTATGTCCACAAATAGATATATGTAAGATTATATGAGAGTTACTATATAAAATGTGCATAGATTTCAGATAACACATCTAATTAGTGCAATTTAAAATGTCGACTCAACTAATAATAAGACATAATTCATATTGTTTTTATATATATTTATCTGTCACCTGAACACCGACAAAACAATCAGGCATCTGACGTACAAGAGAAATGAAAGTATATTTCACGGCGAGTGTATTGATACATATTTATAGATTTAATCAAATTTAGGATTATTTAGCTTTTAATGCTTGTTTGTATTTGTATCCTTTAGTATGAAGGTAGTAGTAGATAACAAGTGACAGCAACGCCGTGATAAAAATGTGATGGTAATAAGCCAATAACGTACGCTCACGACTTAACTACGCCGTTCTGCGTCTTGTCTCTCTGCTCATTTGCAGAGCTTGTTCGCCGGGGGTTCTGAAACAACGGCGACGACGGCGGAATGGGCGATGTCACTGCTGCTCAGCCACCCCGAGGTGCTGAAGAAAGCGCAGGCGGAAATCGACGCGTCCGTGGGGCACTCCCGCCTGGTCGGCGCCGACGACGTGCCGCGCCTCGGCTACCTCCAGTGCATCGTCAGCGAGACCCTCCGGCTGTACCCGGTCGTGCCGACACTGATCCCGCACGAGTCCACCGCGGACTGCACGGTCGGCGGCCACCGCGTGCCGAGCGGCACGATGCTGCTCGTCAACGCGTACGCCATCCACAGGGATCCCGCGATCTGGGCGGAGCCGACCGCGTTCAGGCCGGAGCGGTTCGAGGACGGCCGCGCCGAGGGGCTGTTCATGATGCCGTTCGGGATGGGGCGGCGCAAGTGCCCCGGAGAGGCCCTCGCTCGGCGGACGCTGGGGCTGGTCCTGGGGACGTTAATCCAGTGCTTCGACTGGGACACGGTCGGCGGCGCCGAGGTCGACATGGCCGAAGGGGTCGGGATCACGCTCCCAAGGGCTGTCCCTCTGGAGGCCATCTGCAAGCCGCGCCATGCTATGCTTGACGTCCTCAAGGGACTGTGAGCTTCATGCCATTATATGTGAATGGTAGTTGGCCTAAGCTTGATTTCAGTAGGAATCGTTGATACATACATAGTTACATACCGTGGGATAATAACGTATTAATGTGTGTGTAATAACAATAAGTAAGGTTTGTATTAACGTGTGTTGAATAACAATAAGTAAGCTTTATTCAGTAAAGCAGTTATATATCATAAAGCAATAGCTTGCTTCATTGCTTGACACTCACTTTCTTCCTTGGAGTATAGCCGCAGTGTAAGCGGGGTTGGAATGTTGGTATTTCACAATGTATGTTGAACGAGCATGGGTTATAACTTTTTTTTTTATTTTAGCATTTGTGTTTTTATTTATTTCATTCTAACTGTTATGTTAGAATAGATTACATATCATGGCATCGTCAATATATTTTTCATAATATTATGTATGGTGTATTTATACACAATACTTATTCATGACTGAAGGGAATAGTTACATAATTTCCTTTCAATTATTTTAAGATAAAATTTATACATTATTGTTGTGAGAAGATTATAATGTTTTCATAAGATAATTTATATTTTTCGAAGATGTTTCTAGGGTTTCTCAAGTTCTCTTACCGTGCAAATCCAGTTTTTAATTTTCGAAGATGTTTTTTAAGTTCTCCAAGGCCTCCATCACCAAAAGACGTACGGACCCAGGTAATCGGGCTATCCCTCGTCGTTTCGGACCTTACGACGGAGGAAAAAGTCGAGTGACACCGCTTCTGCACCGCAGCCGTCGGGGCTGCCGAAATGATGTTTACAGCTAGGTGTTCCACCTCAGAAAAATTGAGTGCCATATTTTTAAGATCTCACCCTCTCATTGTTACACTTGAGTTGGACTCTGAACTTCGTTTTATTGTCTTGTTCTGTGTCAAATTTTAGAGGTACTCTGCAGTACATTGTCTCTTTGAAAACCAACAAAGGTGAGGCCAGCATCCATTAAATGCGCCCTTGACTACGAAATGGCTATACCTAGACTTTTAACAACACTTGTGGCCTCGCGACGAAATGATGTTTACAGCTAGGTGTTCCACCTCAGAAAAATTGAGTGCCATATTTTTAAGATCTCACCCTCTCATTGTTACACTTGAGTTGGATTCTGAACTTCGTTTTATTGTCTTGTTCTGTGTCAATTTTTAGAGGTACTCCGCAGTACATTATCTCTTTGAAAACCAACAAAGGTGAGGCCAGCATCCATTAAATGCGCCCTTGACTACGAAATGGCTATACCTAGACTTTTAACAACACTTGTGGCCTCGCGATCACTTTCAATTCGCTTTCTTTTGACTAAGGGCATGTTTAAATAATCAGCTTTTGGAAAACTGTAGGTTTACATTTCAAAGACATAAAAGTATAAAACCATGTGGTTTAGAAAATTAAAAGAGATTGCCATGAATGTTTCTAAATAGAAAATTTGAGAGTTTTTTTCTTTGTACCAAAGCTACAAATATAATTTTTTTTGAGGCTGTCTATATATGACCTGAGTGTTTTGACCCCTCCAATTACTCAAGCAATATGCATGGACAAATCACCCTAGAAAAAACCGAGCAATAAGAAGGCCTTGCTCACACGAGTAATTGGATGGTCAAAAATACACAAACAGTATAGCATAAAAAATTTGAGTAAAATACCCTAGGCTGTCACACGGATCCTAAAAAAGACAAAAGAAACACAAAAATTCAAAATTTCAGAAATAAAATTCAAAAAAAAAGAAAGATATCAAAATTTTAGAAATAAAATTAAAAAACAAGATATCAAAATTTTAGAAATAAAACTAAAAAATATAAAAAACAATATATCAAGATTTTAGAAATAAATTTCAACAGTTCAAAAAAACAAAAACATCAAAATTTTAAAAAAGTCAATATTTCAAAAGAAACCAAAATTTCAAAATTTCAAAAAAATTTCAAAAAATAAAAAACTCGAAATTTCAAAAATATAAAATTTCAAAAAAAATCCATAATTTCAGAGTTATAAACAAATTCAAAAGAAACCAAAAATTCAAAATTTCATATATAAAACTCAAAAGTTCAAAAATAACATATCAAAATTTAAGAAAAATGAGAAACTAGAGATCCCAAACTGAATTAGCACTGAGACAAGAACAAAACTGCTTTTCTGGTTGGTTCTGATCGTCAAGCTCACATCTCGTGGATTTATATAATCTCACCAAATCAGTATTTCCATATTAATCAAGCTACACCAACTATTTCTCCTTTCCAACAACACAAATAGTCCCATGCCCGCGTCACAAATAGACTGTTTAGCCTCTGGTTGTGGTGATCGTGATGCTCCCCTTTTCCCCGTCGGTGTGGACCTCGGTCTTGCGGACCACATGTTTCCTCGAGATAGCCGAGGCATGGAGCGAGTTGGGCTCCTCATCGCTCCCGTGCCTGATTTTTCCTTTTCTTTTTTTCTCTTTTTTTTTTTAGGAAGACGTCTCCAGCTACGTAGCTAGCTAGTGGCCCCGCCGTCCATATCGGATTCATCACACGCCATGGAAGAGAGAAGTATTGTTCAGTTCCGTGTTCGCGCAAAGCCCATCCATTTTTCACTTGATAAACTATTTTTATAATCTGATTTGAGTAAATTGCAGCGTGAGAACCTAGACTATTGACATTCTCTCATCTGGTCCAAACTTTTAAAACGACTATCCATTTACCTAAACTATTGCCGACGCGCACCAAAGATCCAAAATTAGGCACGTCAGGTCAATTTTTCAAAAACCCTTATCCCTTTTCTCTTTCTCGCAACTGACTCCATCCTCTTCTTGCAACTGACACCTCGCCAACCAAAGGGTGCACACACCGCCGACCACCGTGCCCGCCTCCTTCTCCTTCGTTGACGACGAAGGCGCCCGCGGCAAGCGCAAGAGGGGCTCGTCGGGCGCATCCGCACCCGACGGCGACCAGCAGGGCCTGTCGTCCAAGTGGCGGACGCCGCGCTCGCAGCAGGTCTACTCCTCCGAGCTCCTCCAGGCGCTACGGGTCATGCGCGGCGGCGGCGGCGGCCTAGGCACTGCCGCCACCAACGACACTGGCACACCCACCACCTGCTCCACCTTCGCGCCGGCGGTGCGCAACGCGGCCTACCGCGCATTGGCCGTGGTGGCGCCCCTGCTCCGTCTCGCCATGGCCACGCCCCTGCTCCGCCTCGCTGGCGCGCCCCTGCTCCGCCTCGCCGGCGCGCCCCCGCGCCGCCATGGCCGCGCCCCCGCTCCGCCTCGCTATGGCCGTCCCTGCTCGCCGGAGGAGCTCGCCCCTGCCCCGCGCCAGCCGGAGGGAGCAGAGGAGCTCCGTGGCTGCCGTCTCCGCGCCCCTGCTCCGCCTCGCCATGGCCGCCCCTTCTCTGCCTCGCCATGGACTGGAGAGTGAGGAAAAGATTTTTCGAGGGGGGTTGTTGCAAAAAATTAGGCTAACGTGGCTGTTTTTGGACCTTTGGTATGCGCCAGCAATAGTTCACTGAAAGTTTGGATATCCAGATGAGAGAACACCAATAATTTAGGTAGCCACGGTGCAATGTGCAATTTATTCGTCTGATTTTCTTTCTTTTAACTTTAATCTAGACTAGAAGCCAATGGAGCATCTTTAGCTAGTAGGGCCGTGAAAGAGCAGTCCGGCTCACCGCATGGGACAGCCGCCGGCGCCATTCCGGCAGGGATACATCGGCGCGACGCCGGCTTTCACGCCCTGCGACTGCGAGTCGCGCCTGCAAGGAATTCACTCGTGGGCTGATTCCCCAGGCCAGGCCGCCAGAGTTAGCAGATTTCGTTGGGATGGGCCGGGGATGGAAACCCGAGTGGGCTAACCGAACCCAACTTTCATTGTGGATTGGGAGTGACTCCCGTGGACCGGGCCGTCCAACTCCTGGGCTCCTGGCCGACCTTTTGGATCGAGCATTTCTCCTCTCATCATCCTAGGGCTTATATTTGGTTAAACCATTTCTCCGAACAAGCACTTCACTTGCATGATTGCATCATTGTATGCGATGAGAAAGTTATCGAGGCAAGTTACTTTCCTTTATACTCTCGAATACGATAGTCATTTTAGTTTGTCACATATGTGTTACATTTTTTATCAAATTTCCTTAACCTTTAGCAAGTTTCTAGAAAATGGCTGAATGAACCAGCTTGACGAAGCATACAGGCGATAAAAAACAGAACTCAGGCCTGCGACTTCGATAGTAAAAATCCTGCGATTTTACAAATATATACCCCCTCGGAAAAAACCGAGTTAGAAAAATCAACAGGGAGACACTAGTAACTGGTTCCTTGCTTAGCCTAGCCTTTGAACCACTGGGGCGACGCTCGTCCTGTGGACCTGCTTGCCAGAAAGCTATGGAAGCGGTTCCTCCTAGTACTACTGTCGGATGAACAACGAGCACTGCACAAAAGTACTCAACGGGTCGTCATGAGCCTTGTCGCCTGGAAAAAACAATGCACGAAAGTGGCTTGGGCTTGTGCAGATCCAACTTCGAAGGACCAACGAGGACGGCAAACCGATCGCCGATATCAACAAGCAAGCAGAGAGGAAATCGGATATGCCGCCATGCAAGCAAGAACAGATACCGAAGCCGTCGCCGGTGACCGCACGAGAGGCACGACTACCGAGCAGGCAACATCGACGGTGGTACTAGTAGCGTTAATTCAATGCCTGCTGGGAGGCGTGACAGCACACTGGGACATTCGTGCCCAAAGATCTCGGCATCCTCACATCACTGTCTTCTACTACTACCCTTCTCTAGCTAGAGCTTGTTTAGCTGAGGTCGAAATTGACATTCCGCGTCAAATTAACGTACCGTAATATTTTATTTATATTTAATAAAAATTATTTAAACTTTGACTAATTAGGTTAAAAATATTCATCTCGCTAAATACAACAAAACTGTATAATTAGGCTTTTTGTTTATATTTGATAAAAATTATTCAAACTTTGACTAATTAGATTTAAAATATTCGTCTCGCTAATACAATAAAACTGTATAATTAGTTTTTAATTTTATCTACATTTAATACTTTATACATGTGCCGGTATTTTAATGTGACAGAAATAAAAATTATATATAGTAAATTTGATGACAAAATCTACGATCTAGACAAGGCCCTGCTCAAAGAGAACCAAGAACCGTTCAAAAATATGCACACTTGCATTTGCATTGCGTCCTGACTGCTGAGGAAATACGGATCCCGTTGCGCCTTTTTGTTTTCCCACCAAAAGCAGCAGCAGGAGCAGCAGCCGGCTCCCCCAAAAGTTTACTTTAGACAAAAGGTTATGGAGTACGGCCGGGACTGATTAGTCCCCAAAAGCGCCTACTGAGAGCCCTAAACCCTTCACATAATACTCTGTAAAGCAAATGTGTCCGCAGTCAGCTAGGCCAGGTGCCCTTGGTAAGGGTGACCACCACCGCCACCACCAGGCAGTAGAATTCCGCCGGCAGGCCCCTTGTCCGCGGCCGCCGCCGCCTTAGCCATCCCCGCCGCCACGGACCAGAGGTCGGCGCCGTTGCCGCCGTGGCTGTTGCCGGCGAGGTGCTCCGTGCAGGAGACGGGCACCAGGCACAGGCCCCGGCTCCTCAGGTCGCTCGCCTGCGGCGTCGGCGGCTCCACCACCGTCTCCGCCGCGCTCTCCTGCACCAAAGTACGAGCACGGGTGTTAGGTTAAAACAAAGTCCGGTTCATTATTGGGAGCAGAATAGTTAATTACTGGCAGTAAGTTTGGGTTTGGGTTGGCGTTTGCCGCTCGGTGCTGGTGCTTACCGGGACGTGCGCTGAGGCCGGCTGGCGCTGCATGTACGGCGAGCTCAGGACCTGACACGAAAAGCGACCGGTGCCAGTTAAATCCCCAAACAGTGGGTGCACGGTGTACCAGGCCTGACCAGCAGTCTTTAAATTCATACAAAAATTATAATTTTTTCGCTCTCTCCGTCACATCAATATTTAACTGCTTACATAAACCATTAAATATAGATAAAAAATTACACAGTTTAGTTTAAAATCACAAGATAAATCTTTTAAATCTAGTTGGTATCGGACAATATTTATTAAATAAGACAAAAGTAATACTATTCATCGGGTTCATTTTTTTCACAATCTAAATAAGCCACAGTAGTGCACGCAGACGCGTGCGGAGTACAGTATATACTGGGATTCTGGGATACATACACAGACATGGCAGGAACACACGTTGTACCAAGCATTGTGTACGGCGCCGCAGTTCGCATGGTATCGAGAGAGGGGGAGATTTTACGAGTAGAAAACACAAAACAGCGCACCTGAACTTGGTCGTGCAGGAAGCGGATGTATCCGAGCGCCTCGTGCAGAACGGAAGCCGTATCAGACTGGCATCACCGCATCACAGTCGCGCAGCGGCCAAGCATCGATCCATGCAATCAGTTGATATCAACACGTCAGTCAAAGGTCAAAAAAGAGCTAATTTAACTGCTGCTGTTGCCACTCCTGGCATGCTATGCAGCACCACCAGCATTGCAGCCACTCCTGGCATGCTATGCAGCACCACCAGCATTGCAGCGCTTTCTTTGGCTCTGCCTCTACTACTACTGAAAACGTCACTTTGACCGCTTTCTTCGGCTCAAACTAGTAATGTGGCAGGGGGATGCTGCAAGCCTGTATCGGTTGCATCTTATAATGCTTGCCTGTTTGCTTTCGCCGGCCGGCGTTTCAGTTTCACGGCAGGAGAAAGGGTCGCAGTTAATTTTGGCTGTCTACGTTTGCACCAGCAAAGGAAACGCCGAAAGGAAAGTACAGCACAGGTACAGGGAGCTAGGGCGTATCGCCAAAAGCCTGAAGCGTCTGCCTTTTTACCTTTCCGAACGGAGAAACCAGCTGCTGCAGAGCGATGATCCTCTCCCCGAGCCGCTCCCTCCTCACCTAAAACCAAAGATGCTAAAACCAAAGATGCTAAAATTGGTATCTAAATTTTGTATAGTAAGTGTCTCGTCACGTTATAGCAATTTTATTTTTATTTGATAATAATAATCTAAACATTAATTAATTAGGTTTAAAATGTTTGTCTCGTAAAGTACAATAAAATTGTGTAATTAGTTTTTTATTTTATCTATATTTAGTACTCTATACATGTGTCGACATTTTGATGTGACAGAAAATAGGAATTCTGTATAATAAATTTTGGATCCAAAGTTAGGCATCTAAACAAGACCTTAGTTTATGGTTTTGGATGGATGAACGAACTGATTGATTGGCAAAACAGGAACAACTCACTAATTTGGTATAGTACTAATCAGTGCCAGATTGGATTGGCCCACAGCTGATTAGCAAAACCTTACTGTCAATCAACTCAAGCAGGAGAAAGCACTAACCCTGGGCCTCTTGTTCGTAGTAGCACCAGCAGCAACAGCAGGATCACCAGCCGCAGCGGCACATGCAGCCTTTCTTTGCTCACTGCTCCTTGATCCCTTCTTCTGCACAAGAACCAACAATTACCAACCAAGTCTATAACAGAAACGGTTTATATTGCAGTGACAACAGTTCATGAACCGCGCAAACACCCAACAGGCCAACACAAAAACATCCAAAACCATCACTTATTCACAATGCAAGAAAAAAAGTCTTTCTTTTCATCGATTCGAATATAAAGAACCAATCCGACTTGCAGCCACCAGTAGCAATAGCAACGATTGCTTCAACGGCCAAGGTTGAAAACGCACCTTGAAAGCCTGTGGCTTTGAGCAGGAGACGGCGGAGACGGCCGTGGCAGGCGGCGAGGACGACATGGAGGAGATGGAGGAGGAGCACTCGGTGGTCGGCGGGCTGGACTTGTGCGGGACAGCCGCCGGAATCGCGTGATCGGCGACGCCGCCGAGGTACTGGAAGCCGAGGACGCCGTCGCTGTGGCACTGCTGTTCCTGGCCAGCGAAGCTCAGCATGTGGTGGTAGTAGGCGGGAGGCAGGTCCAGGTACGAGGTGCGGGTGGGCGACGACGCGGCGGCAGCGGTGGTGGTCGTGGTGGTCGTGGCGGAGGCGACGGTGGAACTGAAGTAGGAGGAAGGGGGCCGGCACAGCAGGTAGTCGTCTTCGCCGAGACCGAGCAGGTCCATGTAGCCGCGCCCGACTCCTGCCTCGGCCATTGTCTCCTCTTCCTTCACCATGATCACTACTAAAAGCAGCTGGTACTGCCACTACAGAGAAGGAGATGACGAGTTATGAACAAGGTCAGATGGGCGGCAATTTTGGATGCAAGAAGAGAAAGGGGAGAACGAAGATTGGTACCAGTCGCGAGTCGGGGTTCTCTGTTTGGGTCAAAGAAGTTTCGCGCCTTGCCGCCTGCTTGTAGCCTTCTGCGGAAGCTGTGTCGCTGAGCTCTGTCTCTGTGTTCAGATTCATACACACTTGAACACGCCACCACTTTTGAAGGGTTTTAATGGGGGGAGCTGCACGAGATTAGAGAGAGACGGGACGGCCGAGCTCGGCTGAGCGGCTCAGGTCTGATGAAAGGGGACCATTTTTCCGGCGTCTGTGCTTGCTCGTCTCGCCTACCTATAGGCAACAATCGATTGACCAGTGTGTAAAAGAGAGCAGCACAACATCGAAGGAAAGGGACAGTACTAGTGACTAGTGATGTAGGGTCAGGTTTTCAGTGGGTCCAACCGAACCATTTTTTGGTAGAGAGCATAATGTACGTTCAGCTTCAGCACATGGATATTAGGTAGGTTATGTGTTGTTTTATTTTTCTTGTGACACATGCGGGTAAAATGACGTGAAAGAAACAAAAGTTGGGCTAGTTCTGGCTTAGGTTTTTGTTTAGCTAAAAACAGCAAAACGTTTGATTTTTTCCAGATTTAAATCAATTATTTGACCATGATAAGGACTTGAGGAGGATATGCCTCGATATCATGATACTAACCTTTGCAAGTACTAGTGCTCTTGGTTAGGGTTTGAGCTTTTAAGAAATAGTTAGTAAAACAAATCTAACGCTAAGTATATTGCTACACGTTAGACGAATAACGGCCTCGTAGGTAGTTTGGTGAGTCATGCAAAGCCACGTAGAAAATTTGATGGTGCAAAGAGAGTGATGTGAGGAGAAAGAGGTCGTTGTTTCACGAAATAACCACCTTATAAGCTAAAACTTGCAATTATATGACAAGTTCCACGCTACTCTATAAGTTACCATTGTCATGTAGCTCACAATGTTTTCTTCCATTCTAAGCATGTACAAATTAATGAATTATAAGTTATTAGGAGACAACTAAATAAATCAGAGTCTAAGTTGACTCATGATTGTGAAGAACTATAAGGTCATCTAATGCTCCTAGTGGTTTCATCACAGATAAAGCTAACCAAGGTGAGACTAAAGCCTACTTGATTTGGCCTCCGGATATAAATCTAGTTAATTTTTTTAAAAAAAATTGGCTGCCACGTAAAATTTAGACGATGTGAGTACTCTTTGAGTTAGATTACCAGGTGAATTTGTCACGCGTTGCCGTGGGATTTGGAGCTGAAACTGTAGTTAAGGCTAGATGAAAAACTCGTAACTCACTAGCTCGTAGTGGCTCGACTTGAACTCGACTCATTTTATAATGAGCTAACTCGAGCTGGCTCGCGAGACATAACGATCCAAGAGAAATAATAAAAATTGTATGAATCAGTGTAATCGATCATGGATGATGATGGACTATCATTATGGATGATGATGATGGTGTAAATAGAGATTGTAATTGCAGATCAGCAACAAATACATCACATGCATATTTCGTTTTAAACATGTATGTGATGTATTTGTTGCTGATCTGCAATTACAATATCTATGTATATGTTTTTGTGTTGTGGTTTGCGAGCTAATCAAGCTAGCGCGAGCTCATTAACAAGTCGAGCTAAGCTAACTTTCTGGATCGTTTGTATAAATAAACATAGTAAGTTAAGTCGTAACGAGCCGAGCTAACTCGTTATCCAACCCTAATTGTAGTATAGGATGAATACTAAAGAGGTAAACTATTCTGTCAGCCTCTTCCTAAAAATGCGAAGTTAAAAGGCTATGGACAAACACGTGTATGAAAAAAAATACCATATTGGCCAAGTTATGCCACAAACATGGATCTTATGAGTTTGTTTGGTCCAATGGAAGGGGTTTCGATGAAAACTAATATTGGAAAAAGAGATGAAAAGTTAAATGGTGATGATGAACTTTATTTGGATTAAAGTAGGACTTACTAGATGACGTGGCTTCGTACAATCGGAGAGTAGTGGAGTTTTGCTGTACTAGGAGCCATGGTTAAACAAAGGCTGAGAGCCCCGAAACTGTGGTACAATACAAAACATCGACACTTGGTGAAATATTCCCCTCAAAGGGAAAAAAAAAGACACTCGGTGAAATACTGCATAAAACGACCAGCAGCTCCAGTAGCCTCTAGGCAGACCTAAGGTTGTAGCTAGGCAGCTAGCCGACGTGACTTGACATTTCGCAAATCGCACTTTGCCTGTGCGTAGACCAGGCAAATATGGCAAAACTATAAATTTTATTTTTTTTCGTCATATTAAATATTATAATATATACATAGAGTATTAAATGTTAATAAAATAAATAACTAATTATATAAATTAATTATAAATTAAGAGACAACTCTTTTAATTTTAAATAGACTATAATTAGATAATATTTATCAAATATAAATAAAATGCTATAATATTTTTTAATCTACGAATTTCACGATCCGCATAGGTCCACGGATACGTCTGGGTTTTGGTTGGTCGTTTAACCCTAGCCTGGTCCCCCGCATCGCCGCCTATGCGACAGACCAACGACCGCGATGCGCAACGGGCCCACGCCCGGGACATGTTTTCGTAGGACTTGTCGTTTCCGTTTCTTCTGCCGATACTACGGCTACGACTACAGTCTACCTACCGGGAGGGCGGGGAGAGGGGAGTACGGGACTTGCCTCTCGCGTCTCTCCTCGTCTCTGCTCCTCGGGCGGGCCGAAACCCAGGTGGGCTCAATCTGCTTGCTCCATGGGCTTCTTTTCTTTCTCTTCCCTTCACGTGTATCATCCATCCACACACAGAGAGAACTCTGGCTCGTTTGTTTACTGGGGCCTCGGATACTGCGGGGTCAAATCCCCGACATGCCGAGCCCGAGAAGCCCTTGAAGAA
This sequence comes from Bothriochloa decipiens, assembly GCA_023333625.1. Lineage (NCBI taxonomy): Eukaryota > Viridiplantae > Streptophyta > Magnoliopsida > Poales > Poaceae > Bothriochloa > Bothriochloa decipiens. Next base: position 587,723 of record CM041628.1, on the reverse strand, counting down.
GGCGTGGCTTGGCTTGTAGCGTGTCCTGTAGCTGGCTACGTCCGACTCCCAACCACGCATGCCTTCGTCTGTCGCGCATCTCTTCATTTCATAGAATCTACCGTACGTGATGCTGCATACAGTAGTAGTAATACAATCTTGTATACCTGCGAGGAAAACGTGTTTCAAGAATTGGTAGTTTTGGGAACTTCGATTGCAAATTTGCAACAAAGAGCTCAACATATGACAACTGGTAAAGGGCCAAAGAACAGGAGGCGGCATCTAAACGCTGCTTTCTGGTGTATAGGATGAACGGCTGTGGACCTTCTATTCTGTGTAGGCATCTAGTGCTCGCTTTTAACTAAATTGAGAAAAGGAACCGGTGCAAGAATCAAATGGATGGTCTCGAACGAAGTCAGAGGCCGTCCGTGTTCCGCCAGACCTGCCTGCCATTACCAAACCAAAAGGAATCGTGGTACTAGCATGCAAGGAGATGCAATCGTAGTACTATATACTCCAGTAGTATTAAAGCATTTCATTTTGATAGGAAAGACATCTTTACCAAGTTGAGCGCATAGTTAAATCCTGGCCATATCGACAGAGCATAGGTCTTTAGGGTCCGTACTCCGTAGCTCCTACTTGATTGCCATTGCCTAACTGCTGTAGCCTGTAGGCGGCAAACTCCAAATTCGATGGTTCCTCAATCTTGTGGAACTGCAAATGCAATGCATACGGACACCTGGAAGAGGCCGCAAAATCCAAACATCAACAGACTTTCAGAGACAATGATGGCCTCATTTCCAAATGTTAATTAGCCTACTACTCTACGGCCTCATTTCAAGTGATGTATGGACAGACGAACACCAGTTCAGAGTCCAACTCTTCGATTTTGTAGCATCAGCAGTATATTACTTTGCCGCATCCATCCATATTGCAAGATGCCTCTGCATGCTGAGCTGTTAGCCTCATGACAGTCTAACAAGGGCCCACTTTAGAGGAAAATGTATTATGCAGAGTCTAACGACTAGTAATATGTTTCTTACGACACACACAGGAACAAAAAATGAAGTCCTGAATAGGCCTGCAATCATAATCTGTTCATACTTATTAGTCATCATTTGTTTGGACACGAACGGTTTTGGCTGGCTGCGATGTAAGACACGAAGTACATCACGATCCAGACAGATGATATGAGAAAATTTATGCTGTGAATCATGAGGTAACATATAACTAAATTAAACGACAGTTGGTAGGCGTCCATTTCGGCACACCTACATAACTTAGCTGCTCGTGAAGGGGTGCTCGTGGAATGAGAGCCAGGCCGAGAGGCTGCTCAGATTAAGTACACGAACGTTGACATCACAATCAAAATAACAAGACTATGGAATTGACGGCCCGTGTTCTGGTCGCACAAGGTGGCCTACCTTCATTTGATTTCCTGAACGCAAACTTGTCTCCTTTTGTGGATGTATGGCCCAACAGATCACGGGTTCTGCGTTCCGTTTTTGCCTACTTGGCTTGGAGTTGGGCAGAGGATAAATAACCGCTGCTGCTACTCTCTTCCTCAAGATAATAAATAAGCAAAAGTTAAACCTTCTTTTTTTTTTTTTACTGAAAGAGACAGAACAGAAAAAGGATGCACTCTGCAGTCCTGTTCATAGATTCAAATTTCACTGCATAGTTTGAGCTTATTACCAAAACAGGACAAGATCTAAAGGTTAGGCTATCACGCCTCGCAACTATTGTTCTAGACTAGATCGACTTGATTAACTAACTTTTCAGTTTCAGTTAGACAAACTGAAGAATTAGTTAAATTATAAGTTGTAAATTGGATTCATAAATAAATACATGCCTGTTCTTAGAAAAAAAAAGGGTTTATAGAGGAAGAAAACGCGCAGATTTTGAGAAGAAATGCAGCTTAAAAGATGGTGAGTCACGCATCCCGCAGCAACATCTCAAAGCAGAGCTTAAGAGTATTTGGGTTTTGTGGAAGAACCCAAAACGATAAGAGAAAAACTCATGGCAAACTCCAATTGGGCTTTGCTTGTGGTTCAGGATCTCTAGAAGGCCCTAACAGACAAATGATGGGCCTAGCATGAGCCTGCCAAATTCCGGTGTCGTACAAAGCAGCCACACTCAGACTACAGACGTGAACCCAATGTTCAAGATCCTACATCGCACCTCCATTTTCTTTCTCCGGAACATGGTCTCAAATTTTGTAAGGAAGGCTTTGACTAAACGATTGGATGCTCCAAAGCAGCAAAAGTTATTGGCGACCACTAATGAGCTGGTGAAACAAAGATAGATTAGCAGAGAAGTGGAGAGCCACTTACGTGATCTACAGCTGCAGCTGTCCGATAGGAAATCAGACATAGTGGACCAAGACCAAGGTGCTCCCTCTAGTTCAGCACCTATAAGGAAAATCAGGATGCCAAATACTATGTTAGATTTTAAAATTACAATATGATTTTGTGCACGCATATGGGAATAACTTGGTCGCACGTTTTGCTTGAACAGGACAAGTCTGCTTGATAAGGAAGGAAATGTAAACTGGTATTATTATTCAAGGCGTTGCACAGGATAACAGGAAGCTTAAGTATGTGATTCCTGAACAGACTACAGAATGTTTTGAGATCAAACCAAATCCATGGAAGGGAAAAAATATATGATGACAACCGAGATAATTACATCGAGATAGTTATGTCGATTACAGCAATAATTGGGGAACTGGAATCTAGGATAGTATGGTCAACCCAAACTGTTCAGTCAAAAAAATGGTCAACCCAAACTAACCTCCTTTTAAAACTGTCAATCTGGGTTACAATTACTTAAGCCATTAGCTGGGTAAACAGCCAAGAACCAACCGGTAATTGGATTCATTAGTTCCTGCACTAGTATCATACAAAAACCATCGCAGGAAAAGAGCTCTCAGATTCCAAATGTCAACCTACTGAGTAAACCAACATGATACAGCTGTTCTTTTTTTTATGAAAAAGATAGTGTGCTTAAATTATTCCAGCCTGGCTATTGTACTTGCCAGCTATTGGCCTGCAAGCTGACTTCTCAAATAATATTTCAGACGATAATGGCCAGTTAATAATTAGAAACGATACTTAAGTTGCAATCTGATCTCATCTGGACGTGCTCTCAACCAATACCTTATATCCTCTAATGAATCCAGTCCCTCCAAAAGGGAACCACGGACTCATCCATCCCTGCACCCTTCCCTCTCGTCTTCAAACCCTGAGACCACTTTCCTCCCCATGAGAAACCACTAATAAGGTTTGCTACATACTGGTGCTTTTGATGCCAACATCAACAAAGATGGCCATAATCATGCTTGAGTGGAAGAGAGTACCAATGTTTATCATCCTCTCCATCCTTGGTATTACTAGTGTAACCAGCACCAATGCAATTGCATCACAGAAGGGTCCGTTTGTACCTCAAGACAAGTACCTCATTAGCTGCGGGGCATCTGGTTCTGTGCAGCTTGATGATGGCAGGACATTCCGCTCTGATCCAGAGTCAGTATCTTTTCTGTCCACTCCAATGGACATCAAAATCACAGCTAACAATTCTCCAACTGCTGCTTCACCATTATCCCCACTCTACCTGTCTGCAAGAGTTTTCTCTGATGTTTCAACTTATAGCTTCTTTGTCTCGCAGCCTGGCCGCCATTGGATCCGTCTCTACTTCTTACCTATCCCTGACAAAAAATACAATCTCACCTCAGCAACATTCTCTGTGTTCACTGAAAATATGGTTCTTCTCCATGACTTCTCCTTCATAGCCAGTCCCACTAACCCCATCCTTAAAGAGTATATTGTTGTAACACAGGGAGACACCTTGAAGATCATTTTCACCCCAAAGAAGGACTCAATAGCATTCATTAATGCTATTGAAGTTGTCTCAGCACCACCCACCCTAATTCCAAATACCACAAATGGCCTGCCTCCTCAAGAACAATTTGACATCTCCAACAATGCATTACAGGTAGTCTACCGGCTGAACATGGGGGGTGCACTTGTGACAGCCTTCAACGACACACTGGGCAGGACCTGGTTACCAGATGCACCTTTTTTGAAGCTTGAGGCAGCAGCACAGGCGGCTTGGGTTCCTCCTAGAACCATTAAGTACCCTGATGACAAGGCAGTCACACCACTCATTGCTCCACCAAACATATACTCAACGGCACAGCAGACAGCATCGACAAATACCTCGCAAGCAAGATTCAACATAACTTGGGAAATGGAAGCAGAGACAGGATTCAAGTACCTCATCCGCCTACATTTCTGTGATATTATCAGCAAGGCACTCAATAGCCTCTACTTCAATGCCTACATAAATGGCATGATGGGTGTATCCAACCTTGACATCTCAAGCTTGACAATGGGCCTTGCAGTACCCTACTACCAGGACTTTATTGTGGATTCATCCAGCATCATCAACTCCACCCTCCTAGTGCAGGTTGGCCCAAGCACAACCGACTCCAGCAATACTGATGCCATCCTTAATGGCCTTGAAGTCATGAAAATAAGCAACCAAGCAAACAGCTTAGATGGCCTATTTTCACCAAAAACAAGCTCACAACTTGGTAAGAGGATACTAACTGGCATAGGCCTATCTTTGGCAGTGATTGTAGCTGCATTGGCCATAGTGATGTGCTGCAGGCGAAACCGAAGGCCAGAGTGGCAGAAGACAGACAGCTTCCATTCTTGGTTCCTTCGACTCAACTCCAACCAGTCCAGCTTCATGAGCAGCTGCAGCAGGCTCTCCAGAAGTCGCTTTGGCTCCACAAGGACCAAGAGTGGTTTCTCTAGCCTGTTTGCATCTAGTGCTTATGGACTGGGCCGCTATTTCACCTTCGCTGAAATTCAGAAAGCAACAAAAAACTTTGAAGAAAAGGATGTCATTGGTGTCGGTGGCTTTGGGAAGGTTTATCTAGGTGTTCTTGAGGATGGTACAAAGCTAGCTATCAAGAGAGGCAATCCATCTTCTGATCAAGGTATGAATGAATTCCTGACTGAAATTCAAATGTTGTCAAAGCTTCGTCACCGCCACCTGGTTTCACTCATTGGTTGCTGTGATGAGAATAATGAGATGATCCTGGTTTATGAGTTCATGTCAAACGGTCCACTCAGGGACCATCTATATGGTGGTACAAACCTGAAGCCTCTAACTTGGAAGCAACGCTTAGAAATTAGCATTGGGGCAGCAAAAGGCCTGCATTATCTTCATACAGGTGCAGCTCAGGGTATAATTCACCGAGATGTCAAGACTACCAACATTCTCCTTGATGAAAATTTTGTAGCCAAGGTTGCTGATTTTGGGCTATCAAAAGCTGCTCCATCCCTTGAGCAAACTCATGTCAGTACTGCAGTCAAAGGAAGTTTTGGCTACCTTGATCCAGAGTACTTCAGACGTCAACAACTAACAGAGAAATCAGATGTATACTCATTCGGGGTGGTACTATTTGAGGTGCTGTGTGCAAGGCCAGCCATCAATCCAGCACTTCCAAGAGACCAGGTGAACCTTGCAGAATGGGCCCTTGCATGGTACCGCAAGGGAGAGCTCAATAAAATAATTGATCCTCATATTGCAGGTCAAATCAGGCCTGATTCACTGGAGATGTTTGCTGAGGCTGCTGAAAAATGCCTTGCTGACTATGGAGTCGACCGCCCATCAATGGGAGATGTATTGTGGAAACTTGAATTTGCCTTGCAACTTCAAGAAAAGGGTGATGTTGATGGAACCAGCAATGGGATACCAATGAAGCACTTCAACGACTCAGTGTATGATGACATGGAGAAATCTAGCAGTGCAGGACCGCCTGTTCAAGGAAGATAACAATATGATCACATCACCAAGATTTGCAACTGTAGTAATCCAGTATTAGAATTTTGTTGTCCAGACAAATGATATGTGATCCAGTTTTATAAAGATGTACATTATTTTGTTTCTGCTTCGAAGATCTAGTTATTGTGTTGTAGGATTGAGGCTATATCCTATGAGCTAGAGAGCATTCTCGAACTATTTTTAAACTAAACTGTAACATGAAATTCATTTTATTATTATCATTATTATTTGACTCTTGGAGGTAAAGTAATTACTTGGTCTACTGAACTTAATTCTAGTTCCAAATATTTGCAGTTATAAACTAGAAAGTGATAACAATTAAGAAGTAACAGTGAAATACAATTGCTATGATAATTGTGAAACGGTACTATGGAATTGTACATATGTTATACTGTTCAAAGAAATATGCTAACTAACAGACAATAAGACAAGGCACATCAGTTATAATTGTAAACCTATGATGACAAATTATCACTTATAATTGTCATCACAAATATTCTACTGTACCGCATATAATTCACTTATAAGTTATAATTGTTATTGGCAAAATATCAGGTAACCATGGATCAGAAAAATGATTTTGATATATATGATTCAATGAATTTTCACAACAATGTGAAAAATATGTGTAGGATATGCATTCCAAATCATATTTCACTAGAGAGAATGACTTACAAGGAAATGGTCATACTTGTCTGTACAAGTTAATTCGAATAGCATGAGCACTGTGAATCAGTACATTAAGGAGCAGTCATATAATAATGTTCAGCTCCAAACAAAGGAAGTGTTGCTTTTGATAGCTATATTGAAGTCACACACATTTTTTTCTCAAGCTACGCAAGAGAGCTGTGTGTCATTTCATTAAATAGAAGAAACACGCAAAACAAAACAAAGGCGAGGCAGAAGAGACCCACCTGAACTCACACCCCAAACACCAAACAAAAGAAACTAATAAATAAACAAAAGGAAAAAAAACAGACGCCCAGCTAGGGGACAACAAAAGACCAGCATGACATCCTGAGTCCTGGACTCAAGGGGAAACAACCTACAGAGAAGGTCCTCGAGCTCGGAAGCTCCGCCAAACACCAAAGGCCACATTCATCTTCTACTGTCCATAGGAGGCCCTGGATATTGGGAAGAGCTCCTCTGAACACACATGCATTTCTGAAAACTTACACCTTCAAATAACACAATAAACCGCCAAGAAAGAGGTATCTTGGAGTATTGCTAATTGATATGCCACTTAATTATATATAAGAAGTCATACAATTGGGGATGCAGTAAAAGTGGCTCGATGGACTGATGAGGAATTGAAGACTGGTGTAATAAGAGTGACAAATATGACTCCAATTTCTGCAACAATATGAATGTTCCTATTTAAGTGGCATAATCTCAAGTAAAGCATAAACAAGGGCATTCTAGTCCCAAAGAATAAAAATGCATTCATAAGGTTTAATCAGCTGCCAAAGGCAATACCTCAAGAGCTCAATGCTATGTTAATGGTTCTATACCACTGGATGTTCCAATGGTGAGATCAGGCAGAGGATGTTTCTGAATGGAATAATTACTTAATACAGGTAAATACAACAACATTGGACTTGGACAAAGTGGCACTGATCTTTCAGATAGAATTATGGTACCACTATGCCACACAAAAACAGAGGTTGATCTGATGGCATTACATTTGAATTATGAAGGAAAAAACATCTAGCAATCTAACCAAACATTGCTATATTCAGATGCTAATGGTTCTTTTCTTTCTGATGAAGCACAAGTTGTTCACATAATGCTACTTCCGAGACATTTCAATAAAGCTCAGAATGTTAAGTTACCACTAGATCCAGGATCGGATACCATACTCATTGTTTGATTGAGAAACCAAAATGAAAGAAGTCAATAAAATGAAGAAGATGGAGCATATAGCAATTTCTATATCCCTTCATGCCCTACCATCAAGGGAACTAGACAGATCAGAACCCAATATAGTCTAAAGCCAATAACAATTGCTACAACCTAGGCTAACTGCAAAGGCTATCTTCTGTAGATATACTTCGAGAGGGGGAAACTAACACTCCTGGCAACCTGTAAATAATATGATAAAGAAATCACAAAATGATCATAATATAGCTAGTGTCTTACAGATGAATGTTACAAGGTGCTGACCTTGAGTGCTAAATCTTCATCAATGTTAGATCGATATCTAGCTGAGCCTTCTAGCGGGCAGCTCCGGCTTTTGGAGAGGAAATTAGAACTGCAAAGTGTTGACAGTTGCAAAAGAACATCTGACATCAAACCGGTCATTCCACTTCCACTCACCATACTCTCTGGACATTCAATATCAGGGAGATCATCCTCTGACACTGACGTGATACACTGAAATATAGCCAAGAGCCTCTCAAGAGGAAATGTGCCAGGGCCTTTCAAAAGCATCTCTTCGGCCACGGTGTCCTTCATATTCATCGACGCCTGAGAGCTCCTACATCAAGGAACAACGATGTAAGCATCTAATAAGATAACTGGACTGTTGGCAAGTCAAGAGATGGCATCAAGTGGCATACTTTCTCTTACGCCTTTGGTTATCTGACCCACCAGTTGAATCAAACAAAGCTGCATCAAGAGTAGCGGGGTTCCTTGAAGCCAGGAAAGCTGACAATAGCAAGTATTTCGCAGACACAGACATGTGGAACTCCAATTCAGTCGGCAAACCATCCCTACTCCCAAACTGTCTTTTACTACTGACCTTCCCACCAGAATTGCGGTCCTTGCATTCATCCACAGAAGTCCTCATGGGAACACTGAATGTCTCGTTCAAGGCAACAGCCAAATGTGGCTGTATATGGTCAAACAACCTCCTTCTGATGCTCTCATCCGGAACTGCCTTCAAATCACACAATGGCTCGCAGTATTTCCTGAAAAGTGGCTCCAGTGCAGTCACCAGTTCATCTACCCTCCTTGTTACCCGGAACAATGGCTTCAGCGCCACACTGCCAAACGACAACAGGAATGGAAAAAAAAAAAACAGCACGATTGAGTAACCACAGTCCAACCATGCTCCCAAGGCATTAGCATACACATGTCAAATATACTGCTTGGTATTTGATTAGACCCATACCCAGGATCAAATTAGCACAAAGCCAGAACCAATGATGAACCCCTTACCTAAGGAACGATGAGTACAGCTTCGGATTGGGATGGCCTCGCATCAGGATGTCTCGGACCTCGTCCACTGTGTAATCAGGGAAGTAAATGTGATTCGGCTCGACAGAGCCAGTCATGGAGTAGTACGCATCAGGTGTAGCATTGCTCACGTAGACGAGCACGACCTGCGGCAACCGGAGGAGATCGTAGAGGCGGAGGAGGAGCGCCAGAAGTTGGCCGCCCTTGTCCCAGCTCCTAACAACCTCCAAATTATCGAACACCAGATACACGGCCTCGCCCTGCGCGGCGAGGCCAGCAAGCGCGTCGCGGAGCGCGGCGACGAAGTCCGAGGGCTTGTCGGGGATGCGCAGGCGAGAGGACGGGGACGACGACGAAGGCGGGCTGAGCTGGGTGAGGAGGGAGGCGAACAGGGCGCGAGGGGACGGGAGGGAGCGCAGGGCGGCGTAAGCGACGCGCTGCGGGCGGGGGCGCACGTGGCGGAGAGCGAGGAGCAGCGAACGCGTCTTCCCCGTGGCGGCGCCACCGTGGAGGAGAAGCGGGAGCGCCGGCGCGGGCGCCAGGAGCCGGAGGAGGTCCGTCGCCTGCGCGCGGCGGCCGGGCAACGCCTCGAGGAGCGCGTCGACGGTGCTCCGCTCATGCTCCCCCTCCTCCTCCTTCGCGGCGGCGGCGGCGGTGGGGACGGGCTGGCGCCTGGGCGTCGATTTGGGCCTGGGTCCGGGCGGGGAGGTCGGGGAGGCGGGATCGGCCGTGGAGGAGCGGGTGGCGCGGCGCGGGGTAACGGGCTGCGACATCGCGGTGGGTGTCGGCGAGTATGCCGTCGGAACCCTAGGCGGCAAGAGGGGGGGACCCGTGGGACTTGGGAGGGGATCAGGTTCAGGGAATGGCGAGCCGCCGCGAGCGGGACTTCGGGGAATTTTTGGGCGGGAAGATGACTCACGGTTGGGCCGTATTGGCCTTCGTTAAGCAAGTTCCGTTCCGAACAGAAATGGATGGATCCACGGGTGGTCAACTGGGTAAACGGGTGAAGCCCAGAAAGTTCATGGGATCCACGGGCGGTCGACTTGGGCTTGGTTGGCCCCAGTCGAGAAGTAGGGCTTCTGAGGAAATGGTTGGCGACTTGGGCTGCCCATGGTTGACCTCTGAGGGATGAATGAAGTAGGGCCTTTCTGACCATACCAACCCTAAGCCTATAGAGGTCCACAGACCAGAGTTCTTCGAATGAGATTCAGGAAAGAACTAAGAAGATGCGGCAGAGGAAGACAGAGGAAAAGGCTCATACATGGATTTCTCCTGATTCTTGTGAGAGTGGTTTGCACAAAATGAATGTTGACGCGGCTTTTGCATCTGCTGAAGATTATGGGATTTGTAATCATAAAAAGTGGCTTCATACCGCTTAAATGTTTATATCAATGATAGATAGATGGCCATATGTACTCCACTACGCCAGAACACGTAGTCACCATAAGACCATCACCGCGGTTATCGTGGTCGTCGAGATGATAGTGATAGGTATACCATTATTAGTTTATTGTCTTAACCGACAAGGACACCCTATCATTACGGGTTTGTGGCTCCAACCAATGAATTATCCACCGTTTTTTGTTGGCAATGCTAGGACAAGGGTAGGATAATTGGACTTGGTCGTGACATATGTTTTGAAGGAAGAATCGCGCCTATTGATCTAACATGGTTTTACTCTCAACATTGGAACCTATTGTTAATCTAACGAGATTTTACATATCCGCTTTGAAGCCTTATAGAAGGTGGGTGTGGAACCGTGGATATCATTATTTAGGACATGTTTGATACACTAGCTAATTGCTAACTAGCTAAAATTTAGCTATGGCGTATCCAAATAAGTGATCTTTAAATAGATGTTACCAACTAGCTAGTTAACAATAACTATTTTTTAACCTCAGCTAGTAACTGTCCATATGTATCAAGCTTGCCTTTATTATAAGCTCATATTGTTTGTCACTGCTACACTAGGAAAATTTTTTTGGAATATCAGCATCCAGTACTAATTACGTCCCACATGGATAACACACATGGCACGGTTCACTAAATTGACCAAGTCTAACAGGATTTGTTTTGACAACTCATTGAAGCAAACTTCGAAAACGAAGTTCTCCACGTGTGTTCCCTTCATTAGAGTTCTGACCCCACTGTATAGTGCATTAGTGTTGTTTATTCTCCAACGAGAACAACCATAATGCCCCGCGTGACCGAGCCGTCCACGGCGTCACCGGCACTCGCCCGAGTCCGAGGACGCAAAAGCACGCGCCCGCATGAGTGGGAGCCAAATTCACCGGCACTGCCCTCGGCAGCTCTTACCTGCAGTCCTGCACTGCACGTCGTCCTTCTCACGTCTCCTGCCTCCGTCAGTTCGTTTGCAAAATTGCAAGCAATGCTTGTTGTTTTATTAATATATATCCGACGAGTATAGCGTAGGAGTATTAGTGATTAGTCGAGCATGTCTAATCATTGTCGTTGTTAACAAGACAAGGATTTTTTTTGAGAATTTGTTAGCAAGACAAAGATGGGTGGCGTCAACGGAGAACAACTATTTGTTCTTTGCGATAACGGACATGGACAGCTGATCCATGCGTCGATCTTCCGTTCATTTGGTCCAGGTCCAGGCGGCAACGCGTACAAACTCCTAATAAATTAGGGTGCGGTGCATCTCGGAGATTAGAGGGCGAGTCACGGCGTGCTGATCTGACAGGGACAGGGACTTGTCTTGGCATCATGCTGCGCAGTCTTTCCACATCAAAATGATTACAAGGGGACAGGGCGACAAAGTGCCCAAAGCAACAGCAACAGTCTTTGCCTTTATTTGTTAACTGGTAAATTAATAATTAATTGATGGAATATCTTGCAAATCCCTACCTGATGCCATTTAGGCGAATTATGAGGAGCTGCGTATTACTTTGCTATTAGAAAACGTCAATGGAAATTCTAAAAAAAACCAACGAAATAAAACTGGACATTGGTAAGATACAGCGCCGCAGTCCTGAAAGAAAAAACAAACCAATCCCTTCAAGAATTTTTCTTAAAAAATAAAACGGCGACACGTATTGTTAGCTAGAATACAGAAGTACGTGTACCCCTGTTACAGTAGTCAAAATGGAAGAACTGTTTACTGCGAAAAAGAACGGTGAGTAGATTTAGTGGTGGTTGAAATCAGACGCAGCATATGTTCCTTCTCTGCCCTGTTTTTCCAAAAAGGATGGTAATGGTAAAAAAAAAAAAGGGGGCAGGGGATGGTCATTCCTCTCGTGCGCAATTACCAACTGGCATGTCATTTCCTCCATATAGCTTTTCCAGGGTTCTACGAACGGTAATTTTCGCCGAAATTCCATTGCTTAAAGATTACGAACGAAGTAATATAGAATTGCACCTCGAAGGATGGCTAGGATGACGCCTAGTGTTACTTGAACTTTCATGAGTTCCCTCTGCATCGTATACCAAATCTTTGCGCTTTATTCAACCTGATAACAGAGAAGCACGCGTCATGTTCTTTCCGTTTCATTCGGGTCACACAGCCGTGTCTGAAAAGAGAGAAACACGGGCCATTTAAATTGACGATTGGATGCAGCGACTTCGCGGACCCACCGCCCAATTCGTTCCACGAAAAATGGCTTGAGAGATTTTTTTTTTTTGGTTTTATCAACAGACGCAAATGAGGGCCACGAGGCGTTTGTTCGGACTCTGAAGCGTTCGCGTCCAACGAACGACCGCGTGCTGCTGCCGCGGCACGCGGTCAAGTCTGAGGCTGAGATGCCGACGATGGCCGCAACGATGCGATGCCCACCGTTTGCCGCGGAGTTTCGCGGCGCGTCTCCCCCTGAAAAAGTGTCTCGAGCTTCCTCAGCGCCCCACATCGGGGCCGCATCTGCATCTGGTACTGATGGACTCACCTGACACCGTGGCTGCACTGAACTAATGCTTCGGATGATCCATCGGGCCGTCTTCTTCCTCGAGTCGAGGCTCATCGCCATCAGCATGACAGCATTGCTCATTGCTCTGCTTCGCCACTCTGCATTTGAGCTACTGCCGCTCCTATCAGAGTCTCAGGTCAGCAAAATAAATTACACTAGCACCCAACTACTCATGGACTCATTGGTTATGTTTTTGCCATGTCTGTTTCTGATGGAGTAGTTTGTAGACCTCTACACTGAAGTACGTCCATTCGCATTCGCTGAAAGTAAATGAGACGTAGCCAGACAGCCGTTCCACAGATTCCATTCCGTTCCATTCTTTTTCCTGGAGTTGGATTTGACAATACACGGTGCCGTGGCCCTACAAGGCGAGCACGCCACCAGCAGACAGCCAAGACTGAGCAGGAAAACGAAAGGGGCCCGTGTCGAATTATCATGACGTGCCTCTCCCATATATTCGAAAAAGAAAGGCCTCTCGGGCTTGACCGGTTGCATTGCATGGGTGATATGCATCGTTCTTTGCTTTGGCGCCTCTCTCTTCGTCTTTCCGGTTCTTGGTTCAGGTTGGGAGGCCCTTTTCAGCAGCAGCTGGCCCTGCAAATCATTTGCTGAAATGAAATGAAAAACTCCCTCTTCGGTTATGGTATTGGCTTGCAGCTGTCTGCAGTCTGCCTCCCAAAAAGGCGCTCTTTTTAGGAAGAACTAGCAGTATATTGCAGCATCCGGATGGTGATGTTTTGCTCAGGTGTCCCCGTCAGTCTCAGAGTCCCTCGATCAGCTTTGGCCTTTGGAGATGCCTCACGGCGAGTAATCCAAAGTTTTTTTCTAATTTATTTATTCCCTGATGGAGTAGGAGTACATATTTTGCTGAGATTTGCAAGCCACTCAGAACGATATACTCGTATCAATCAGCTGCATATTTTTCTCCCACAATCAGTTTCCAATCCATTAGGTTTCCTCCGTGACCAGGTCTTCAAGTTTATAAACTCGCACCTACATACTCTACTGCCCATTTGACTCTGCCAAACCTGGCCACACGAAAACGAAACCTTGAGCTATACTAACATGGACATGGATGGAGCAGAGTAGTTGTTGTGTCACCTAACCTGTATTCCATCCCTTGCCTTTCCCCGGCACGCACAAACCTGCCAGGAAAATATATACAAGGCGACTTCCACTACACCATTAGAACCTTCGCCCATGGCCATATATGGCCGGAATTGTTTAACCATCGAGTGAGGCATTGTTCATATGCCCGAATTGAATCACTCTTAAGATACTGTTACGCACCGTAGCATTTTGTTTGTATTTGATAAAAATTATCTAAATATTAATAATTTAGGCTTAAATGTTCGTCTCGTAAAATACAACCAAACTATGTAATTAGTTTTTAATTTCGTCTATATTTATTATTTCATACATGTGCCGAATTTTAATTTGACAGAGAATTTTTCTTTTACAGTGAATTTGGATCCAAATTTGAAAAACTAAAGATGGCTTGAGTGTGAGTGAGTCCCCTGCTGCGGCTGGGGTCCACCGGTTCTTGTTCTTCAAACACGCGTGACAGCGACCTGCCTGTACCATCTCCCCCGGCCCGGCCGTTTCTTTATCCCCCTCTCTGATGATTTATATTGCCGTGCCTTTGCGGAGCAGGAAAGCAGAGGGATCAACACGCTTCCGGCTTCCGGCAGCGCCATACAACACACGAGTCCTCCTCCCGCTGCCATTTTTTCTATAATAATCTCATGCGCATCACGTTCTCGTGTGGAGGATGCCGCCTCGCGTTTGCCATTGCCGCGGATTGCAATTGCATGTAGAGGGAGGGAGTCAGCTGAGGATTTAATCCAGGTTGCTTCTTTCGGGTGCTCGCTTCCTCGCTCTCGCCTAGTCGCCCGGCCTGCTGGCCGCTTCAGAATTGCCGCCAGTGAGGCCGTGAGTCCGTGACCTCTGATAAAAGCAGCAAGCTTTCTTGTTAGCATTATCCGCGGAGAAATCAAGAGCGACAGCGAGAGCGGGAGACAGTTGGAGGTCGCCGGTCAGTTGCTGGATCGATTGATTGATAAGGGTAACTGAATGCCTTTTGATGATTTGGTGTGATCGTTCTATCATCAGTTCTTGAAGGTTGCTGATTCTGCAAGGTGCAATAACTTGCTCTTTCTTGGTGGTGGATCCAGGTGCGTAGCTTAGCTAGGTAGGCGGCCATGGGTTCTTGCGTGTCGTCGACGAGGCACCGGCGGCGGTCGAGGAAGCTGTCGGTTGCGGCGAGGAAGTTCCGGCGGAAGGTGTCCACGGCGATCGCCGACGCGCCCATCATCCGCGGCGCCCGGCACGGGGTCGTCCATGTGGAGGCGCCGGACTCCAACGTCACCCTGCACCTCACCAAGCTGCAGTGGCAGCACAACCAGATGGACGCCGGGAGCGGTAAATAGCACCACCATAGCGTCTTCTCCTCTTTCTGATTTCTGGAATTGGTACCAGTAGTAGCAGATTTCCTCACAGCTCTGGAAATTTTCTGCAGTGATTTGCGAAGAAGCTTGGTACGATTCTGTCAGCATCCTGGAGTCACCGGACTCCGATGACGATCTCGACAACGATTTCGCTAGCGTCAGCGGAGGTAATGTACTAGTTCAGACAATTGTCGTTCATACATAGTCACAAACTGAAAACGCGAACTGCAGTTTCAGACTTTCCAGTACTAACGTTTTTCCCACCAATCCAATCCAGATCCTCTCCCTGATGTCACCGGCGGCTCAAATACACCGCAGTGCAAGGGTACAGCTTGTTTCTTGGACACCATGCAGCTCCTCAGGAGCATTGCCAATGCAGAAGCTTGTGATCAAAGTGAACTGCCTGACAAGAGTGATGACTCGAATGTTGCTGCCAACACTGCAACTAACAGTGGTAGCTGCAAGTGCAGTGATGAGGATTGCTGCAGTAGTAGTACACTGAAGGAATTTCAGGCTGCAATGCAGCCGTTCCCCGCGTCGATTCCGAGCAACAAGGTCCAGCCGATGCCGATCGTTGGTGTCAGCCCGCACCATCAGCAGCAGAAGAAGAAAACAGCCGTGGTCAGGCTCTCGTTCAGGAGGAGGTCATATGAGGGCGACGAGATGACCGAAATGAGTGAGTTGCTTAGCGTTAACATCTCAGCTGCGCCACATGTTCATGCGGCCGTTCAGTAGCTGGATTATTACTTCGATGACAAATTCTGCAATCTCAGGTGGTTCTGCAAATTACTTGTACCGCCCAAGGGCAGGTTTCACGGTGCCGTGTTCGACCGGCGAGAAACTGCCAGAAGGTTGCTGGTCGTTTATTGAGCCATCGACGTTCAGAGTCCGAGGGGAGAGCTTCTTCAAGTAAGAAGCAGTGGCAGTGTTGTAAACACAATTCTGACAGTCGTACATGATTATGCCTGACTGAATATGTGAAATTCATGCAGAGACAAGAGGAAGTGCCCAGCTCCAGACTGCTCCCCTTACACCCCCATTGGAGCAGACATGTTCGCCTACACAAGGAAGATTCATCACATTGCGCAGCACCTCTCGCTTCCGTCTCTGAAGACACATGAGACCTTTCCTACCCTCCTCATTGTCAACATTCAGGTAATTCAGTAGGTCATAAAGGGTTCTTAATCACTGCTTTTTGACTACTGACTGTTAATTGGTTATTAATTCTGGCTTCTGAGACTGACAAGTTTACTTGTTTCTGCAGCTGCCCACCTATCCTGCTACAGTGTTTGGCGATAACGACGGTGATGGGATAAGCCTAGCTCTGTATTTCAAGTTATCTGACAACTTTGACAAGGAGATTTCTCCTCAATTGCAGGACAGCATCAAGGTAGTTTTCTATTGTATAGATGAAGCACCTCCTTAGGAAAAGTTTCTGACTGACTAGTTTATGCAGAGGCTTATGAATGAGGAAACGGAAAAGGTGAAGGGATTCCCAGTAGACAGCATTGTGCCATACACAGAGAGGCTAAAAATCCTGGCTGGTTTGGCAAACCCTGAAGACCTGCAGCTGAGCACGGCAGAGAGGAAGCTTGTGCAGACCTACAATCAGAAACCTGTGCTATCTCGCCCACAACACAAATTCTACAAGGTAACTGACTGCATTTCCTCACTAATTTATAGACAAACAGGTGCTGAAATAGTAAAATGTGTTTTCAGTTCTGACTGAAGCATAAAAAATGTGTGTGTTTTCATTGATAATGCAGGGTCCAAATTACTTTGAGATCGATCTCGATGTCCATCGGTTCAGCTTCATATCTCGGAAAGGGCTGGAGACCTTCCGGGAGCGGCTCAAGCATGGTGTTCTTGATCTTGGTCTAACTATTCAGGTACTTAATTTTCTTCTACTACTGGCTAAAAGGTGCCTGCTTGATTTGTTCCAAAAAAAAAAGAAAAGAAAAATGAAAAGTGACCCCTGACTGAATGTCTGTAACTTAACCAGTTAACCATGGTCTGATACTGGTTGCAGGCACAAAAGGCTGAGGAGTTGCCAGAGCATGTCTTGTGCTGCATGAGGCTGAACAAGATCGACTTCGCCGACAACGGGCAGATACCGACACTGATAACTGCAGCTGAAGAGTAAATCTGTCATGTTACTGTAGGGCACTAACTTTCAGGAAAAGCAAAAGAGAGTGGTTTGTAGACATTCTTGAGATGATGTTGTATAGAGCGGCAGATAGTTTTAGGAACTAATTCAAGTTTGTGAGCTAAGAAATACAGCACACAGATTTGTGTAAATACTTGTTGATCATTGCCCCAAGAGATGAAGGGAAAAAAAAATATTGCAGCAATATGCAGCCTGAACTCTGAACTCTGAAGATGTATATATACATGTGTGTGTTTTCATCCCTTTCAGTTCATGATCACTAATGGTTCAGTTACACCGCCACACAAGTTCTTTCCATGTTCCTTCCATTCTTCAGCTAGAATTTTTCCCATGAGAAAACAAAGAAAAAAGTGAAAAGAAAAGAAATAAATAAAGAGAAAACAAATGTACATACCCATGCAGCACAAGCACATGTTTAGCCGAAATTAACATGTCAGCTCCTCAACAGCAGTTGAAATCTAATCAAATAACAATTAGCCGGCAGGCACACCTGCCCAAAGAATCAATGATCCAGCCTCTATTATTCACACCCAGGGAAGCCACACTCCACAGTCCACACTTCCACAGAGGCCAATGGCCAATCATTTCCCGGCTAGCTCTCCTCCTTCAGCTGCCGAGCACCCCAATTCTCCTGATGAAACGCCTCACTTCCACTAGCCGTGTTCGCGGATGGAGGGGCCGGATCAGCCGAAGAACCCCCCGCGGCGACGGTGGCAGCAGCGGCGTCGTTGCCCCGGCCAGGCGGGTCGTGGTTGTGGCGGCCGGTGTACGTCGTCAGGACGCACCTGGGGTCGGTGGACGCCCTCTCGATCTGCTTGCGCACGTTGCAGTTATCCGCGATGCACTTGTAGTAGCTCCTGCACATCATTGAGCGGTGAGCATGATGCACTGACAAGCATCATCACCAATTCACAACTCACAATCGTTGGTGGCTTGGTGCACGTAACAAAATGTTCAGGTTCAGATAGTCCAAGTAAAATTTTCACCTCGGCCGGGGGTTGCCCTTGACCACCTTCTGCCCGTACTTGCGCCACCGGTAGCCGTCGTCCAGGAGATCCACCTCGCTCGGCGTTTGGAGGATGATCTTGGGCTTCTTCACCACCCTCTGCCCAGCCACGCCGCCGTCCGCGCTCCTGACCAAACAACAGGCAGCCCGTCAAGGTTCATTGTCTCCGTGGGCGCGGCGCCGCAGGCGACAGTTGCAATGTAGGACCATAAGCAGAGCACAACTCACATGCCGGGAGCCCCGTCGACGTCAACGTCGTCGTCGTCGTCATCGTCGTCGCTTGGACCTTCCACGTCCTCCACGGCGGCGGCAGCGGCGGCATCGTTACCGCCGCCGCCGAGGCCGCGCTCCTGGGGCCGCGGGTGGTTGTGGCGGCCCTTGTAGGTGATCTCCTTGATGAGCCCGTCGAAGGAGCGCTCCACGACCTTCTTGACGGGGCACCCGTCGCGGGTGCACTTGTAGTAGCTCCGCGGCGACTCGGCGTCCTTGAGCTGCTTCTGCCCGTACTTGCGCCAGCTGTAACCGTCCTTAGCTGGCTGCTCGATGGCCGGCGGCGGCGGCGGCAGCGCGTGCGCGTGCAAGCCGCCGCCGCCGAAGAGGGTGGTCGCTCGCAGCTGCATGTCATGGTCGTATGGATTCCTGGGGAAGAAGACGGTGAAGTTGGACTGCGGCAGGGAGGATGCAGGAGCCGTCGCTCGGGGAGGAGGCCATTGCGGCAGCTGGTCCGCAAAAAGGTACGGCGTGTAGGGATCCACTCTGCCGCCACCCAGCGGGGAATGGGATGGAGCGAACGAGGTGGGTTGCTGGTAGGACGGCGGCAGCGGCGGCGGCGGCGCGTAGTTCGCCTGCATGGGGAGGAAAGGAAACATGCAGCCATCATGTTGTGAAGTTGTGAACTTTGAGGTATCATTCCCAATTGCGCTGGGAGTGCAATATGCATGTGATAATTGCAGTTGTGTCATCAGTGACCAGGAAGGATGATAAAATTTTCGCGAGTATGTACCAGTTGGCGTTTAGGGGTAACCTGAGATTGGAGACTTTAATTTGTATTTGTTGATTAATAATTCAATATGCTAGAACTTTTTTTTTTGATAAAAATATGCTAGAACTAGAACGTGGACAGCTGATAGTTCATTGCCAGTACTTGTACAACTGCAGCCTGCTGTATCGCTGGCCAGCCAATTCTTTAGAAAACTCCAACGAATGATGGGCAAATCAATCCCTAGCCAGTGGGTAGAATAGAACCCCTGAGGATTGTAGTTTTTAGATTTTGTAACAGTGAAGCATGCAAGCATAGGTTAAAGAGCATATGAACCAACTACATCAGACAGGAGACAAATGGTTCTGATCATAGTTATTTAACCAAGATAGCAGTAGAGAGATACTGTGATTGACAATAAACACATATACCACGATAAATTGAACTCAGATTCAAAGAGGAAATTGACTGTCTTGCAATGAACACAGATCAAGATGAGAAAATAAGAAAGAACATAAATTAAAGACACAGAGTTTACCATGGAGAATGATTGAGGCACCAGGTTAATGGCAGTCGCCGCGGTCACCTCCTCCACGCCCCACGGCGGCGGCGGCGCCTGGGAGCTGACTGCACCACCAGCTCCGAGAAGCGCCATGAGGGACGATCCCTGATCAAACACACCGCCAAATGCTAGCCCATGGCCTCCGCCACCGCCTCCACCGTCGAACACCCTTTCCTGTCCCTGAGCAGCAGGCGCGAACGGCCTCTGCCTCATGGCGTCGCCGTGCCCGCGCCGGTCGTCCATTGCCGCGACCTTTCTTGCTTCTCTGGAGAAGCCAAGGAAGACTTGGCAGTGGCAGGCCGAGAGCCGAGAGAGATTGAGGGCTGCGCTGGGTTGCACCGTTGCAGGGCTTAGTCTTGCTGTCAAGTGCAACGCCTGGCTGCCGAAGCGACCGTCTGTCTGAGCTCTGAACTGTCTCTGAATTCTAAACTGGATTCGTCTTCGATCAGACTGTCTCTGAGACGCGGTTGAGAATGATGCGCAAATCAATAAGCAGGCAGTCTCTGAACTGTAGTCTATGCCACGGTTGAGAGATTATCTCGAAATTTGCCAAATGGATATTGGATAGCCAGGCTAGCTTTTAGCTTTAGCTGTCACGGAGACCGCATGCTGTCTACAACTAAGCTGCATTGTTTACGAGCGAGGCTCATCTACGATTTGCGAGTTGTAGCGCTAATTGTGGTGGACCATTACGAGTGGCATCGTAGCACACACGCTCTCAAATATCGTTGACCAAGGGCTCACATTGGTTCCGAGAATACTTTTTAGGAGTCATTAATTAGATCATTAGATTTAGGAGCTTAGCACCAGGGCACCCTTATTAAATTTTTTCGCTCCCTTAACTGTGTTTTCCTGACGAGGTTGTTTTTTCACTCCCTTGACGGTGTTTTCTTGACGAGGTTGAACTTGCTCCGTCTTGTCATTCACTAAGATAAGATCGAGTTGTTAGAGAGCCGAGCCACTTCTTGTTTGAAGTACTCATTTTCCAATGCAATATCTTGGGAGCACGAATGGTGATTTGTAGCTAAGCTGGTCCATTCACTACTATAGGATTCCTTTTTTGAGGCGGTCACTTTTGATTTTTCGAGGCGAGCAAGGGCAACTGCCTCCATTGAAAGGCCTCGGTTAATCCCAGACCATGAACACTGGCTGGATGGAGAAGCCCCCAAGAACCTCGCCCCACACCTATATGAGCTGGTCGCAAGGAAGAACAAATCAGTGCATCAAGAACTTCACAATGGCAACTGGATACTCTACCTAAGGAATCATGTACACACCACCGAGCACATAGAGGAATGTCTCCCTATGGATCAGAATTCAAGTCGTCCGGCTGCAGCCGGGCGTGCGCGACTCCATAATTTGGCATTGGACGTCCAATGGCTCTTATTCCACTCGATCGGCGTACAGGATTCAGTTCAAAGGATCCTATAGCATCTTCAACAGCAAACTAATTTGGAAGGCTCAGGCAGAGAGAAAATGTAAAGTCTTCACGTGGATTCTTGTGCAAGAGAAAATATTAACGGCAGAGAATTTGCAAAAAAGAGGATGACCTCACCAAGATCACCGTGTGCTGTGTAATGGTCCTTTAGAAACATGCTTACACCTATCGCTTCTTTGTCCGTTCGCTAAGGTGGCATGGACCTAAATCCAAACCTGGGAGCATTTTGACACCCATCTTATACAGTTCGACCAAGACCCACCTCACTTCAGAACATGGTGGGAAGAGACCGTGCCCAAGGTATCGAAAGAAGAAAGAAGGCGGTTCAACGGCTTGGTGATTTACTCATGCTGGAATCTTTGGAAGGAGGAGAGAAATCGAAGAATTTTCAGCAATGCCGGCTTGGTGATTTACACATGCTGGAATCATTGGAAGGAGAGAAATCGAAGAATTTTCAGCAATGCCTAGGAATCAGCCTTGCAGGTGGCCTCAGGAATCAAAAAAGACATAGCACAAAGGAAAAGGGCTTTAGTAAGGGAAGGCTAGCAGGCTGGGTTTCATGCTTTTCCAATGTTTGTTTCTTCCTGTTTTCTCGGGCTGGGTTTCATGCTTTTTCGATGTTTGTTTCTTCCTGTTTTCTCCTTTGCCTCCCCTTTCTACTGGACTAAAATTTGTACATAAACTTTTTCTCCATCTTAATTGAAAGGCAGAGTTCATGCTATTCATTTCAAAAAAAAATCCTAGACCATGATGGCAGGTGCTTTTTCCTGCCTCGGTTAATGAATCAAAACAAATCCCACACGGGCCTAGATTTGGCCGCATGGGCTATATTTGCTACTAGGAAGTGGGCTAGATCTATCACTAGTGACGAGGATGGGGCCAATCCGCCGCTTATGATGAGGACGGGGGGCCGATCCGCCAATACCGATGAGGAGGGGGGCGATCTGCCGCCGGTGAGGAGGAGGGCTCCTCATTAGCCGCCAGTGGAGGAAGCCTATATCTACCACTGATGAGAAGTAGAAGCGCAGATCCGCCACCGGTGAAGAGGCGAAACGTAGATCCATCGCTGGTGATGAGGGAACCTGATCCACCGCTGGTAAGGAGGAGAGGGCCAAATCTACCACCGGTGAGGAGGGGCCAAATCCGCCGCTGGTGAGGAGACGACGGCCAAATCCTCCATCACCGCTGGTGAAGGCGAGGACAGAGGTGTTGGTCGATCTGGGCCTTGCCCGCCATGTCTGTTGCGCCCGAAGCCTCCTCGGAGAAGATGCATGGAGCGCACACCAACGATGATGCAAGGAACACCACGCGGATGGAGTTCGAGGAGACGCTGGCCACCATGGCTCGCGAAGGAGCGCACGAAGGGTGGAAGGAAGACAAGAGGAGTGCATGCGAGTGTGAGAGAGGCGGAGCTGAGTCATTTGGTTGAGAAATGAGAGGAAGGGAAAGAGGAGGAGCTTGCGTCTAAGTGCTGGGATGCACCAAACCTTTGATAGTTGTATATATATGAAGACAGTAGAGGTGGGCTATTATTGGTGATGTTATGCCTTAAATATGTCTTGTGATAAAACATATTTTATTCTAGATTCTCCATCATAATACATATATATACATACAAAATTCATCAAAACTTGTGGAATTTATTAGTTCAAAGGTCCTATTTCTAATTTTGGCATAGCTTTTAGATGGCATTACTAATAATGTTGGCGTTATAAATCTGAGTCATGGATTGCCAACAGACGACAACTGGGCCTCACTTGGATTTGTTGGGCTTCAGCCTTTTTTGGAGGTTGGCTTTATATCGACTAGCATCATGCCGTGCGTTGCTACGGGAAAAAGGAAATTTTTATATTAAAATACATAGATCGCATAATATATAATATTTTATAAAATTAAGCATCAACATTAAAATGACATTTAATAAAAAAATAAAGTTCCTAAAATTAGCAATCATACTAGCACCTAAACTATACATACTAATAAGTAATATGCACTGTTCATTAATAGACCTATCGAACAGACCGGCTTGTTCCACAACAGACCAAAATCGTCTAATTACATATAGAGATAAGAAGAATACCTGCTTGTTCCACGACAGACCAAGATCCTCCAATTACAAACCAAATAGATTAAGCTGGTCTCTCTAGACCAAAATCCTCTAATTACAAACCAATCTTTCGGTCCTAATGGTTGTCCATGAGAAAGCCATCTTGCCTTGTTAGCCTTTTCAATGTAATCTTAAAGTGTGAATGCTTTCAACCCACATCGTCAATGTATTGAATCTGAGCTACAGTTTGAGAAAGGTATAAAGAATTTAGGCAAGGGTGTAGCATAATTTCCAGCATTGACATGCTATGCACACTGAAATTGAACTGGGCACTGGTGTTCCAACGATTAATGGCTTTTGCTCCATACCTAATAAACTCCACCTGGCCATCAGCTCCTTAACTCCCGGTCATCTAGCCTCCCAAGGCAGCAGCACCCTCCCTCAGCTCATGCTGGAGATGCATTGGCGCCATGCCAACACTTGAAGGCTCATGGCAAGGTTGACCTCTGTTTCTCATTGAGGATTTATCAATCATCCTCTGAATCAGTAATTTCTTTTTGCTATATCAATCAGTAAAGTAAACAACATTTGGTCATCAGGAAACATATTCGAAATTAACCAAGCCAAGGCATCAGCACTTTCACAATCTCATCACAGAAACTTCTAGAAAGATTCATTCAATTAGCATATGTACAAAAATAAGTTTACTTATCTGATCTAGGCCATCAAATATGACTTAGCAGCAGCCTGAACACCACCATAGCCCATAGTTACAGATTTGATACATAAAATAAACTATAGAACTGGTTACTGCATGACATGCCAAAACTCTCATATACAACAATTTTATTCTGCGTGATTAGGGCACCAACTCCAATTTTTAAGCAAATAATATTATTCATACTTCAAGCGATTAAGAAAAAAATGTTAGATTGAAAGGCACCGTTGGCGTATTAATAGCCTGAAAGTTAAAAACCTAGAATTACCTGCATGTAACAACCTTAGTAAATATCGGAGATTTGCCACAGCTTAGTAAATATAGCACATAAATAGAAATGAGGTAACTTTTGTCTGAAAAACTCCCACCAGGCCCCCAGCACCTTGCCAAAACAAAAGGAAACTACATTTGTGCCAGCTGACTCTGCAACCTCCTAGACCATGGAATCAGACATCCAACTACCTCCTATTATAGTGCTTGTCTTAACGCTAGGGCCACATTAAGTCCAAAACTAATTGTCTATACTTTTTTTTGAAAACGTGCATTGCACGTATCTCATTAAGAGCTAATTATCTATACTGAACAACTTACAAAAAGGCATGTCAATTAATAATAATATAAAGCTGCAGATCTCAAGTTAGTGGACAGAAAGAAGAAACGAGAGAGGCAGCACAGCCATGAAGTTGATTTTTACAAAAAAAAAAAGTTTCAGAATTGGCATTTAAAGTTACAACATTCACGTTACCTGGACTGAATGTTGTGCAACTACAACTACCATATAATTGCACATAACCTTACCGCAACATCAAAAGTATCATTGAAGTCGTCAACTGAGAAAAGGATGTCGGGATATGCTGGTTCCGTTTCTACACCCTGTCCAGATATGCACGAGCTCCTATTAGAATTAGAACTTAAAAGACTGTCTCTTTTGAAGTACAGTGCGTAATAGAACCCTGCCTTTCCTTTGGTCAAGATGAAAATTTACAAGGCTAGCTAGGGGACGCATATACAGTTTGGGTAGCCTATTTCAATAAAAACGGGACAAAGTTAATACAAACGTAAAAGCCTCTCAACACCTCTGATGCATCATCAATACTAATTGTCAGCCATTTAAGTTAAGAAGATACTAAATGTCATGCAGTCAAAGGGCAATGAGAAATCGACTCACCTATTGAGTTCAGTGGTTGAAGCAATCTGCAAAACTCTCAGATAAGTTTTTTTTTCTTATTTCCAAAATTCTGCACACTGAACACTATTCTTTTTAAATAACAAAGATAAAATTCTTTGTAAGTTATATTAATCATCACATGGTTTCGAACTATAAGTCGTTTTGACTTTTCTAGATACATTGTTCTTGCCACGTGTCGACTTATAATTTGGAACAGATGGAGTAACAAATTGCCTTGTCCTTTGTCACAATATAATGACAAACAAACCTCACAGGCTTACTTAAGATCCATGAGCTGATTATTTAGGAACAATGGACTTTTTATTGTAATTGTGTAGATGATATATAATCTATAATTAGTTGATATATATGATACACCTAAAAATACCAGTCGTCCATGATTTATGTAGGCACAAAATATCCAGGGGAATGTAAGGGTTGGACAATACTAATCTTTAGCACCCTTAAGGGATATATAGTCCCCTATATTTCTTGATGCAGAAATCCTGAGGAACAAAGGGATATCAAATTTATATCAATGAAAGAATAAGGAGCAATACTTAAATGTGACATTAAGTGATAAGTCAGTTGAAATAATCTACACATTAAGGGGCAGCGATGACCGACCAAGTGCATCTCAAGGGAATGTTGCAATCTAAGAGAGTGACTTAATATATATGAATGTACGAAAGAACAGCTAGCGCACCTAAAGTGATGTCTGCCAATGTAACTGTATGGAGCACTCAGTCATCAAGTCGTGATCTTTTTTTTTGAGGGAATGCAGGGGGCGGGGGGGGGGGGGGATCAAAACAATCCCCACCTACTTTTCATTCCATAGTTGCTCGGCGAGCCGAGCGGTGAAAGGGCATAAGCGCCAATCCTCGTACAAGTTTTCGAGAGGTACAAAGAGGGGGAGAGAAAGAATACAACAACACCAGCGGCTTACAACAACACTTGAACTGAAACAACCACAATACAACATAAACAAATGAGGATAAACCTAGACTTAAGCTGAAAGACGCCAACCGCCGTCAATTTACGCTCCCGCCGAACAACATACTCGCCGATTTCACCGTTGCCTTTGTGCCCTGCACTCCTCCTCGTAGTTACGCCGCTCCGCTGCTGCCCTCCACCTAAGGTGTGAAACTGTGGAATGGGAACGAACAGGGGAAAGGGGACTAAGAGCAGCGGCAAGCACGCGAGCTTCGGATCACCGAACACGACGACCTCCTATGAGAGTGATGATGCCACCTCCTGCGCATCTGGGCCCACTTATCACACATTCAACACCATTCATGGGGAGGAATCTGTGAAGGGAAAAGGCGACGGCGGTGGAATCTCCGCCCAACATATGATTTATGGCACCATCTAGGAGAGCGCCGATGGAGCAGAGGCGTCAGAGGAAGATGCTCGTGGAAGGAACGGCAACATCTAGCAGCCAGGCTAGTCTTACCCAGGAGAGGAAACAAGGAGCACGAAGGAGAGGATGGAGAGGACAGAGAGAGCTCATCAAGGGAGTGACAACCATGGATGGCACCGTCATGGCTGAGCAGGTAGCAGCAGCGGATAGCGGCGGCAGAATCTTCAGCAACGCCTCCAAGGAGGGGAATGACACTAAATGCGCCATCATCATTGGACCAGAGCAAAGCCAGATAAGGCTTTCTCCTAGACTGCAATGCAAACCAGCAAGCTGAGTTTGGCCGACCACCACCACTAACATGCCACCACACACATACGCGACAAATGAGAACCTTCGACGACACCTCCAAGGAGGGATATGATGCATATTGCGCCACTGTCATCGGCCAGCAAGGAGCTAGGCAGGGTTTTCACCCAGGTTCCGTCAGACGACGCTCCACAGGCGTGTAGCCCCGCCGTCGGCAAGCCCGCGGCCAAACTACACGTTCTGCATCGCTGTTGGCCCTGCAAGGAAACACAGAGAAGGAACACAATCATGCTGCCCCACCACCGGCATGCCCGCGGCTGAACTGCACGCCCACGCCTTCTCAACTATAGGGCCTTCGGCTGAAGGCCGCGTGCGCCCTCCGCCCGCCTCCTGCTTGTAGGGTGCAGGCAGCAGCGCGAGATCGCTGCCCAGCACCGAAGCGTCAGTGCCCCTAGGAGGGATGCCACGCCCAAATCCGAGGGCCGGAGCCGCCGCAACGTGAGGGGCACCAGCAGGACGGGGAGAAGGCCAGGAGGGGGAGCCAGAGTAGAGAGAGCAGCGGCTGTCGCTGCACCTCGCCTCGCGTCGCCGCATCCGAGCCGGTGTAGAGAGAGCAGCAGCGGCCGCCGCAGCCAATCCGCCCTCGCTGGTGCTAGATCCGGTCTCCGCTGCCACCATCGTCGTCGGATCTACCCACATCGGGGTCGGATCCGGCCTCCCCATACACAGCCACCGATGCTCCACTTGCCTGGGTATAAGGTGAACGAGGCACCGCTACCGGCCCGTCCTCTTGGTGCAGAAGTTGAAGACGCGTGGATTTGGGCCCGCCATGGCCGCCGGCCACCGGATCGATGGGGTCGGAGAGGGTTGAGGCCGCCGGATCCGTGAATCTAGGCCTGCCATGGCCACCGCCCGCCGGATCGAGGGAGATAGAGGGCGTGGGCGCAGACGGGGACGAGGACCGCGCGGAGGGAGAAGAAGTCTCCCCGCACCGTAGCTTCGCCCCATCGCTGGCTACGGGTACCGCGCGGAGGGAGACGAAGTCGCCCCGCACCGCAGCTTCGCCCGCATTGCCTGAAGTCGGAGGTGGAGGTTACGCCGCCTGAAGGAGAGGGAAGAGCGCAGAGGGAGGGAAGAGCTGTGGCGGAGGGAGAGGAAGTCGTGGCGTTGGTGAGGGACCTGGGGAATCGGGTGAGGAAGAGGACTGTCAGCGTCGGTGAGGAGAGAAGGAGGTGTGGCTTCGGGTGGGCTGAAACCCTAACTCCGACATTTATAGCTGGCCACCACACTAGGCCGTGCCTCGGCTAAATGGGCCGAAGCCATTTCCGTAGCGGGCCTTATAAGCTGCCCGCTGCGGCAAATTGATTTACCACAGCGGGCACCTTAAAATGCCCGCCGCGGTAAATCGATTTACCGCAGCGGGCAAAAGTAGCCGCTGCCGTAAATTAAAAGTGCCCGCTACGGTAAATCATGGTGATTTACCGCAGCGGGCAACAAAAACGCCCGCCGCGGAGTCCATTTTTGCAACGCTGCGAAAATTCGTTTTTGACGTAGTGTACTATAAACTCGTACCCTGTGTGCTACCCTTCTAATTCTCTATGCGTGATATGCTGCCCTGTACTACCGAAGCTGGAAACCTCCGATGGTTGGTGCACCACCAGGGGCCTGTCGGAGTTAGGGCACTCACAATACAGATTTATGTTAGAGTCTAAAGCTATTTATTACAACAAATATTGTGGACTTGAAGTCTAAATAAGATTTGGAGTCTTGTTTTTTCTCGTTCTTTCTTCGAGAAATATGCTATCACACCAGTAAAATATCATAAATAAAGGATAATAAATAATTTTAGACTCTATGATAGAGTCTTACATTGTGAGTGTCCTTAGGATAGCACAGGCATTTTAGGACACCAATTAGTCAACCTCCTAATGGCATAACTAGTTGAAGCCCAGCAACCCAAGGCTAGGGCTGAACACCGAGAAAGGTGGTTGACCGCGACCTCTCCTTCCTCCTTCTATTGCATGCAATGTAACACCGCATGATCTCTCCTTCGTCCTGAGCCTAGGAAGGAATGAAGGAAGACCGAGCACCATCGAGCGAGTATACCAGCCCTGACAAAGACAGGTACACAACAGGATGGAGGGAACAACCATCATGGGGCAGACGCCATCAAATGCGCCACATTGTAGCCTGCAGACAAGACAACTGCTGTGTTTAGTTCCCGTGAATTTTAAAAGGAAATGTCACCTTATGTCACCTCAGCACACTGTAGCATTTCGTTTGTATTGGGTAAAAATTATCCAAACTTTGAGTAACTAGACTCAAAATATTCACTTCGTAAAGTACAACAAAATCGTGCAATTAATTTTTAATTTTATCTATATTTAGTACTCCATGCATGTGCCGGTATTTTGATATGACGGGTGATAGGAATTCTGCACAGTAAATTTGGGATGATTTCTGAGTAACTAAACACAACCAACAACAATCGGTCACAACTAGTACGACATCAAATAGGTTCGACGAGACAGTCGTACAATCACACTCACTACTGTGGGTGGAGCGCATCAACCCCGACCATGGCCTTGTTTAGATCCTCAAATTTGCACACTAAATTTACTATATAGAATTTTTATTTTCTATCATATTAAAATATCAGTACATATATAGAGTACTAAATATAGATAAAATTAAAAACTAATTGAACAGCTTTATTATACTTTATGAGATAAACATTTTAAACCTAATTAATCAATATTTAGACAATTATTAGTAAATAAAAATAAAATTGCTACAGTGCACGGAACTGTAGCAAACGCAGACCGAATTGGGTGTCTAAACAAGGGCCATGACTTCGAAGGCCAGACAAGCTATCGACCACGCAGCTTGGGATTGTGGCCATCCGTACAAGACCAGCGAAGGCGACCGAAGACCTATGGGCGGCTACCAACTCCCTCATTGTCGCCATGACACCACCGGAAGACGATGACAATGGCCACGATGAGTTCACATCGCATAGGACATTTTTTATTTTTTTTTGAAAAAAATCACATAGGACAGTTGAAGAACCACCACCGTGCCAACAGTGCCACCACGATCGACACTACAGAATCACATCACGCCATGTCATGACGTGGGTATAGGACCATGATGACAACCACGTCGGGACGTGCACCGGCACCGGGACAAGACGCCTTCCTTGCAAGCCAAGTCTTAGGCTCATGACCATTTTATTTAGGAGAACCCCCACTCTTTGTACATGGCCTGGCCCCCAGACTGACGGCCAGGGCACCCTTCCAAGTGGATGGACTTTTAGACTTTTCATTCAGGCAGTCCATCCCCATCTCCTATCTCTTAACTCTTCTTTGCATACCACTGTGAGGAGTACACACTCATCTCTCTCTAATACTGAATGTAGGGCTCCGACCTAAACTAGTATAACTCTTTGTATCTTTGGATGCTACCATTGTTTTCCTAGCTAGAGTAGCGTGTCACACATATAAATTCACTTGTCGAACGAGGAGGAGCCACCGCCGTCCTTTTCCACACAGACTTAGGAACCGACACCTGCCGGAAATTGAGCTAGCTGTGTAAGAGGAGGAGCCACCGTCCATCTGCAAATTCCTCACCGGGCTCGAGGATGCCGTCCTGCCCTCTATGCTCATGCTGGGAATTCATCCTCGAAAAAGTCCGCGAGGTCCTAATGGATCTATGCTAGATCTCCTAAATATATTGGCACAATTACCTTGCTTCATCTTCATTGATCAACCATAGAAACGCCACAACATTTTACCAGGATGTGCTCCTCCAAGCTATGAAGGCTGTCAGCAATCCCAACGCCTTCGACAACACATCTAGGGATGGTGGATATTGTGACTTCAACCCAAATTGATTAATCACAAAGGAAAGCATCCATAGATCCTTGATGAATATGTGAGTGCAGGTGTCAACCTCGTTACTGATGTGGAACTCGATCGCCGCATACAACATATATGTGGTTTCAGGTAACTTTACCGAAGACGAGGTGAACAATATCGAATTCATCAACATCATTGGTGAAGTCGAGTACAAAGAGTGTATGACAAACTATATTCCAATGATAGGATCAAATGTGGCCTCTCCGCCTTCCCCTCACGGGGTGCTACATGGCCACTACACAAGACGTCAGATCATAGGATCACCATGGGGCAGACGATGATCACTCCAAGAGTTTGGCAAGCTATAAAAAACATCGACTCATGTCTTGCTGACAGTTGGTAAGTCGATGTGCGACATGTTGGCGGTCAAAAATACCACACTACGCCATTGGCTTGACGTGGAGCTTTAGAAGTTTGAGTGAGTGTTGATTTACTGCTTTCTATAAAGATTGCATATACAAATTTTTACTAATTTTTGTTTTGACTATTGTATTCCATGTTGCTCTTGTGCTGATTAGACATAACACTGATGTCAAAAAGGCTTCATTCAACCATGATTATTATATAAAATTGTCGCATTCTAGATTTTGAAGATTCAATCAGGCTTATCTTGATCATCACTATGATGATCCATCACACATTCTACAATTGATATACGTACTTATTATTATAATTATAAGATTAATAAGTAATGAAAATAATCTATTAAAATAATTTTACTTTCTTATTTATCGTGAATTCACAATAATTTTGATTTTAATATTGAAAATGGTCAAGGTCGTATTGACTATTTTAGAGTCAGTAACAATACACCTTATACCAAATCATAGATTAGCCGAAATATTAGATAATACAAAATGCATCCTTTCAGAAGCTTAGCTAGAGATTTTATTTTATTAATGAATCATATTGTGGATGAGAACCAGCCTAATAGGTATTGTATTGCCCCATTAATTTTTCAAGAAAATGTTTAATTTCATCAACACTCGAAGGGGTCATGCGTCGATTAGGGTCATTGTCACGTTGTCGCTCCATCTCTTAGAGGTATTCTTCGGCGGTGACATGTGGGTGCGACTGTGGCTATGTCTAGCATACTCAGCAGGAGGCTAAACGAGCAGGCAAACAGGTGGTTGTAGTGTCGGCTACTGATATACATATACAATAGAGTAGACAATAAATTCTTATGATAATAAACAAAATAAATTCTTATGCTACTAATTCTAAAATAACATCACTAAGGTGAGAAGTAGATCGTAAATTAATAACCAAAACTATATCATATCTCAGTTGTGGACTACTTTGATTGGTAGATCGTAAACTATAACCAAAGCTATATCATATTGTTATTGTTGATTACTTTGAATGGTATATGGTAAACTAATAACCAAAGCTATACCATATATTGCCGTTGCAAACTACTTTGAGTGGTTAGTGAAAGAGATTGAATTAGAGGATATATTGGATTAGTTGCAATATTACAATATTAGGTGTGCATAATATTTTCCATTTTATTTTATTCATAATCATGTCTAACTCACTATAAAGACACTTTTAACATCTACTAAATAAGACTCCTATAATTTTATAAACTATAAAATAACTATAAATTGTTTTCGTATTGAATATGCGAGACTATTTTGATGACATTTGATAACTCACTTGGTGACTTGGTACATATAGAATGACCACTCAAATCTATAGGTATTTATGGATTTATAGTGGAAACCTTTACACCTTTTTAATATATTTTTTGAATCTATCTCATGTTTATCTATTCTCTAGATATTTTCATGCTAAATATCCAGATATCGAGTATTCTATTTGTTTGAAACTACGATAATTATTTCAATAAAACATTATCCCTCTTGTTTGCATAAGTTTTTTTTGAGAATTACACAGTACAACACAGACGCTCACAACACGTACGCACACTCACCCCTATGAATACACGTACGTGAACCTACCCCTACCCCTATGAGCATCTCCGAAGTACTGAGCACCCGACAGATCTGGAGATTCCCGAAGTCACCACTGACGCCTCGTTGTCGACGAAAACATCGCTTACCACTTAACGCATAATGCCAAAAAATACTTGGAAAAATCATAGAAAAAGGTGTAAGCATCAGGATTTGAACCCTGGTCCCACTAGACCATCCTACCATTAGACTACAAGCCAATTCGCTCTTGTTTGCATAAGTAGGCTTCCTGGGCCCTAGAGTTTATGGTTATGACCTCGTGAGCACCGAGCATTTTGAACTTTAGATGGGCGTTGTGCAAGATATCCATGAACTTTGCATAGCAAGGCCGCCTGAGAAACGCATCATAGGTGCCCAAGAAGACAACCACCTTGAAGGTGTGAGTAATTCCTTATGGAAGTTGCTCGGCTCCTCGGATGTGATGAGTAGTTGGATGATCCCGAGCAGTGGCGAAGCTAGAGCGAATTAGAGGGGGGTGCCTTTCTCTTGTAAGTGTGAAATTTTAATCTACAACTATGGTGAAAATTCGTTCTTGATAATGATTTTTCAAATTTTTGTGGGTGCCTAAGGTAGCTCCGCCCCTGATCCTGAGAGGCACAACCTGCATTCCCGCGATGATCTTGTAGAGGGTGCCTAGCTCGGCTAAGACAGAGAGCAATGATCGAACTAATGACGACTGGGAAATGTCCTAGGATATATAGGCACGTGGTCCGGCTAATCGTCCCGGCCAATGGTGATCGGCAACTCAGACCACCGTAGGCATGAGGGTCTTGTGGCCTTGACCGCAATCACCTCCCGGTATATGAGCTTCCATCGTCGTTAGGACTCATGGGCATGCAACATGCTCTCCACCGAATATCATGTGGCAGCCCTCCCCTAGGGGAATTGCCATTGCCACCAGTCTCACGTTGGGGGACGACCTCGGGGGCGCCCGAGTGGAAGGCATCATATGGTCTGCTTTAGTCTGACGTTGAACATTGGAGGGTAGGTGGGGCCATCTCCTATGACAATTTAATGTTGGACATTCGCTTGTGTGTTGAACACTCGCTGACGCTCCACCACTAAGGGGTTCGGGCCTAGACTGAGGTGGACCTAACGAGACAGGACCTCTAGGTCTGCAAGTTGGAGAACTGCCAGGGCCAAACCAGGGACTCATTGTCCTCCAATGAAGTTTCACACTTTCACCAAAGAGTTTCACACTTTCACACTTTCATTGACCTCTAGGTCTGCCTAAGGTTGCCCTACCTACCTAGCACATTGGCTGTCTAGAGGTCCATAGTCACAACAAGCATCGTGTTGTTCGACGAGGGTCGATATGTGGACATCCGGTGGTTTAAGCAATCAAAACATTCAAGAGATACGAGAGATTTCTCCTAGTTCGGGCCATTAGGCCTTGCGTACAGTGGTTGTTCGACTGAGTCGAATCCAGTCTTGTCGCCTTCTATGGGAGACCATGTCCCCCCTTATATACCGAAGAAGGCATGGGGTACAGAGTGAATGGTTCTTAACCTAGGGATTCTTTCCTTGGGCTTTTGTCTTCCTTTTCCAAGCGTTGGCGGTCCTCCTTTGTCGTGTAGTTGGGGCCTGACAAAACTGCAACTGCTCCTGGCGACTCTGCTCTAGTCTAGCGTTGACTGTCGGTACTATTTATCACAGTTGTGCCTTGGGTGAGCAGAGAAGGGCTACCAAGCGGGATCAAATTTATTTGTGGGTTTTGAAGACTTTCTTGTCCTAAACTCGTAACGCATCATGTCCTAGGCATGACCGACCACGCCTCGCGGCCGTGGAATGAGACGACCGTACGATGCTTTTGTGCTTTTCAACCTCTGACAAATTCCAGAGCTGTGTGTCTTCTTGGTCTGGGACATGTGTTCACCTCGAGCCAAGGTTGGGACGCCTACTGGGACCGTTGCTTGGCCGAGACTCCTTAGTCCTTCCAGCCGAGAATCCCCACACAGGACACCCTTGGGGGGGGGGGGGGAGCGGCTTAGACGCTTCGGGGTGGGGGCGGCTTAGACGCTTGGGCCTTGTTTAGATGGTGAAAAAATTTATCTGAAAAGTACCGTAGCATTTTGTTTATATTTGACAAATATTGTCCAATCATGGCCTAAATAGGTTTAAAAGATTCATCTCGTAATTTACAACTAATTTGTACAATTAGTTATTTATTTTACCAACATTTAATACTCCATGCATACGACACAACATTTGATGTGATGGAGAGAGAGTCAAATTTATAGCCTTTTTGAGTGATCTAAACAAGGCCTTGGTCCTCTTTGGCTCGCCCTTCCAGTGTTGTAGACTTCATCGGGAGAGGGCTGTTTGCGGTTTGACGAGCCATCTCTTTTTCTGCAGGGTGCACACAATGGGTGTAGCTCCCGAGCACCCGGCTAAGTTGGGCAGTTAGTCGGATTGTCACGTTTTTTATCGAGGATTTAACATTACCCCTATGTTAGACTATAGTCACATGCATGACTTCTCTAAGTACAAGTGGAGCCAAGTAAAATTATTATAACAAAAACATTGCTTTTATGTTGTCTTTATATGCTCAACTTGTTGGTATGTTGATGGTTAGAATTATTAGGTACAGGGACCATCAACAACGTGCTAATCTCCTGAAGAACCTCTCGTGCACATCAAATTGCTACACAGAAGGACAAAACACACTGTTTGATCTTGTTCCATACATGAAGAGGTTGCTTGTATGGATGAGTTGGCATTAAAGGCATATGCAGGTCCTTTGCTACATTTATGTTGAGATGGACCGTCCTACTGAACTAATTGATGCAATATATTGTTTTTGGAAGTTTGAACACCTTGTGGTTTGATGGATTTAAGTTTAGGTGATGTTTTTAATTGATGCGCATAACGTATTCAGTGATATACTTGTGACATACTGACAAGTCAGCTTGCTGAATTTTACGCTGTCCCTCTGTTATCACAGGAACAAATGCAGCAAAGCATTAGAATTTAAGCAAAACCAGAATATGCTGCTTGGTTAATAAATTTCTGCCTTTTGGATAGAGAATGATCTGAGAATATGCACTCAAGTATCATGCTGCGAACAACACAAATAGTTAGTGAGATTACTGGATGACTTACAAAATTCGCTGCAATACATTTTGTAAGAGGAAACTGTGACTCATACTTTGGTTTCAGAAAAATAGGTCGATGAAACAGCCAAACCAGCTGAATCGTAAGTTCGGACAAGCCGCTGCCTCTTTCCAGGTGATTCCATCCAACAAAACTCCAAATGAAAAGAATCTAATTGGGCAACAGATTTGCTAATGTCTGACGGATATCCCATGTACATCCCACCAGGTAGCAATGTTATTTCATATCCTCCATCAAACTGAAGCAAGTCGTCATTTGTTGAACCTGTCCAGTTGACCGTTGTTGTCGTGCCCTTTCCAGATTTAGTTGATAAAGTATCCTACAAACATACCAAAATTCTTATTTACACTATTTCGAAGAAAATATACTACTGTAAATGGGCAGTTTTTTTCAACAAGCATGTTCAGATGCAGAACCAAAAAGTAAGCGGCAAAAGCTTTGTTCAATATTTTTTGGTAGTTCTTGTAAAGTAGAAGTTTGATTAAGATAAAGTACAATCATTTTATGCAAGCATGAATGGAGGAATAGTTGACTGGGTCCACTGTGCCAAAATATTAATCAGAATTTTAGGATTCAAACAGTGGGATTATGTTTCAAACTGCAACAAGAAGCTCTGAAACATACCTGAATTAATTGGCCATTACTGTCCATTTTGAGAACAACAGCTGTATCTGCCTCAGCAAGTGTTGCTCCATACACCCCACTCCGCTTAGTCACAGAATGCCCCTCCCATCTTCCAAGTAGTGCATTTATCCTATCACTGCTAGCACTCTATAGTGACAAAAGAATAAAAAGTTGGGGCTAATTCAGCAAGATCCTGGCATATTATAAGATAATTATACAAGAAGGTTTCAGTGTTCCAATGACTGAACTCACCTTGGTAAAAACTGAATAGTTTGTAAGTGACTGTGGCACTTTAGATCCCTGCCTCGTCTCATGAAAAACAAGAAGTGTGTCAAGCACTCCCTTTGGATCCATTATGTGGAAAGCCCTCATTCGACCATTGCCTTCAAGGGAGTAAAGACAATTTTCACATACAATAGATGGCTTACGAGAAGGTATCTTCAAGTTTCTGGTGAAGGCAAGATAGCTATGTTACACCTCATATACGAGTTTAACTAGACAATAAGCAACTAACAGTGTAGCTATCACTTACTTGGGAGATTCTTCACCAGTATCATCTTCTCCAAGCACACCAACCCGAAGGACAGTCTCCAGCATTCCAGCAGTCTGGTACCTCAGAGCAAATGCCTTTTTTTCAGGAAAGAACCCTATCTGTACATTAAACAATGTCACTCGTTAATTAAGCCCAGATGTACAGAATTTACAACTATAAAAAGGATGGCATCACGAGAAAAGTACAAATTTCAGTGCACCTGCTGATATTTGTCCACAGTGAACATGTTCGTCTCTTTGATTTTGTACTCCATCCATTCAGGTTCAGAATCCTCTTCGTCCACAATTGATATTGCAGAGGACGCTTGCTTAATGTACAACCTAATATCTCAATATGTAAATACATTGATTCAGGCAGATGCAACAAGCACAAGTATTGCGATTGATTTGTTGTCAAAGACCTGACGTAAACTAGAAATATACACATACAAGCTATCCCTCAAAAAAATACACATACAAGCTGATTGAAAATTAGTATGCCAACTGAAAACACTGCGAATTTAACATGGGTAATGATGATTGTTATCTGTGGGAAGAAATATTACGATTGCAGGAGGCTAATGAGGTTGTCCTCCCCGTACGTGCTCACGGACAGCCGCGTGCTAATCTCCTGAAGGATCCTCCCGTGCGCATCGAATTGCTACACAGAATGACAGAACGCAAGCACAGGCGCGCACAACACTTAGACAAAACACGAATCCGGAAACTGCACAAAGGCTCAAAGATTAGAGGCGAACTGGCAAAGAGGGCGGAGCGTACGTACGTAGAACGAGCCATCCCACTTCCCGACGTTGAGGTCGAAGAAGCGACGCAGGTTGTCGATGCTCATGGAATCGTCCTCGTCCACCTCCGGTGCGCCTGCGACGGCCGCGCGGCGGGCGGTGCACAGCCGGCCGCGCCAGGACGCGGCCAGGCGCGCAGCGGGAAGAAGCCGGCTGCGGTGGAGCCTAGGCTGCGGGACGGCGGGGGCGGCGACGCGGAGGCCCATGAGCGCTTCCGCCATGGCGAGTGGAGTGGGAGGGAAGCGGGAGATGTGCCGAATCTTATCGGGCTATGTGTCCAGCTGATTTGAGGAGTCTATCGGGCTATCGGCGACGGCAGTTCAAGACGAGACGACGATGCCTTCGCTCCCGTAGTAGGAAAACGTGTTTACATTTTGTGAAATTCAAAATATCAGCAAAAACTGTTTTGGTAGCAGGTTAACAGCCACCTCCTGGGATGCAGGACTTCCATCTGGTCCCCCATCTCGGTGACAGTTCATAGTTTGGTAAGCTCATGGGATGCAGTACTTCCATCC
The DNA here is from genome assembly GCA_023333625.1 of Bothriochloa decipiens. Classification (NCBI taxonomy): domain Eukaryota; kingdom Viridiplantae; phylum Streptophyta; class Magnoliopsida; order Poales; family Poaceae; genus Bothriochloa; species Bothriochloa decipiens. The sequence continues at coordinate 549,110 of CM041628.1, read as the reverse complement.
CCAATCTCAATGACAGTACACAGTTTGGTAAGCCCGGTCCTTTAAAGGCCCCTTTGGCTCGAAGGAAATCCACAGAAAAACAAAGGAATCGGCCGACGCAGGAAATCCTTCCTACGGCACGCCAGTTCGATTCCTTTTACGGATATGAAAAACATAGGAACCGCTCCTATCCGCTTCCTCGTCCTCCTCCCCGGTCCCGCCGTCGCCTTCTCCAGCGGCTCCACCGTTATCCTGCTAGGCTCCTCCGTCGCGTCTCCTTCCTCCGGCGGCCACGGCAGCTCGCGTCCGGCGGTGGTGTAAGCAATTGCGTATAAAAATTGTAGGATTCGAGTTTGATTACAGAAATTAAGAGTCGAATTCGATTATAGGATGAACTCTGCTTGAGTAGAGAAAAAGGGGGAAGAACAGAGGCTAGAAGGAGAGCCGTGCGATGCAAGTTGTTGTTTAATTCGTTCATGCCTTTCCTGTCCTTCCTTCCATTTTTTTATTTTTAATTTTTTTAAAAAAAATTTACAAAAATAATTGGCCGTTTCGAAAAAATGACAGAACTAGTCGTCTACAGTGGGCTTTTTTTAAAAAACGCCCACTGTCTGGGCGTTTTTTGTGATGTGGCAAACGGCCGGCCGGCGCCGGTGCCGGCGTTTGCAGGCGGCCGCCTGGCGGCCAAAAAACGCCCACTGCATGGGCGTTTTTTCCTGCCCAGGGGGCCGCCTGCAAAACAAGCGAGGCCGGCCGCGCAGTTTTGCAGGCGGCCCCCTCGCCGTCAAAAAACGCCCACACAGTGGGCGTTTTTTGACCTCCAGCTATATATACTCAAACCCCCTTCAGATTTTCATTATATTCACTAAAATTTTCAGAAAAAAAGGGAGAAGAGAGGAGGGAGGAGAAGGAAGTAACGGCGAAGCCCTGCCAGTTTGAGACCTCGGCTTTTAGGTAAGTTTCTCATACATTACAGGTCTGTTGCTATGCATTAGTAAAATATAATGTGCACTAGAGTTGTTTAGTTTTTAGTTGACTCTGGGTAGATCTGTGAGTAGTATGTATATTAGAT
>CM041628.1:335825-548049 GCA_023333625.1 Bothriochloa decipiens | reverse complement strand
ATCTAATATACATACTACTCACAGATCTACCCAGAGTCAACTAAAAACTAAACAACTCTAGTGCACATTATATTTTACTAATGCATAGCAACAGACCTGTAATGTATGAGAAACTTACCTAAAAGCCGAGGTCTCAAACTGGCAGGGCTTCCCCGTTACTTCCTTCTCCTCCCTCCTCTCTTCTCCCTTTTTTTCTGAAAATTTATTGAATATAATGAAAATCTGAAGGGGGCTGGGTATATATAGCTGGCGGCCAAAAAACGCCAACTGTGTGGGCGTTTTTTGGCGGCCAGGGGGCCGCCTGCAAAAGTGCACGGCCGGCCTCGCCTGTTTTGCAGACGGCCCCCAGGTTTTTTCCTGTCCAGGGGGCGTTTTTTCCTGTCCAGGGGGCCGCCTGTAAAACAGGCGAGGCCGGCCGCGCTCTTTTGCAGACGGCCCCCTGGGCGCCAAAAACGCCCACACAGTGGGCGTTTTTTGGCCGCCAGGGGGCCGCCCGCAAACGCCGGCACCGGCGCCGGCCGGCCGTTTGCCACGTCACAAAAAACGCGCAGACAGTGGGCTTTTTTAAAAAAACGCCCACTGTAGGCGACTAGTTCTGTCATTTTTTGAAACGGCCGATTATTTTTATAAATTTTTTTTAAAAAAAATTAAAAATAAAAAAAGTTCGGTCTTTACCCGCGCGCCGACGCAGAGACTCACTCCCACTCCGGGCCTTGGACGCGGTTACTGGGCCGTCTGTTGCGGCTTCCCTGTCGAGGCCCAGGAACCAGTCTTGTGTCTTGGCCACGATCGTCGTCGTTCTCCATCAGAGCGTCAGCAGGCCTGCTAACATCCCCCCTTGTTGAGAACCTGCTTGCCCCAAGCAGTTGCCCTGGGAAAACGTTGCCGAAGTGACTCCATGTCTTCCCATGTTGCCATTGACACTGGCATCCTAGACCAATGAATCAAGCCTTGGAGTCGTACATCAGTACCAGTCTTGGCGACACGCTTCTGGATGACTCGAAGAGGAACTTGCAGGCGTTCCAAAGAAGTAATTAATGGCTGTGTTGGATGTGTCACTGTAACAACAAGCTTCAACTGGGACACATGAAAGACAGGGTGTATAGTAGAAGACTCAGGCAAAGCCAGGCGATAAGCCACTGACCCAATCTTAGCAGTGATCTGATAAGGTCCAATGAAATGATATGACAGTTTCTGATTTTCTCTTGGGGCTACTGAGCTCTGAATATAAGGTTGTAACTTGATGTATACCCAAAAGCCTACTACAAAACAACGCTCTATACGGTTCCTGACAGCCTGATTTTTCATTCTTGTCTTAGCCCGTGCCAACTGATGGTGAATAAGTGACTGCATGGTGGATTTTGCTGAAGCCACTCATCCAAACTATCAACTGAATAAGTAGATGATGGGGAAATACCCAGCTGAGAAGGGGTGTTACCATATAGGGCTTGAAAAGGAGACATATTCAGAGTTGAATGCCATGTGGAGTTGTACCAGAATTCAGCTAAGTGAAGATAATCTTCCCATTTGTGAGGAGCGGCATTAACAAAGCATTTGAGGAACTGTTCCATGCACTGATTGACCCTTTCTGTCTGTCCATCAGATTGAGGGTGATAAGCAGAACTGAGTTTCAGATCAACACCTACTAGAGTGAAAACCCCCTGCCATAGATTGCTGGTGAAAATACGATCTCGATCTGACACCAAGGCAGTTGGCAGCCCATGAAGTTTGTAGATGTGTTTCATGAAAAGCTTAGCCACTTTCAAGGCAGTGAAAGGATGCTTCATTGGTATAAAGTGGCTATATTTGGAATAAGTCCACCACTACTAGAATACAGTTATAGCCATTGGAGACTGACAGACCTTCAATAAAGTACAAGTCCATGCAGAGTCTGGCACTTCCAGGGGTTGAAGGAGTCCTGGGTACTTAACCCTCTTAGGTTTTTCCTATTAGCAAACTGGGCAACTGTGAACAAATTCAGTAACATACTTCTTTAACCTAGGCTAAGAGAAGAGGGATTGAATCTTTTTAATAGTAGCAGGAATGCCAGAGTGGCCACCCACTGGTGAACTATGCAGATTCTGAATCAGCTTGGACTGTAAGCTAGAATTATGGGCAACCCAAACTCGACCCTTATGCTTGATGAGGCCTTGTGCAAGAGTAAAACCAGGTACAGAATGAGGTTTAGTGGCCAACTTAGTAAGCAAAGCAGCAGACCAATGGTCCTGAGTATAACCCGCAATAATGTCCTCACACCAAGTTGGAGTAACAGCAGACACTGCTAGACAAGTATCAGAGTGGACCTTTCTTGACAGGGCATCAGCTGCGCTATTTTCACTGCCCTTCTTGTACACTATACGATATCTCAGACCTAGCAGCTTGGTAAAAACCTTCTGTTGCCACATAGTATGAAGTCTTTAATCATTCAGATGGATGAGGGCTTTCTGATCTGTATAAATGACAAACTCAGCTAGCTACAGGTAAGAGCACCACTGATCTACAGCAATCAGGATGGCCAAATACTTCTTTTTATATGTTGACAATCCTTGGTTTTTGATGCCCAAAGGTTTACTAACATAGGCCAGAGGATGGCCTTCTTGTAGTAGTACAGCACCAACACCATTGTGGCAAGCATCAGTTTTGATGGCAAACACTTTACTGAAATCAGGAATGGCTAAGACTAGTGCAGAGCACAAAGCATGCTTTAGAGTGTCAAAAGCCACCTGATGATTGGTAGTCCAAACAAACAGCACATGTTTCTTCAGCAATTCAGTAAGTGGCTTGGCTATAATTGCAAAATTCCTAACAAATTTTTTATAATATCCTGCTAAGCCCAAGAACCCCCTCAATTCTTTGATGTTGTTGGGAGTAGTCCATTCCATGACCGCTGCAACTTTAGAAGGATCAGTATGAACTTCTTTGCCACTTAACACATGTCCCAAGTACTGGATTTCTTTCTGGGCAAACTTACATTTCTTAATTTTAACTACCCATTGATCTGTAGCAAGTAATTGCAACACTTGTTGTAAGTGTTGTAAGTGCTCCTCATAAGAATTGTTGTACACTAGGATATCATCAAAGAAGACAATTACAAATTTCCTTAGAGCTGGATGAAGTGTCACATTCACGGCTCCTTGAAATGTTCCAGGTGCACCAGATAACCCAAATGGAACCACAGTGAACTCATAATGGCCAGCATGAGTGGAAAATGTTGTCTTATACTCCTCTCCAGACTGTAGTCTGATTTGATGATAGCCAGAGTATAAGTCTAGAATGGAGAACCAAGAAGCTTGACCCAATTCATCAACTAATTGGTCAAAACTGGAATGGGATACACTGACTTAACAGTTAAGGCATTCAGGTATCTATAGTCAACACAGAATCGCCAGGTGCCATCCTTCTCGCGAACCAACAAAACAGGAGAAGAGAAGGAGGATGTACTAGGCTGAATCAACCCTTGTGTTACCCTTGTGTTAGCATAGCTTGGACTTGCTTGTCAATCTCATCTTTAAGTTAGGAGGATATCTGTAAGCCCTGACATTGACAGGAGTAGCACCGCTGATCAGAGGGATAGTATGATCACAAGCACGCTGCGGTGGCAAAGAGTTGGGAACAGCAAACACTGTAGGGAAATTGGCAACAATCTACTGAATATCTGGTGTAAGTGGTTTAGGCAAGTCTAAAGAAGACTGAAGCTCCACTGAATACAACTGAAGCACCATGTCAGATATAGAGGTAGTAGAAATTCCCTAAAACAGCACATACTCGCCATTGACAGGAATAGATAACCACTTATCAGCCCAATGCACTGCTATGGGATTGTATAACTCCAACCAATCCATGCCTAGAATCAAGTCATAGGAGTACAAGGGCAATATCTTGAGATCCTGCTGAAAGGTACGATTTGCAATTGAAAATGAGCAATCCTTGACAGCAAACTTGCAATGCATCAATTGACCATTAGCAATCTTAACTAAAGTTTGTACATGTATCTGCTCCACCAGAGGTAACTAAGTAGCAACAGATGCTACCAGAATCCACCAATATGACAATGGGGATACCTTGAATAAAACCATGGAACCTGATAGTTTTGGGTCCATTGGCTCCATTCCTGGCATCATGAGACAGGGCCAGCAGGATTTGTTCAGTAGGTTTCTCCTCATCATCATCAGGTTCTTGCTCAATCTGGACTAAATCCAACACCTCCTGCATAGCATGGATGGAAATAGTAGTGGCACATTTGTGACCCCGGACCCACTTTTCAGCACATTTCTCACACAGGCCTTGAGAGCGGCGAAACTGTCGTAGCGCGGTAAGCTTGTCATCAGGGCTCTTCTCAGGTACATTTAGTCCCGAGTCTTAGCTTCAAACTGCAACTTCACCTGAGTTGTGGGATGATTTGTAAATGCATGAAATCCTAGCTTCGGCTCTGATTTCGTCATGGAGGCCGCCATTTCTTCCTGCATCAGTGCCAAAGAGTACGCAGTATCCAGAGTCGAAGGGCAATGCATAGCAACAGTAATGGAATGTCCTCATGCAACCCATCCACAAAATGATGTATGAAGAAATGCATATTTGGGTTTGGATTGTGTGCTTTCAGCTGGTCAAAAAGAGATGAAAAGCGCTCAACATCTGTAGCTATAGATGTTTGGCAAATATGCATCACTTGTCAGACCAACCGATCATGTTGGTCATGACTGAAACGTTCATGGAGCTATCTATAGAAATCAGGCCAGGGGATCTTATCAGGTTGAGGGATAGACTCAATCCAACGAGCAGCAGGGCCCTGAGAGTTCATGCGAGCAATGCAGACCCATTAGCAAGGTGGAACCTTGTACATACTATAGTAGTCCTCTGCCTGAGAAATCCAAAGGCGAGTAGTGACACCCTCATAGATAGGATAGTTTTGCTTAGGAAGCTTGCCAAAATTGTTGGAATCCTAATCACCATAAGGATCACCACTAAATTCATGATATGCAGCACCATGAAACAAAGATGGTTCAGGAACTAGCGCATAGAACGTACCATTGGCCGGGGAATGAATCTGAGAGGCCGAAATCCCAGATCCATCCACCCGTGTAGTCGCGTGAACGTGGTGCCTGCTGGGCCGAGCAGCCGTGTTCTCCGCAGAAGGACGCACGGCGATCTGCTCCAACTGCTGAGGTGGTTGTGAGATCACTCCCATCGACGCCGCAGCATTGTCGAGGAGCGATCGATCCCAGTATTTGGTGAGTTTGTCCACCTTCAGCTTGAGGTCGTCCATTGCGCCCTTCGACTCGTGGCGCCACTCTTCCAGCGCACCGGCCACCTTGGTAAGCTTGTCGAGGTGCTGTTCATGGCGTGCACTGGTGGTGTCATAGAGCTCGGACTAGGGCATCTCAGAGTCCGTAATCCGCCGCTCCAGGTTGAGGTTGAAGTCGTCGAGACGCCTGGAGACAGATGAGTCGAAGTCGATGAAGCGCTTGTTGATGATGTCATCCACCTTGGTGAAGCGCTCATCAGTGTCGTCGAAACGCTTGGATAGCGCCGTGTCAAAGTCTACGAAACGCTTGTCGATGGTGGCGTTCACCTCCGCGAAGCGCTCCTTGATCAAGCAGCAGTTGGTGTCAAAGCGCTCTTTCGAGCTTGCGGTCCGATTTCGCGAAGCGCGAATCGAACTGCTCCTTCTGCTCCTTGAACAACCGCTTCATCTCTTCCATGAGGGTCTTTGATTCGGAGTTCATGGTGCCGTGGCTCTAGGCGAGTCTGGTGAAGTGGGTATGCGACTGCGGCGGTGGTGGTGGAGGAGGTGGTGGATTGGATTTGCGAGCCAGCACCGGAACTGAATCGAACCTCTCACGTGCTTGGGAATTACACGAATATGGATCGAAGAACAATCCAAACTCCAGCAATGCGAAGCGTTTGCAAGAGATTAATGAAACGAATTGAGACTGACAGAATCGACAGTAGCTGATACCAGATGTAAGCAATTGCGTATAGGAATTGTAGGATTCGAGTTTGATTACAGAGATTAAGAGTCAAATTCGATTACAGGATGAACTCTGCTAGAGTAGAGAAAAAGGGGGAAAGAACATAGGCTAGAAGGAGAGCCGTGTGATGCAAGTTGTTGTTTAATTCCTTCATGCCTTTCCTGTCCTTCCTTCCTGGTCTTGTACCCGCGCGTCGATGCAGAGACTCACTCCCACTCCGGGCCTTGGACGCGGTTACTGGGCTGTCTGTTGCGGCTTCCCTGTCAAGGCCCAGGAACCAGTCTTGTGTCTTGGCCACGATCATCGTCGTTCTCCACTAGAGCGTCAGCTGGCCCGCTAACAGGTGGCCGCGCTCGGCCCGTGCCCCAGCTGATGTGATAGCCCAGGCCCGATGGCGGGGGTGCGTCGGTGCCCGCGCCCTAGCACTGGGGAGCAGCGCGACCCCAACGGCGACGCCGATGGGCCCGCGGTGCCCTTGCAGCTGGGCCTGCTTGGCCCCGGGCTTAGTCTCAGCCACGGCGGGCTGGAGCTGCAGCCCCACCGGCGCGAGCTCCATCTCCTTCACATCGAGATCATGGCCTCCCCATCCTGGCTTCCAGGCGGTTGCTCCCCCTCCCCCGTCGTGCCATCTCTCGTGCAGCTCCCTTCGAGGCTGACTAGGCAGATCTGGAGCGCCCTGTGTGTTGTCGTGGCAGCGGATCTGCATCCGGATCCGGCGGGGGCTTCACCGGTGGACGGCGGCGCTCGCTAGAGAGGGAGCTCGACCGCGCTTGTAACAGAACCGACCAATTTATATAAGCTTAAGTCCAAATTAAGCTGCCATGACAGCTTAAGTTGCACCTAAACCCATATAAACCTGGTAGTCCGTGAAATCACGAAGGATTTTAAACCAACTTACAAACCAAGATCGTAGAGATTCAGTAACCACAATCCACATGATACATAAATTTGCAATTAACTTAAATGCATCGGAGTTTATAAGAGAATATTACAACACTCTTTTTATAGAGAAAGTAGCGAAAGCAAATTACTTTAACAACACTCACACTCACATTTTTAAATACGGTGCCAGCTCATAGTCAAATCCAACAAAAGCAATCTGAGATAAGATTATAAGGAATGACCGTGCCCAAGTCTGATTGTTTCTCGTAATGGGATAGAAACCCATCTTGCAGCCACAGCAATCTAGATGAACACCTGCAACAAGTGGGAATAAAACCCTGAGTACGAGAATGTACTCAGCTAGACTTACCCGTCATAAACCAAAAATAAATTGACTCCAAGGAGTATGCAAGGCTTTATAAGTGGGATAGCTGACTCATTTAATTGCGAAAAAGCTGGTATTAAAGAAACAATTATTAAGAACCTTCTAGCAATGTATTTTAATCTGATTAACCTTATCATGCTACATTAGCACCTGTACTAAACAAGCATGGTAATAATTATTTAACAAGAATAGTAACCAATTTCGGTTGAGTATCTTTCAATCTCAACAGCTCAACCATCTCATCTCTTGTTCAAGTTCTTACTACGATGCCGCTGCTCAAGTCAAGTGTTCACTGTCTAGGAACGATGGCGATTATAATCAATTACTAACCAGCTGGCGGGTATTCCTCACACAAACCACACTCACCAGCCACAGTGAGCTACAGATCACCGACATTTAATTCGGGAAAAGCGCAGGATCAACAGGTACCATCGTATCCAGGAACCGTCCAGCTGCCTTATTCAGGGCGACCCTGACCTTGGACTTACTCTCCACTTAGCCCGTGGTCCCCCAACTTCACCAATATGATGCGTACAACAGTTCGACTCCCGGCCCAAATCAAAATTAGGCTTCGCGGTCGGAACGACTTATCCTTCTAGCTAAATGTGAGGCATAAATTCAATATGACTTGAGGACGTACAACGGACGGGGTCCTAGTTCGACACAGACGGGATAACCTCACCGAACCTCTAGTTCAGTCTCAACACCAATCCCGCCCGGTCTTGATTTATTATCTCCACATGGTTATCCAATATAACAATGTATTTAACCATTCTGAGTCACCACCTATAACTCGCGGATGACAAGAAATCACCCGACTTCTACCGATCTAGTTAAAGCAGGGCTAAGCAAATATTCGTACCTGAACCTAACAGGGTTGAAGGATATACAGTGGCAAGAAATATAAGTAATGCAGCAAACGGTATAAAACAACGCCTATAACTTAATGCATCAAACACGTAAAGGACTCAAGTTAGATATTTTGCAAACCACAGGGAGAATGCTCCGGGGCCTGCCTTCCTCAGAAGAGCGAGGTTGATTCTTTGGACACTCGTATAGCTCCATGTCCTTCTCCTAGTCCCAGATCACCTCTGATGCGGGAACTTCCAATGAGTCATCCTTCTGGCTTCTCGACTTCCCGACAAGGTTCTCGCATACGATCCTGTATGATGCGTATGCATACATGAATACTAGGAATGCATATAAAATGGATATGGACTATGATGATGAGCATGATTGCTTGCACATGACTTCCACAAAATCATCAAAATCATCCAAGAACATATATTATGAGCACATGTCATCTACTGCATTCTCTCCTACAACAACTACTACACAAGCATTAAAATGGAACAGCACACCACCATCACATCATTCATTCTAACATATAAGTACCATCCACTCATATAAGCATTAATCCTAAACAATAGCTTTAACAGATTATATACTTTGCAAGAGTAGAAAGAAACATTGTAGATAGCATGAACTGATAAAGCAAATCATTAATAAACACATATATAAATAAGGGTAGAACTGCATCACATATTTATACTACCCAAAAAATTCTACAAAAATTACAGAAGACAAAACATACCAATTCTAGGCTGCCATCCAAATTTCACCTCATTTGGATAAGCCCATCATTCTACACAAAAATCACAAGGCAGCATAAAACAGGGGACCTAAAAATACTTTGTACTATGAAGTATATCAAACCTCATGTTTCACTACATCAAGAGCTACCTTATGGCATGTAAGTAGCCCACAAAAATTATCAACCCCAAACTAGGTCCACAAGATGCATTTTTGAATTATTCCAAAAATAGCCCTAAAATCACACTTAAACTACAACCTCATATTTTTATACAGCAAGCATATACCAAATATTTATGATAGATAGAGCAGGCCAACAAAAGACTAACCCAACAAGAATCACATTTTTCTGAGCTATACACAATTAGTTATGCATTTCCAAAGATATCAAGTATTTAATGTGAATAAATCAACTTAAATAAAACTATACAGAAAAGTTCTACAAAAATGTCATGTCATATTTTTATCATGTAGATCTGCTCATAAGAAAAATAATGCAACTTGAACCATCTCATTTGGAGCTAAAATGAGCAAGATATGAATTTTTGAAGCGTTTAAACAAAATCTGGAAATATATTTTCTTATAAACCGAAATAGAAAACCACTTTACAGAAAGGACCCTGATATTTTCAGAAATCAACGAAGCCCGGATCTGAAGTTCTTCCTCTCTGAGAACTTTGCATCTGGGCCCCTGCGTTTCTTCATATTCTGGACCGAGGTCCTTGCGCGGGGAGAGACAGAGGAGGCGTTGGAGCTCGCCGTCGCCGGCCAGCGGGGGCTCACCGGCAGCAATGAAGAGATGGCGGAGTAGCAGAAGGCTACCGCGCACCCACTGGTACCCTCAATGCAAGCGGAGGCGGCCCGAGGCGGCTTGGCCACGCACGCCGGCGGCTCGGCGGGCGACGCGTCGGGGCCCTGTCGGCCGAACCCGCTAGGGTTTTACGATCCCTATGGCAAGGCGAACTCGATTCTCAAGACGAGAGAGGAGGAGGTGGTCAGAGCCGGGTTGGCCACGGCGAGCCTGAGCTCGACGGCCATGGGGAAAACCAAAAAATCCAGCCGATTCGACCCTACCCCTGGACAACGGCTGCTGCTAGCAGGCTCAGGTGACGGAGGTGGCCATCGCGAAGCTCTGTGCGGGCGCTGGGAAGAAAATGAGGTCTTGGCACGGTGCTATGGTGGTGGTGAAGCACGGCGGCAACAATGGTGCCTGCCCGATGCTGTGCCGAGAAAGAGAAAGGGAGAGGGAGAGAGAGGAAATGAAGAGCTGGGGAAAAGGAGTGGGTGAGGTCGCAGCGCAGCGCCTTAACGCGGCCGGCCGGGCCGCTGCAGCCTGCGGACGCCGGTGTGAGGACGCCACGTGGCGCGAGAGGCCTGAGCGGGTCGGCCACGAATTTTAGGACCTCGATTTTCTTGACGGCTAAGAGGTAACCATCATAGAAATTCCATTTTAATGACCTCTAATGCAAACTTCTCTGCTCTATTACTCCCAAACCAGGCCGAATTAGCCAAAACTCATATTGAAGGAAATGTATCTCTAGAAGAGTAGAACATTTAATCTTTAACAAGCATGGACAGATTATTCTATATTTTGAAATACAAAATTCCAATTGAAAATACCTCATAAATTCATTTTAAATAAAAAACAGCCCCAAACCTGCCTTTTTCAATCTTTTTGAACATTTTCCAAACATTTTCATGAAAAGTGATAATAACAACTTTTGTTCCTTATAAAATTCTGGACAAGAATGATTAAGGGTGCACAGACATGCAAACAATCTATCAAGGATTTTTGAAATGGTCAAAGCAGAGCACTCATGGTCCCGTTGTTGGTCAACTACCACCTAGAGACATAATTAGGAAAAATTGTTAACATGAACATAGGTTCATTTGGTACCCTAATAATCTCTAGATTATTTTAGTGAGCAATCATCAAGCACTTGACCATGGTTATCATGTTTTTCACAAAAGGACAAACAAAACTTCAACCCTCATAGCATCACATGCAATGTCAGAATGACGTAGAGATGATGCTAATGCAAATGATGATTAGGCTAATGCAATGCAAGTGCTTAAGTATGCTTAACATCGAGGATGTTACAACCCTTCCCTCCTTATAGAAATCTCGTCCCGAGATTTGGTTGAGTTAGCTTTTGGTTGTCGAAAAGCGGTACCTCGCATAACGACATTTCGACTTTGCAACTGCAAACACTCCCAGAAGGGTTCGCCACACTTGCCATCATTCTATAACATGATCTTGCTTTGCTTAATCTGTTGCTTTGGACTCCAAAGGGTTTCCTTTCTTTCCTATGGCTGTTCCGATAGTGGTCCACATGCCTCGATCCTTTCTCCTGGGGACTGACCGCTCCTCTCAGTTACTACCATAGAGATGTGAGAAGGTCTTATCTCAATCTAGAAGTAGCTCCAAGTTGTAACTCATCTTTACTGACTCGTGAGATTTTGCATAAACTATTTTCACTAAGGTGCGAGCCTTTTCTTCATTCTGAATTACGAACATCAACTTGTGGGCCCCTCAAAACGAATTGTGACCGTGGTACTGAGGGAATAAATCGGTGCACAGAATACCACCTATGCAATACCTCCTAGCGAATTACTCATCCATTACTGTGTGAACTTAAGGTATGAAGATGATACAGTATAGCACTAAAGATCACCACGTTAGATTCAATTCTTCACTCCACTAGGGTAGGTTATCGTAATGAGCATCCAATAACTAGCCTTTGGTGGTATCGAAGAATTAAAAACACAGGAATCTGCCATTCCCATCTTCAAATACATCAAAAGGTGCTTCATCCTAACATATTCACTACCAAAAGAAGCGGAGCATGACTCCCATAGAGTGGGAAACTACATCACCAAACTTGCAGTAGAAAAGGGTAGGATCAATCAGAGCGAGTTCTATACTGGCAAAGCCCTTCATAGGAAAAACTGGCCATTGAGATGCCATTAAGACTCAGGTCGATCGAGAAAGTTCAAACTTATGCATGTAGAAGCCAAAGTTCTTAGGTCAACGATCTTCTAACTAGACCAAAAACCACCAAACTCTGTCTCCTACCGTGTAGAATCGATAGACTTAGCTAGATCCCTTAGCCAAGACCTATGATTCTGAACCTTGTCATAAGACATACGTTCCAACTCGTTTGGGTCTTAACTCCAAAAGTTGCCGAAAACACTCCTCCAAGAGGGATCATGCCAAAACTTTACTCAAATTGTACTAGTTATGAGTCCAATTTTCTAGGTTCAGACAATGCCCTACTGATACGCGAAGCAAAGCACACTTTGATTAATCCAAGGTTCTACCAGACTACTCCTACGCGCGTCCTCAACGCACATCCATCGCTGGTATATGGGACGATTCGGTACGATTCCAGGTGCAAACATGCTAGTGCAGACGATATCTCACCAATATAGGAGATCTAGTGCCTTGCAAACAAAACACGTTGGAGTCTCGTATAAGGATGAGAATAATAGTCGAATGCCACTAAAGGTGAGCACAAGGTATTGACAACAGTCCAATAGTTCTCAAAATTCGCTTCAAAAGTAAGTTTTTGTCTGAAGAATTTCCTTTATTGACTCTCATGAAGCCATATTAGTGTGAGTAATCCAGAAATTGATCTCCCAAGAAACCCTGTCACCTTGGGAGTAATCCAAGGAACTAGCCTCCTAAGTACTTGTCCTTGTGAAAAGGAAAGTTGGTGCAGAGCACCACTTACTAACCCCATCATACACAGGCACAACATGTCTCACTGTATCATACCATTCCAAACATAAACAGGATAACATCCTTTGAGGCAGTGGAAATCAAATCAATTCATAAGTGATGCATATGTTTGTCTTCGCTTGAACAAGCATTAATCAAGTACCAACCAATGGCCAACTACACAAGACTCCATGTGTGCAACTCTCTTTCTCAGATGATAACACTGCGATTCTGTTACGGGGCATCGTTGAATGCTACTCTTAAAATCCTGATCAAGCCGTGAAAATCCCCTTGGTTGAATCTGATGCAACCTCTTGGGTAAAAGCATCAACTAGCACAACCATACATAGCTACTTAGAGTGAGTATAGTTCCTTGATGCTATAATTACACAAGAGTTAAGTCAATTCTCATGAAGCAAAACTAGCTTTGTTGGATTACTTTTGATATTGAGGCTTCCCTCCTTATAAAGAAGCGAGTCCCTAAAACCAAGAATGTAATCCAAAGAGCTTTTGTAATGTATCATGGAAGTAAAGAATCTCTTCTTCAACATCAAAGGATGCATCAGTAGTGGAATATATCATGTCCATCCATCCTCACACTGGTACATACATAGCCATCCAACCTGAGGAACGACATAAATAGTGCCGATATTGTCCCTTATGAGAACTACTCTTTATTCTCAAACGAAAGCTCCATTATACCTGAAATTTGGTGGATGTGTAGGCCCATAAGTCCTATGATTACCAACCAAACTTCAGCTCAAATAGTCCTCATGATATGCTCAAGCAATGCATGTACCAAAACTGCTCTGTTTTGAAATTTCAGCAACCATCATGGACAAACTCTTCGCATAAATGACATTTCATTTAGCACATCCTCCAACCAATTAGACATTATGAAGTAATCAAAGGAAGGAGTGAGTTCACAAAGTTTGGCACCACTCCAATAAAGTTTGAGCCACTTCATATAGTCTTCATATAGGTGACTACTCATTTGTCTCTCAATGCTAAAAGATCCAAGGCTTCAGCTTTTGCAGCCAACAATTTGAGTTGGTTGCCAATATAGATGACCATTCATGAAGTCAACCGAAAGGAATCACACCTTAAAGAGCTGACTATTTCGAATGATTACTATACATAAAAGATTTAGAACTGAGTAGAGGATCTTGAGCATAAGGGAAGCCTATGGAGAACATAGATCTCCCTTGATCCTCGGCCATGAAATGGCTTGTCAGACTTGAGTGTGGTGTGCCCTCTTTGGCTCCACTAGAGAGAACACATATCCACAGAAAGTAGCATCACTTGTGGGAACGATCGGTAGAATCACTTGTCTACCATCTCTTGTAGTCTGTTAATATTAATATTAGTGACCTGTTCTTCAAGGATCATCTTCTTTGCGGCTTCAGAAGACATCTTCATTACAAATGGTCCGATAAGGATCTACTGAAAGGGTATAAAAAGATAACCAAGGAAGAGTTCATGCGAAGATAACACATTGGCGTAATCCCTACAATGGGTCATGGTTAACAACCTCGATACCCGCACGTGCTGAGTAGCACGACCATGTGTCGGCCGCCACAGGTTGCTCTTGGTTTTGTCGCGGCACCGTCAGTTATTAATCAAGACACCACTACAGATTTTACAATCAACGTGAAATCAAGCCTGACACAAGTAGGTCTTGCCTGAATAGGCATCATGTGCAAGACAGGAGTGGTATCAACAAGGATGGTCGCAAAGTTATGGGATAACAATGAAAGGACAAGGAGGGAATCATGGCGCATCATCTACCCGGATACGTCTCCTACTCGTTGTAACAACATCCCAAAACAAGGACTATTGAGAGGACTGGTTATTACAGGAGCGTTGCGAGGTCAAAGTCAGTTGTCAGTCCAAGGACTAGCAGGACAACAACTAAACGCTTCTGACACGGTGTTAAACTACCAACAACGTCCAGATAAACGCACGGGCCATACCGATAAACTATTCCATCGGTCATCTAGCAAAAGCGACAAACTTCTAATAGAGCGATTGGATACTGGTGGTCCATCTCATGGAAATGTAGGGTTCAAAATTTTCAAGGAACAAGTTGTATGATGAATTCAAGACATTGGTATAGTCGAGATAATGGGTTACGATCAATAATTACAATACCAACGTGGCCTCTAAAACTCCAACCATATGCGTCCATAGGGAAGGCTCTAGATTCCATCGTGGCAATATAATTTGTTAATCGAAATGACATTGTAACACTCTGGTGTTAAGCACGCATATTCACTTGCATTCTTAAGCATAAGCATCATTATGCATAGCATTGATAAAAAGATTGATTGTCATTCCATGTATCATGCTTGATTATTCAAATTATGCTTGCCTTTCACATAAATTGAATAAGTGGTATGAGTGTTTGGTGTTTGATGACCTCTAAGGTAACCTATACATGATTAGGACACCAAATAAACCCAGGTTTATGTTCATGGTTTTGGTTAATTAAGCTTTGTTGTCATGGTTGACCAAGGTGGACCATGAAAGTGGTTTTGTTTGACTGGTTTGAAAGTGGTAGCTAGAGTGCTTACATGTGTGTGCACCCTAAATAAAGTTTGTAGAGAATTTCATAAGTAACAAAAGTTGTAATTACCACTTTTCATGAAAATGCTTGGAGGATGTACAAAAATGTTGAAAAAGGCAGGTTTGGGGGCTGTTTTTCAATTTTAGGGAATTTTAAAGGGTATTTTCTATGGATTTTTTTATTTCAAAATCTATGCATAATCTGGCCAAACTTTGTATAGATTAAATGTTCTACTCTTCTAGAGCTACATTTTCTTCAATATAAGTTTTGGCTAATTCGGCTTGGTTTGGGAGTTATAGGACAGAAAAGTTTGTGTTAGAGATCATGGAAATAGCTTTTCGGTGACGGTTGGTCAAAGCCGTCAGGGAAATGGCCGGCCACCGCCCATGTCGCCCAGCCCACGCGCTCCGCGTGGCGCGCGTCCACCGGTGGTCCGGGGCGGCAGCGACCCTCTCGACCGCGTTAAAGCGACCACGGCCGCTCCCTCCTTTCTGTTCCCCCTCTCAGTTTCCTCGCTCCCTGCCTCTTTTCCCGGCTCCGCGAGCCCGCCGTTGCCGCCGCGCAGCACCGAGCTCACCTCGTCGTTGTTTGAAATCCACCGCCGTCAGCTGCGCTTGTGAATGGGAACGCTAAACTATAACGATCTTGGTCGTGCTGGTAAAGTTTGAAATCCTTCGAGATTTCGTTATGACTACCGGGTTTATTAGGTCTCAATCATGTAGTTTGTCGTCCTAAGGGCGAATTATGTGCTTGTGCTCTAATAAATTGGTCGGTTCTGTCACAGCTGGCATCGGAGCAGGTTTAGCGTGTTACTGTTCACAAGTATTTAAAATAAAAGAGTTTTTGGTTTATGAAAAGTATTTACAAAAAGTATAGGTGTATATAGGTGTTCAAATCTATGGTTTTGAAAACTAGAATGTGCCAGTGGTCATATCCTTTATGCCCAATAGGATTCAGGTGGCTTAATTAAGTACTGACTTGGGGGAAATTGCATCATATTTTCTGTTTTGTCATTGCCTATACAATGACGGAGTCGTATGGGTGCCATTCACTTGAGTGGTAATGTATGGATCAAATTGCCTCTATGCCCTGGTAACTATGAGTTGTGAGAGCATGATTGGATGCAATGCCAGTCTAGGGGAGTGCTTATTGATGCCGGATTATTCACATGTTGCACACATATTTATATGAAGGTATCCCATGTTGGGACCATCTTCTGGCGGTGTCGTCTTCTGTGCGACTGTTTGGGTAGTAAGTAATCGGTGTTTTCACCTTGTTCGGAAGGTGCGTGAATTTTTACGTCGAATTGCATTCATATGGGATATAGGCTGAAATGAATTTTCTGCAGGTACACTAACCGCGTGAACGGTAGAACGAAGTAGTTACGTATAAATGAGAGAACGATGTATGCCACTGCATAGAGCGTTAGATTATTAGTTTGTGAGGACGTATGTAACGTGCATGCATCATGCTTAAAATTGCTCATTCATACATTCATGGTTCCTTCCCTTATAAATAATTTATCTCATTTCTTTAAAATTATAACTTATGGGATATACAACTTTTGGACAGATGCCGAGAACCAAGCAGACTGCTCGCAAGTCCACTGGAGGAGGAGTGCCCCATGGTCCTTTGGCTATCCGTGAGTCGGCACCAAGGGAGGTGGACACTTTCTTGAGGAGCATGCCATGCCTAGCCTTCTTTGGAGGATTCTCTCCAACGCTGGGTACACGGTGGGCATGGAGCCTCACTACTACTGGGACAAGGATGACTTGGTGAACTATGGAGAGGCTCGTGTGGAGGTAGTAGTCCCACCTTTGGACGGTGACCCCCACTGGGTTGGGTGGCGTTGTTTTGGTGCGGGCAGGACTGCCAAGACGGGTGCCATGTTTGCAACTTTTGACATGGTGGAGCACCTGATGGAGGAGATACCTCACCAGCTTGCCCAGGCTTTTCCTGGAGTGTTCCCCTTTGCTCACCGCTTTTCTAGGTGGCCAATGCTAAGGGAAACCCACTGGAGGCAGGTCCTGAGGAGGCGCAGGGTAGCAGCACGCCTGCCATGAGTGCTATGTTTGCAGTGATGAGGGCCTATGTCAACATGGAGACTAAGGCACTTCGTCTGAATGAGGAGTTCAAGGAGGCTCGAGCTGATGCACGCAAGGAGAAGTGTGAGTTGACACGTGAGCTTCAGCGCTCACGAGAGGAGGTCGCCCGTGTGTCTCAGCATCGAGACAAGGTTGTGCTGGAGAGCCAGAAGATGGCTCACGCTAGGGATGAGGCCTGGTCCAAGTTTCGTCGTCTTAGCATCCGTCAGCTGCAGGTGCTAGAGGACGTGGAGGACGCTCGTGCTTACAATGCTAGTCTTCACGAGGAGGTGCACAGAAAGCAGGAGGATATCCGTCAGCTGAGAGCAGCCTTAGTAGCAGCTAGGAGGGCTATGAACAGTGCTTCTAGTGAGAGTAGCAACAATGGAGAGTAGCCTTGCTGAGGATCGTTAGTCTCTAGTTGTTCTTTTGTGTTCCTGTCAGGTGGTCATGTAACTCTTTTGCTCGCTATCGAGACTTTGATGTAATGTTGGAACATGGTGTTTGATGTGGTGATATCCGTACAACTTTAAAAAATCCAGTGTATGTATGCTGGCAAAATGTGGATGTTGTAAGACGCTTTGCGATGGTTCGAAGTAATATTATTAGTGATGTTGTGATGTGAAAATTGGAATTATTGTGCCTCTATTTATTATGCAAATTTACTTCCCTCGATAAATTCAGTTTGGCATGATTTTTACATTCACCTCTCATTATGACAACATTCACCTGATAAATACTTATTGCTGAAATATGCAGATGCCGGTTACCCGTAGTGGTTCGGGTGCTAATGGCAGTGGTGGATCTGAAGAGGGTGCCGATAACACTGCACGTGGTGTGCCACCCCCACCTCTGACCAATGCGGAGCAACTATTTGCTCAGTTCTTGGGCAGTCAGTGCAATGTGGAGCAGCTTCTTCGTGAGAGCTTGGCCCGTGATGTTCATCAGGGTCCTCAGCAAAGTCAATACAGCAGCTTCAAGGAATTTTAGGACACTAAACCTCCTGTGATTAAAGATGCTCCTGAACCACTTGAAGCAGATGAATGGCTCAACACCATGGAAGATAAATTTTGTCTTCTAAGGTTAACAGAAGAGCTGAAAGCGGAGTATGCAGCCCATCAACTTGAGGGGCAAGCAGGGACGTGGTGGAAGCAACATCGCACCACCTTTCCGCAGGGTGTTCCTATTACTTGGGACCGCTTTGCACGTGCTTTTCGGGGGAATTTCATTCCTCCCAGTTTGATGGCTATGAAGAAGACTGACTTTCTGTCGCTCACTATGGGAACTCGCAATGTGAAGGAGTATCTACACGCCTTCAATACTTTGAGTCGCAATGCTCCTAAGTTTGTCAACACTGATGAGAACAAGATAGCTAGTTTCAAGAGAGGCTTGAGTTCCAAGTTGATGAAGACCATGAGCACTTCTGCCCGTGTTACTTTCAATGACTTTCTGAATCACTGTATTATGCAAGAAAACAGTAACAATGTTCATGCTGCCGCCAAAAATCGCAAGAGAGCTCATGATGGAGGTGATTCTTCTCAGTCAAGAGACCCAACTGCTTTTCGTACGCTGTTTCATCCATCGATGTCTGGTGCGAGATTCAGGCCCCCGCAGTAGAAAAGACATAATCTTTATCCAGCTCAGAATCCGCAGAAGCATCACAGAGCATTCAAAGTTCCTGCTCCACAGGGGAAACCAGTACAGAGCAGCTTGACTGGTGCTAACAAGACACCTGTCAATGGACCTTGCTTCAACTGTAACCAGACAGGGCACTTTGCTCGTTATTGCCCTTTTCCCAAGAAGCAGCAGGCCCTGTACCAAGCTCGTGTGCACCACACCTCGATTGAGGAGATTCTTGCTAGTGAACCAGTGACTACGGGTATGTTTTCTGTGAATCAAATCCCTGCCGCTGTTTTGAATGATTCTGGATCATCGCATTCTTTCATGAGTCAAGCATTTGCACAGAAGCATGATCAAAAGATACTTGAATTGAGCATTGAATTCAAGGTTACTTCAGCTGGGGCTGATATAACTACTAAGCAGATAGTTCAGGGTGCAACCCTAGACCTAGATAAGTGGAGGTTTTGGTTGAACTTGATAGTTCTACCTGGCTTAGGAGTGGATGTCATAGTGGGAATGAGTTGGATGAAATTCTAGGGTGTTGTGATCGATACAGGTAATAGGATGCTATCTATCAGAAATCCTCTTGGGGAGGGTACCTTTCAAGTGCCATTACCTTGAAAGTTTAAGTTGGAGAGCGTATCCTATTCTACTCGTGTGACCCCTCTTCCCGAAATTCCTGTCGTATGTGAGTTTCTGGATGTTTTTCCTGAAGAGCTTCCGGGTCTTTCACCTGATAGAGATGTCGAGTTTCACATTGAGTTATTACCTGGCACCGCCCCAATTTCTAGGAGGCCATATCGGATGCCGCCAAATGAATTGGCAGAGCTCAAAAATCAGTTGAAAGAATTGTTGGACAAGGGTCTTATTCGCCCTAGTGTGTCGGAATGGGGTTGTCCTGCTATCTTTGTGAAGAAGAAGGACAAATCTCTACGGATGTGCGTGGATTATCGTCCGCTCAATGCTGTGACCGTCAAGAACAAGTATCCGTTACCCCGTATTGACATTCTTTTTGACCAATTGTCCAAGGCGAGAGTGTTTTCCAAGATTGATCTTAGGTCTGGTTACCATCAGATCAAGATTAGACCAGAAGATGTGCCTAAGACCGCTTTTTCTATCAGATATGGATTGTATGAGTATCTTGTTATGTCCTTTGGCTTAACAAATGCTCCTGCAAACTTCATGTATCTGATGAATTCGGTCTTTATGCCGGAGTTAGACAAGTTTGTGGTGGTGTTTATTGATGACATCTTGGTGTACTCAGAAAATGAAGAAGATCATGCCGAGCATCTAAGGATTGTTTTAGAAAGGCTTAGGAAACATAAGCTGTATGCCAAGTTTAGCAAGTATGAGTTTTGGCTCAAGAAAGTTCAATTCCTTGGCCATGTCCTATCTGATGAGGGAATCTCAGTAGATCCGAGCAAAGTACAAGAGGTTATGAATTGGGAAGCACCAACTTCTGTGCATGAAGTTCAGAGTTTTCTTGGTCTAGCCGGATATTATCATCGTTTCATTCCGGATTTCTTGAAAATTGCCAAACCTATGACAAATCTATTGCAGAAGGAGAAGAAGTTTGTCTGGACAGAGGAGTGTGAAACAGCTTTCCGTACCTTGCGGAAATTGTTGACCACTGCTCCTGTTCTTGCGCAACCAGATTTGGGGAAACCTTTTGATGTATATTGCGATGCATCAAAAACAGGCTTAGGATGTGTGCTTATGCAAGAAGGAGGAGTCATAGCTTATGCCTCACGTCAGTTAAAGAAGCCTGAAGTGAATTATCCAACCCATGATTTGGAGCTAGCAGCCGTTGTGCATGCTCTAAAAATCTGGAGGCTTTACTTGTTGGGTAACTTCTGTAAAGTCTATACTGATCACAAAAGTCTAAAGTATATCTTCACTCAACTCGAGTTGAACATGAGACAACATCGATGGATGGAGTTTATTAAGGACTTCAATATGGAGATCTTATACCATCCAGGCAAGGCCAATGTCGTCGCAGATGCGTTGAGTCAAAAATCACATTGTCATGCTATTCAACCTTTGTTAGCAGATGATTTTAGCCTCATGCATCCTGTTATGCTACGTAACATCCAAATTAGTTGCTCGCTTGAAAGCAAGATCATCGAAGGTCAGAAAACTGACAAGGGTATAGGTCATATCAAGGAGAAGATGTTGAAACAGCCGCTCAAGCATTTCCGAGTAGATGAGAAGGGAATCTTATGGTTTGATGATCATCTGGTCGTACCAAAAGATAGAAAACTCAGAAACCAAATCATGGATGAAGCTCACTTATCAAAGTTATCTATTCATCCTAGCGGTAGTAAGATGTTTCATGATCTGAAGGTTCGCTATTGGTGGACCAAAATGCGAAAGGAGATTGCAGCTTATGTCACACGATGTGACATCTGTTGTCGCATAAAGGCTGTTCATTTGAAGCCAGCCGGAATGCTTCAACCGTTGTCGATTCCTGAATGGAAATGGGAAGATATCAGTATGGATTTCATCACCGAACTTCCCACCACTCAAAAAGGGCATGACTCTATTTGGGTAATCGTTGATCGACTTACCAAGAGTGCGCACTTTATTCCAGTTCGTACAGATTATCAACCGCCTCAATATGCTGATATTTATCTCAGGGAGATTATCCGTTTGCATGGAATTCCCAAGACAATTGTATCTGATCGAGGATCTCAGCTTACTGCTCATTTCTGGGAACACTTGCAGAAGGATTTGGGGACAAAGCTGAATCATAGTACAGCTTATCATCCTCAAACTTCAGGCCAGACAGAAAGAGTGAATCAAGTTCTTGAGGATCTTCTGAGGGCTTGTGTTTTATCATCCAAGGGTCCATGGGAGAAATGGTTACCTTTGGCAGAATTCTCTTATAACAATAGTTACCAAGAGAGTATACAGATGTCTCCTTTTGAGGCACTGTATGGCCAAAAGTGTAGAACGCCTGTAAATTGGGTAGGACCTAGAGAAAGAAGATATTATGGTATTGACTTTGTTAAAGAAGTTGAAGAGCAGGTTCGAACAATCAACAACACATAGCAACTGCACAATCTCGTCAGAAAAGTTATGCTAACAAGAGAAGAAGACCTCTAACTTTTAATGTTGGTGATTATGTGTATCTGAAGGTCTCTCCTATGAAGAAAGTGCAACGTTTTGGTGTTAAAAGAAAACTAGCACCTCGTTATGTCGATCTGTATCAGATAGTGGAAAGGAAGGGATTGTGGGCCTATAAGCTCAAACTGCCTGAAGAGATGAGTGTAGTGTTTCCTGTTTTCCATGTATCCCAACTCAAGAAATGTCTACGTGTTCCAACCGAAGAAGCCGTTAAAGTTAAAGACATTAAGCTGAGTTCAGATTTAACTTATGAAGAGAAACCTATGAGACTCCTGGATGTCAAAGACAGAGTGACAAGAAATCGCGTGGTCAGGCAATACAAGGTTTCCTGGAGCAATCATGATGATAGCGATGCCACTTGGGAAACCGAGGACTATTTAAAAGAAGTATATCCCGATTTTCATAAAGAATGGTTAGTCTACTTAAATCTCGGGATGAGATTTCTTTAAGGGGAGAAGGGCTGTAACACTCTGGTGTTAAGCATGCATAATCACTTGCATTCTTAAGCATAAGCATCATTATGCATAGCATTGATAAAAAGATTGATTGTCATTCCATGTATCATGCTTGATTATTCAAATTATGCTTGCCTTTCACATAAATTGAATAAGTGGTATGAGTGTTTTGTGTTTGATGACCTCTAAGGTAACCTAGACATGATTAGGACACCAAATGAACCTAGGTTTATGTTCATGGTTTTGGTTAATTAAGCTTTGTTGTCATGGTTGACCAAGGTGGACCATGAAAGTGGTTTTGTTTGACTAGTTTGAAAGTGGTAGCTAGAGTTCTTGCATGTGTGTGCACCCTAAATAAAGTTTGTAGAGAATTTCATAAGGAACAAAAGTTGTAATTACCACTTTTCATGAAAATGCTTAGAGGATGTTCAAAAATGTTGAAAAAGGCAGGTTTGGGGGCTGTTTTTCCATTTTAGGGAATTTTAAAGGGTATTTTATTTGGATTTTTGTATTTCAAAATCTATGCAGAATCTGGCCAAACTTTGTATAGATGAAATGTTCTACTCTTCTAGGGCTACATTTTCTTTAATATAAGTTTTGGCTAATTCGGCTTGGTTTGGGAGTTATAGGACAGAAAATTTTATGTTAGAGATCATAGAAATAGCTTTTCGGTGACGGTTGGTCAAAGCCGTCAGGGAAATGGCCGGCCACCGCCCATGTCGCCCAGCCCGCGCGCTCCGCGTGGTGCGAGTCCACCGGCGGTCCGGGGCGGCAGCGACCCTCCCGACCGCGTTAAAGTGACCGCGGCCGCTCCCTCCTTTCTGTTCCCCTTCTCAGTTCCCTCGCTCCGTGCATCTTTTCTCGGCTCCGCGAGCCCGCCGTCGCCGCCACGTAGCACCGAGCTCACCTCGCCGCTGTTCGAAATCCACCGTCGTCAGCCGCGCATCCTCTTGCTTGGCCCCGCAATCGAGCACGCCTGAGTTCGCTCCATCATCCTCCACCCTCGTCTCAACCCGTCGCGTCAAGGTTTGCACAAATCGACTCATTTTCTCCCCGGCCGCCATGGCCGCACCTTGACCTCACCGTGGTCCCGCCACTCTAGCCATCCTCTCTCATCATTTTGGTGCGCCTCAGACGCGCCGTGATGTGTAGATGCTAGGACGCTAGTCAATGGGGTCGATTAGGGTTCCATAGGGCCGGATTTCGTCGAACCGCCGTGCGGATTGACGCTGGTCCGCCGCGCGCACATGGCCGAGCCGCCGTAGCCGAGCTCCAGCCGCTTTGAGTAGCCCATAGGGTGCGCCGTGGTCCACTCGAGCTAAAGCCCTAGCCATTGCCGCCGGTCGAGCCCTCCTTCGCCGGACATCGAGCTCGCCGGAGTCGGGGAAGACCGTCGCTCTGCTGTGCTCGTGTCCTGACCGCCACAGTCGCTCCCCTCCCTCTTTAATACCCTTGATCGATGCGCACGGCTCTCCTCTTTCTACCCCGCTGGTTGGTGTCGCCGGAGCGCCGCCAGGACGGCCGGCCGAGCCTCGTCGCCGTCGAGGGCCATCGTGTTAGAATATAGGAAACCCTAGGGGTCTTAGTGCAAGATTGCCAGACACAGTATATTTCAGTTAAGGGCTCGGGTAAATGCTGAAAACGGAAAGGGCTTTCCTGTAAAGTTGTTTTTTCCAGCCGGATTAAAGAAAAAGGATTTTCCAGAATTTGATTAAATCTTTGAGAAATCATAACTTCTTCATTTTTCATCCAAATGAGTTGGTTCAACTTGCAGTATTTTTCTTATGAGAAGCTCTATGCATAGATTTGTGATACTTTTCTGTATAGATTTATTTATCTCTATTAATTGCTTTTATCTTAGAAAATGCATAAGTAATTCTCTGTTGCTCAGAAAAATGTGAGACCAAGTTTGTTAGTCGTCTTATGTCATGCTCTATCTGTAAAAATGTTATGAGGTTATGTCATGTGGAAAGTTTGCTCTGTCTAGTTATGGTGCCTATTTCCATTAGGTGATAAATAATTCATAATAAATATTATATAAGGAATTTGTGCATGAAACTTTTTGGAGAGTGTTTTTATGTCAATCTAGAGCTAATGATATTCTGAGATCTGTTGTTTGATATACTTTTATGTACAAAGTATTTTATGCCCACTGATTTGTGCTGCCTTGTCATTTTTGTGTAGGATAAATTACTTATTGTTTTGACCTAAAATTTTTATGGTAGTCTTTATTAGACATGATTAAGCTCCTAAAATTTTTACAGAATTTTCTGAGTAGTCTAAAGTCATGTTGTAGTTATACCCTGATTTCTTTTAATTATAAATAATGCTTTAAAGTTATCATTTCGTGTGTGTAAAAATGCTTTTTATGCTATTTGTGATATGTGTGATCTGCTATTGGTTTTGGTTCAGTAGAGTGTAGTGTGTGAAACAATGGTTGTTTATAATTCCTTATAGTGTGCGAGTAAATTGTAATGCGAGGCTTGTTTGGAGAGTTGTCGGTAGAAGAGAATGCAGATGACATGTGCTTATCATACATGTTTTCAAATATCATATCATTCATCTTAGCTGAGCATTCATTTACCATCAGCATCAGCATTGTATTTCTATGTATCCATGGTATTCATACGCACTATGCATCATACAGGATCGTTAGAGCTCGAAACGGTAGTTCCCGGAGCACAAGGAGAGGAAGGCCAGCAGGAAGCGTTGGTGCGGGAAGTAGCAGCAGAAGAGGATCCCAAAGTTGATCTTCTAGAGTGTCCTGACCACCAGCCCAGCTCTTTCCTGAAAGGCAAGCCCCGAAGCATTCTCCCTGTGGTTTGCAAAAATATCTAACTTGAGTCCTTTACTTGTTTGATGCATTAAGTTATAGGCGTTGTTTTATACCATTGCTGCATTACTTATATTCCTTGCCACTGTTTATACTTCAACCCTGTTAGGTTCAGGTACGATTATTTGCTTAGCCCTGCTTTAACTAGATCGGTAGAAGTCGGGTGATTTCCTGTCATCCGCGAGTTATAGGTGGTGACTTGGAATGGTTGAATACATTGTTATCTTGGATAACCATGTGGAGATAATAAATTGAGACCGGGCGGGATTGGTGTTGAGATTGAACTGGAGGATCGGTGTGGTTATCCCGTCTGTGTCAAACTAGGACCCCGTCCGTTGTACGTCCTTAAGTCATATTGAATTTATGCCTCACATTTAGCTGGAAGGATAAGTCGTTCCGACCTTTGGGCCGGGAGTCGACCTGCTGTACGCATCGTATTGGTGAAGATGGGGGACCACAGGTTACGCGGAGAGTAAGTCCGAGGTCAGGGTCGCCCTGAATAAGGCAGCCGAGCGGTTCCTGGATACGATGGTACCTGTTGATCCCGCGCTTTTCCCGAATTGAATGTCGATGATCTGTAGCTCACCGTGGCTGGTGAGTGTGGTTTGTGTGAGGAATACCCGCCAGCTGGTTAGTAATCGATTATAATCGCCATCGTTCCTGGACAGTGAACACTTGACTTGAGCAGCGGCATCGTAGTAAGAACTTGAACAAGAGATGAGATGGTTGAGCTGTTGAGATTGAAAGATACTCAACCAAAATTGGTTACTTTCTTGTTGATTAATTATTACCATGCTTGTTTAGTACAGGTGCTAATGTAGCATGATAAGGTTAATCAGATTAAAATACATTGCTAGAAGGTTCTTATTAATTGTTTCTTAATGCAAGCTTTTCCGTAATTAAATGAGTCAGCTATCCTACTTATACAGCCTTGCATACTCCTTGGAGTCAATTTATTTTAGTTTATGACGGGTAAGTCTAGCTGAGTACATTCTTGTACTCAGGGTTTTATTTCCCATATTTTTTACAGATGGTGAGATGTTTTATGGCTATTGTCAGAACTGCTTCTATCCCACCTTGGGAGATGACTAGACCTTGGGCATGGTCGCTCCTCTCTACTTAATGCTTTTGTTGGATGTGATCAAGAACCTGGCACTGTATTTGAACTGAGTGTGTGTGTGGAATTGAACTAAACCGCTTCCGCTTCATTTTGAATTTGAACTTGTTTGTAATAACTTTATTTCTAACTCCGATGTTTTAAACTATGTGCGAACTATGTACTTGTGAATGGGAACGCTAAACTATTACGATCTTGGTCGTGCCAAAAAAGTTTGAAATCCTTCGAGATTTCGGTATGACTACCGGGTTTATTAGGTCTCAATCATGTAGTTTGCCATCCTAAGGGAGAATTATGTGCTTGTGCTCTAAAAAATTGGTCGGTTCTGTCACAGACATTACCCCAGCTATGGTCAAAAATAGAACGTCCAACACCATAGAGATATCTTGCACCAAGAAATGTGACTGCACAAGACGAGGTAAAGGAATTATGGCGAGTTCCAAAAATTGAAGATATCAAGGGTTATTTCTGGAACAAGCATGGCATAAACTAACATCATGTCGTTCATAGGGGAACAATTACCAACAAGATTCGCTTTATGTTGGTCTAGACATGTGACAACAAGGGATCAACGTCGGCACGTTATCAGAGACTCAAAAGAGGAACAGCGAATTTACAAGGACGAAGGTCAACATCCTTGTTGTTTTCATCGGGAACCACTGTAGTAGGCACCTCCTACTGATTTGCACTGATCTTCATATCATCATTAACAGGAACAACTTCCAGCTTTACCACACCATCATTAGGAAGGTGAACAGGATTAAGTTGGTCGCTCAACACATGTAAGCATTCGTGTAGAGCATCATTGTCGTTCTCCATCCAAAAACAACTGTCCCTAAAGATCGGCTTCAACATCCCAATCTCCATCCCTCGATTGCAGCGCGGCGTTAAGCACGTGCTATTTGTGGGTTAACCATAGTAACCAACTCTCCATTCTGACCCTGCAAACCAAGGATTTTCGACGCAAAAACTGTCTTTCTTTGAACCGCTTGATCCCTAGCAATTGCCACCTACAAGCTGCTCCCTTGTCTGATTCAACTGTGTATCAAACTCCTTTTGCATCTCATGCCTCAAAATAGAACATAACGGACGGCGATGTCCACATGGTTAACCACGCCCATCATGCAGGAGTAAATCTCCCTCAAGGTGAACATAGCATCGGTGGCTGGTCCATTGCCACTCTCGGCTTCATCTACGCCCCCCCACTAGTGTAGTTCTGTCAAGATGTCACACCATGTGGTATGGGTCAACCTCCAGAAACACCAGCGGTAGCACGAGCAACCTCTTCTAGAAACTACTTCGGGAGATCTCTCGTAGCTTTACATGCTATCACATTGACAAATTCCCTCGGGTTCAAGCCTTATGCCATACAGAGCCTGCCACACTAGACAATCTCATGCTATTCTCTTACTAGACCATAACCTCAACTGTGACTAAGCCTTGGTTCTCAAACTCTTGTTGGTTGCTTCACTAATGGTGAGGTTCTCTATCCTCTGGGTAACACACAGAGTGCAACCCTCCATAGTAGTGAAGGCATGCCAAACCCCTTCAGGAACTTCTTCGAATCATGTGGCTCTCTGGGGGTAAGCTGGTGATGTGGAACCTTTCTTCCTGCAGACTTGTGAGAGGAACACTTCATACTAGCCATCTATACAAGGTTGCGACTCTCTTGGGAATGGATATTAAGTTGGTGGATTTTATCAAAAAGAATTAATCAATTATTTAGGAGAGAGACGATGCAATGACATGAGATGAACATGCGACATGATGCATGCACGTTCTATTCATCCTCACGACCTAATAAATCTAACGTGCTATGCGGTGGCATATATCGCGCTCTCCTTATACGCAATTAATTCGTTCTACATGTTTGCTCTGTTAGCGTACCTGCAGAAAACTTCATTTCAGCCCAAGTTCCATATGAATGCAATTCGACGTAAAAATTCCACGCACCTTCTGAACAAGGTGAAAACACCGATTACTCACTCCTCGCCATCTATGTATATCCCCAAATATACATACATGTAGGTGCACGCTACCCCAAATCATCGTCAGAAGACGGCATCGCCAGAAGACGGAAAACCCACACATGTGGTACCTTCATATAAACATGTGTGCAACATATAAATAATCCAGCACCATATAAGCACTCCCCTAGACCGGCTGTGGATACGATCATGCGCTCGCAACTCACACTTACCTTGCTATTGAAACAACCTTACCTTGGCGTAGAGGCACGAATGATCCATACATCACCATCCAAGCGAATGGCACCCATACGAATCCGCCATTGTATGGGCAACGGCGAAAGAGAAAATATGATGCAATTCCCCCATGTCAGTACTTATCTAAGACACTTGGAATCCTATTGGGCATAAAGGATATGAAAACTGGAACACTCTTAAGTTTTAAAATCATAGAGTTAAACACCTATATATAACTATAAGTTGGCAATTAGTTTTGTAAAACAAAACCCATTTGTTTGAAAATACACATGTGAACAGTAATATACTGAACCTTGCTCCGATGCCAGTTGTAACAGAACCGACCAATTTATATAAGCTTAAGTCCAAATTAAGCTGCCATGATAGCTTAAGTTGCACCTAAACCCATATAAACCCGGTAGTCCATGAAATCACGAAGGATTTCAAACCAACTTACAAACCAAGATCGTAGAGATTCAGTAACCACAATCCACATGATACATAAATTTGCAATTAACTTAAATACATCGGAGTTTATAAGAGAATATTACAACACTCTTTTTATAGAGAAAGTAGCGAAAGCAAATTACTTTAACAACACTCACACTCACATTTTTAAATACGGTGCCAACTCATAGTCAAATCCAACAAAAGCAATATGAGATAAGATTATAAGGAATGACCGTGCCAAAGTCTGATTGTTTCCCGTAATGGGATAGAAACCCATCTTGCAGCCACAGCAACCTAGATGAACACCTGCAATAAGTGGGAATAAAACCCTGAGTACGAGAATGTACTCAGCTAGACTTACCCATCATAAACCAAAAATAAATTGACTCCAAGGAGTATGCAAGGCTTTATAAGTGGGATAGCTGACTCATTTAATTGCGGAAAAGCTGGTATTAAAGAAACAATTATTAAGAACCTTCTAGCAATGTATTTTAATCTAATTAACCTTATCATGCTACATTAGCACCTGTACTAAACAAGCATGGTAATAATTATTCAACAAGAATAGTAACCAATTCCGGTTGAGTATCTTTCAATCTCAACAGCTCAACCATCTCATCTCTTGTTCAAGTTCTTACTACGATGCCACTGCTCAAGTCAAGTGTTCACTTTCCAGGAACGATGGCGATTATAATCGATTACTAAACAGCTGGCGGGTATTCCTCACACAAACCACACTCACCAGCCACGGTGAGCTACAGATCACCGACATTCAATTCGGAAAAAGCACGGGATCAACAGGTACCATCCTATCCAGGAACCGCCCGGCTGCCTTATTCAGGGTGACCCTGACCTCGGACTTACTCTCTGCGTAACCCGTGGTCCCCTATCTTCACCAATACGATGCGTACAGCAGGTCGACTCCCGGCCCAAATCAAAATTAGGCTTCGCGGTCGGAACGACTTATCCTTCCAGCTAAATGTGAGGCATAAATTCAATATGACTTGAGGACATACAACGGACGGGGTCCTAGTTCGACACAGACGGGATAACCTCACCGAACCTCCAGTTCAGTCTCAACACCAATCCCGCCCGGTCTTAATTTATTATCTCCACATGGTTATCCAAGATAACAATGTATTCAACCATTCTGAGTCACCACCTATAACTCACGGATGACAGGAAATCACCCGACTTCGACCGATCTAGTTAAAGCAGGGTTAAGCAAATATTCGTACCTGAACCTAACAGGGTTGAAGGATATACAGTGGCAAGGAATATAAGTAATGCAGCAATGGAATAAAACAACGCCTATAACTTAATGCATCAAACACGTAAAGGACTCAAGTTAGATATTTTGCAAACCACAGGGAGAATGCTCCGGGGCTTGCCTTCCTCAGAAGAGCGAGGTTGATTCTTCGGACACTCGTATAGCTCCATGTCCTTCTCCTAGTCCCAGATCACCTCCGATGTGGGAACTTCCAACGAGTCATCCTTCTGGCTTCTCGACTTCCCGACAAGGTTCTCGCATGCGATCCTGTATGATACGTATGCATACATGAATACTAGGAATGCATATAAAATGGATATGGACTATGATGATGAGCATGATTGCTTGCACATAACTTCCACAAAGTCATCAAAATCATCCAAGAACATATATTATGAGCACATGTCATCTACTGCATTCTCTCCTACAACAACTACTACACAAGCATTAAAATAGAACAGCACACCACCATCACATCATTCATTCTAACATATAAGTACCATCCACTCATATAAGCATCAATCCTAAACAATAGCTTTAACAGATTATATACTTTGCAAGAGTAGAAAGAAGCATTGTAGATAGCATGAACTGATAAAGCAAAGCATTAATAAACACATATATAAATAAGGGTAGAACTGCATCACATGTTTATACTACCCAAAAAATTCTACAAAACTTACAGAAGACAAAACATACCAATTCTAGGCTGCCATCCAAATTTCACCTCATTTGGATAAGCCCATCATTCTACACAAAAATCACAAGGCAGCACAAAACAGGGGACCTAAAAATACTTTGTACTATGAAGTATATCAAACCTCATGTTTCACTACATCAAGAGCTACCTTATGGCATGTAAGTAGCCCACAAAAATTATCAACCCCAAACTAGGTCCACAAAATGCATTTTTGAATTATTCCAAAAATAGCCCTAAAATCACACTTGAACTACAACCTCATATTTTTACACAGCAAGCATACACCAAATATTTATGATAGATAGATCAGGCCAACAAAAGACTAACCCAACAAGAATCACATTTTTCTGAGCTATACACAATTAGTTATGCATTTCCAAAGATATCAAGCATTTAATGTGAATAAATTAACTTAAATAAAACTATACAAAAAGTTCTACAAAAATGTCATATCATATTTTTATCATGTAGATCTGCTCATAAGAAAAATAATGCAACTTGAACCGTCTCATTTGGAGCTAAAATGAGCAAGATATGAATTTTTGAAGCGTTTAAACAAAATCTGGAAATACATTTTCTTATAAACCGAAATAGAAAACCACTTTGCAGAAAGGACCCTGATCTTTCTAAAAATCAACGAAGCCCAGATCTGAAGTTATTCCTCTCTGAGAACTTTGCATCTGGGCCCCTGCGTTTCTTCATATTCTGGACCGAGGTCCTTGCGCGGGGAGAGACAGAGGAGGCGCCGGAGCTCGCCGTCGCCGGCCAGCGGGGGCTCACCGGCAGCAAAGAAGAGATGGCGGAGCAGCAGGAGGCTACCGCGCACCCACTGGTACCCTCAATGCAAGCGGAGGCGGCCCGAGGCAGCTTGGCCACGCACGTCGACGGCTCGGCGGCGGAGCGGCGCGGCAAGGCGACGCGTCGGGGCCCTGTCGGCCGAACCCGCTAGGGTTTTACGGTCCCCATGGCAAGGCAAACTTGATTCTCAAGACGAGAGAGGAGGATGCGGTCGGAGCCGGGTTGGCCACGGCGAGCCTGAGCTCGACGGCCATGGCGGAAACAAAAAAATCCGGCCGATTCGACCCTACCCCTGGACAACGGCTGCTGCTAGCAGGCTCAGGTGACGGAGGTGGCCATCGCGAAGCTCCGTGCGGGCGCTGGGAAGAAAATGAGGTGGTGGTGAAGCGCGGCGGCAACAATGGTGCCCGCCCGATGCTGTGCCGAGAAAGAGAAAGGGAGAGGGAGAGAGAGGAAATGAAGAGCTGGGAGAAAAGGAGTGGGTGAGGGCGCAGCGCGGCGCCTTAACGGGGCCGGCCGGGCCGCTGCCGCCCACGGACGCCGGTGCAAGGACGCCACGCGGCACGAGAGGCTTGAGCGGGTCAGCCACGAATTTTAGGACCTCGATTTTCCTGACGGCTAAGAGGTAACCGTCATAGAAATTTCATTTTAATGACCTCTAATGCAAACTTCTCTGCCATATTACTCCCAAACCAAGCCGAATTAGCCAAAACTCATATTGAAGGAAATGTAGCTCTAGAAGAGTAGAACATTTCATCTTTAACAGGCATGGCCAGATTAGGCCTATATTTTGAAATACAAAATTCCAATTGAAAATACCTCATAAATTCATTTTAAATAAAAAACAGCCCCAAACCTGCCTTTTTCAATCTTTTTGAACATTTTCCAAACATTTTCATGAAAAGTGATAATAACAACTTTTGTTCCTTATAAAATTCTGGACAAGAATGATTAAGGGTGCACAGCCATGCAAACAATCTATCAAGGATTTTTGAAACGGTCAAAACAGAGCACTCATGGTCCCGTTGTTG
Source organism: Bothriochloa decipiens (assembly GCA_023333625.1). Taxonomy (NCBI): domain Eukaryota; kingdom Viridiplantae; phylum Streptophyta; class Magnoliopsida; order Poales; family Poaceae; genus Bothriochloa; species Bothriochloa decipiens. Next base: position 515,245 of record CM041628.1, on the reverse strand, counting down.
GTAAACTACCACCTAGAGACATAATTAGGCAAAGTTGTTAACATGAACATAGGTTCATTTGGTACCCTAATAATCTCTAGATTATTTTAGTGAGCAATCATCAAGCACTTGACCATGGTTATCATGTTTTTCACAAAAGGACAAAAAAAACTTCAACCCTCATAGCATCACATGCAATGTCAGAATGACGTAGAGATGATGCTAATGCAAATGATGATTAGGCTAATGCAATGCAAGTGCTTAAGTATGCTTAACATCGAGGATGTTACAGCGCTTGCTTTCTCTCTCTCCCACGCCCCTCTCCCTCCACTACACCCCACCGCGCCCCACCTCGCTAGCGCCGGCCATGCCGGATCCGCTGCCAGCGCCGCTCCTCCACCACCACCGCGCAAGCCAACGCGCCTTGTCACTTCCTACGTTTTCCATGAACTCGCACCGGATTTTTGGTTTCCTACGGGTACAGTGAAAGCGAATCCTTTCCTCCGGTGTTTCCTCAGAAAAGTTTCCCGTGAAACCAAAGGACTGATGACGTCATCATTCCCATAGGATTGGTTTCCTTTGTTTCATCGGTGTTTCACCTGTGATCCAAAGGGGGCCTTAGCTTTGACTGGTAGGCAGGATCTAACTGCTGTAGAGTATACTATTTTTTTTGAATATGTAGAGTATACTGTTTGTGCTGTTCATTTTGCCATATGTGTACTCTCTCCCTCTCCATTCTAAATTATAAGTCATTTCAAGAATCTTAAAAAGTCAAAGCATATCAATTTTAATCAAAATTATAAAGAAAACTATAAAGATTTATGACATCAAATAGGTACACTATGAAAATAAAATTAACGAAAAATATATTGATACTTAGTTGGCGTCTTAATTGTTATTATCTTGTCATTTAAGTTTGATTAAACTTAAAATAGTTTAACTTTTTAAGATTCTTTAAATTTGAGACTGAGGAGTAATTCGAGAGAAGTGGGATCGAGTACTATCACCAGTCCATTTCACCTGCCGCATACACATATAGAGATTTAAACTTTAAAAACTTTGATCAACAATTGGGATAATGATTTTTAACTATTATAATAGAAACTTTTACTTGATTCAATTTGTAAGTAATTATACTACTATCAAATGATTATGAGTTTATAAGCATAAATAATATAATATAAAAGAAAATGAATAGTCAAAGTGTAATCTAAGAGACCATGTCATTAATTTGCGCCAAATAAGATCAACCAGAGGGAGTACTAGGAAAAGTGTATATAAATTTGAGGATTGCAAATTGTGCGCAGCCTGGGCTTTGGGTTTGACCCATGTCTTGTGCGTGACCATGGGGGAACCTGAATGCTTTGAAATTGAAACTTGCCACGAATGAATTTTTAAAGCTTAATTTCTGTTAAGTCTTGAAACAAACTGTGAACTTTTTTAAAAAAAATAGACAGCAAGAGCTTTGTCAGATTTTTATTAAAAGAGAGAAAAAGATAAAAAACAACAATTACAAAAAGTTTTTCTTGGAGACGAAGCTCCAGACTATGGTGCACAGGCCAAACAGCACTATACTACTGAACTGAACTACAGAAACAAGAGATAGCGCTATCTCCCAAACTACAAACCTACTAGAACAATTGATGCTAGAGGCCTCACTGACGATAGGTCTTGTTGCAAAGCTGGTAGGAAGGTTCTTCTATTTCTTCCTTCCAACCATTCCAGCAAAAGGCCATCTATCCCTTTTGTAACTCTATCAAATTTTGCCAATAACTATGCAGGGATCAGGTAATTCCCACTTGACATGTAAATGAACGCATCTTTCAAAAAAAAAATGTAAATGAACGCTGAGAACAGAACTCTTTTGTTCGAAAGAACAGTACAGATAGCAAGGTCCGTCCACATCACTGTGCCTAAAAAGACAAAGCGAGTACAGAAGTACAGTTACCCTCAATCAAAACGTTTAGATATCAAACTCAACCACCTCACAGGTAAATCGACAAGATAAATAAACAGTGCAAAAGCAATGCAGCTCAGCTCTACTTGGGGCCGATATCCTTGAGACCACAGATCTGCTCCTCTCCCATAGCAGACATCACCGAGACGATCAGATCCTTCCCCTCATTAAATCCATCTTTAATCTGCGCTTAGCAAAGCAAGGGAGTAAGTGACCAGAAAAACAGTTTGACAAGAGGCTCCTGCTGACAACCAAATCTTGATTCTGAGCTCTAACCTGGGTAAGCAGAGTTTCATCAGTAGGGAGCTTAAGATCATCCTTGGTGCCTCCACTCTCAGTCAGCAGGCTGACCTGCAATTTGTGTTGACCATGTACAGAGTTAAGAAATCAATAAAAGCAGATTTTCATCAGTGACTAGAAGAGTCAAAAGAAGCATACATATCCATCCTCAGATATGTCAATCAGTTGGTAGTCGGTACGGTTGACATGGGGAATCTACATGGTACAATAAAAGATGGTCAAATACATTACATTGTAAGGAACAAACAAACGCTAAACATAGTTTACACTTACATCACAGTTATGTGATGAGGGCACAATATCCTCAAGCTTCTTTCCATTGAAAATGTCAATGGCCACAAAGTGACATTTGGCATGCCCATGCTTCCCTGTCTTGGAAGTGGAAACCTCAACAACCTGCAATAAAGACCTTAAGTCCAGATTCTACAACATTCAAGTAAATGCAAATGGGATATTCAGCAGCAACTTTTTTTTGAGACCACGCCTAAGCGCGTATTTCATTAAGCAGAAAGAGTTTTCGACATAACATGGTAACCCATGGGTTACCAACCCAATGCACGCCACCACCCCCAATCATAACATTCACGATTACATGATAACGAATTTTGCGAGCAGCAACGCTGATTAACTATCAAGAATTAAGGCACCAAAAGACGAGTCAACACCAACCAATGATCAAGACAGAATTACAAGCTCACGATTCGCCTAAATGAGCATGTGAATGACATCAGCAGAACATATAGAGCATGGTAATTCAGAAACCAAGTACAATGATAGAAACAGTATGCAAGTACTCCCGTCCCAAAAAGGATAAAACTATATCTTTCGACCAAGTCAGTCTATCTCAGCTTTGACCAAATATACATAAACAATAATACTGTCTGTTTCAAATTATACTTCGTTTGACTTTTTTTATCCTAAGTTCGACCACTCGTCTTATTCAAAATGAAAACATGGAAGTATTAGTTATGATACCCAAATTATAGTTAGATTGAAAATGAAATACATTTTCATAGTAATACCTATTACAATGGAGCTAAGGGACAATATAATCATCCAAATCACCATCACAGCAGAATATACATACTATATAATAATATGATACGCACGAACTTCAAATAAATGCAAGCAATTGGTAGCCAAGAATTAAAAAAGGTAGCACTAAACCTTTCAATGCAGAGTGGGCACAGAAAGGACATCGCAGAACATGAATATTTTAAGGAATCACATAGCATAGTACGCAAAAGACAAATGAAATTCAAATTTAAGGACGTGGTAGAAAAAAGAAGTGTTGGAAATTAGTCATGAGCTGCCACAGTTTTGGTGCTTGAAAAACAAGTGTGACGGCAAGAGAGCACACAAAAGTAGAAAAACAAAAACAACAGGCCTACTACCTCACAATTCAAAGGCTCACATAATAGATAACACCAGATCACGAAACTTGACTCGGAACACACAATTACTGGTACCATCAATCAGATATCCAGTGCAACGACACATCCCCTAGTACAACCAGCACACAGAAGGCACAAAAACAGTAACCTTTCGCGTTACCAGTAAGCAACGCAAGCAGAGCAGCACATCGCTGAACGGAGCCTCACCAAAATGTACTGAATCTGACGACAGCAAGGACTTGCACGAAAGCAGGATCTGTACCTTGCACGGACGGTTCTTGATGACGATGTAGCCGTTCTTACGCACAGTGCCGGCCTGCTGCGGATAAGTCTTGGACGCGCCGGCGTCGGCCTTCGACTCGAAGTGGTGTTCCTCGGAGTCCGACATCTCCCAAGGCCGACTGAAGCCCCTGCCACAGTGCCACAAAGACCAGAATCTCACACATCAAAATCCATCGATTCCCAGCTCACCGGATTAGATCGAGAGAGAGAGAGAGAGAGAGAGAGAGAGAGAGAGAGAGAGAGGAGGGGCAGACGCTCACCCGAGTAAAGCGCCGCGGGAAGGAAGGTTGGAGAGTGAAGCGCCGCGGGAAGGAAGGTTGGAGAGTGGAGACGGCAGACGGGGGGCGACGCAGCGGCTTAGGGTTCCGCACGGGCGCAGCACGCGAGTACTATATGCGGCGACGCTGGCGTGGCGTGGCTGCGCGGGCCGGACGTGGGCTTCACGGCGCAGCCCAGTGCGGCGGCCCGTCCAGGCCTCTGTTCGTCGCGACGTCAACGGCGGCGTCCGTGGGTCGCCGTCAAAAGGATCTACAGGTTCAGTGGCGTCTGGCCGCACGTTTCTTGACTTGGACGCCTCCCGGGGGTTTGGTGCCGGTGCACCACCACCGGCTTTTCGCGGCAGGGAGAAGCCGTCCCTTTTCACCCCGGACAGCTCCAGTGAGCCAGGGCGTCTTTGGCCCGGCTGGATGCATGCAGAAGGTCTAGTTTAGTTGCATGCATTTGTGGAGTCAGGCCAGGCTGAGTCAGTGTTTGATGATATGCATGTATTTTTCGAATCAAACTCGAGAAGCAAGGATGAGTGTTTGGTTGTCTGCATATGCAAAATTTTAGGCACCTCTTGCATGACCCTGGTAATGTTATCACCCACACACACATGCTGTTATATGAGTTTTCAAATGAGAAAACCTACCAACAAGGATATAACTACCACTATTACAATTTTAAAAACCGCAGGCCACACGGCAAAGCCATCATCATGTCCATCATTCTGGACATGAGGTGGATTAAGAGGTTAGAGAAGAAGAGGATTCTTAGGGAGACGACCATAGAAAGTTTGCTCAGCTTGGTTCCTGGTGTTGTATTTCTTATAGCAGTTTTCCTTGAAGTCATTCCCCTGCTCATGTGCTTCTTCCCAGCTAGAATACACACCAGGTTTCTTGCCAACATGAACCACATACCAAGCCATAGCTGTGCAAGAAAAATAGCAACAATGTGCTCAATTCAATGATAAACATGTGCTCAGATCTAAAAAGCAACATCACTGGCAAATAGACATGTGCTCAGATTAGTAAAACAATATTACAGACAAATAGACATGTGCTCAGATAAATAAAATAACATCACAGGCAAATGGACATGTTCTCAGACTTAAGAAAAATAACATCACAGGCAAATAGACATGTTCTCAGATTTAACATGCTAAATGAAAGAACAGACAGTAGGTACTGCCCATATCAAGTTCACATCACTGGCAATGGACACATGGTCAAAGCACTCCGCCAACTTAAATTACTCCATCAGCTAGATTGATCTAGGGAGTAGGTGCAAGGTTATCACACTAACTATATGTTAGTGTTAGTAAAGATGCAAGATCTCATCAACTGCACAAAAGAATAAGTCAGCCCACTAAACATCCACTATCTGTAGTTAGGCACAAAAGAATCCATCACTGCGCACCAGAAAATAGCCATCCAAGCTGCACAAAAGGATCAACCATCAAGCTGTGAGGACCTCATATGTAGTAGTGCTTGGCCAAGTGAGACCTCAGCCACAACACCCTATGGGAGTCAGACCACTGCACAAAGGATGTCCCCAGTGCCTTGTTGTCCAGCAGATGTCCATAAGCACACATGAGGGCTTCCTCAGTGAAGCCTGGGATGAACATGATTGCACCATAGAGATCAGGGTGACAGTCCTCAACCTTGGTGGACCTAATAGCAGAAGTCACCTCCTTGACTGCCTCAGACATGCCATTGAGGACAACCACATCCTCTTCTCCTAGCAGTGACCTCTTCCTCTTGCTACCAACTGCAATATTAGCCTTGGTTGTGTCACATGTGTCAGTCTTGGCACTGTTGAGTATCTATGTTGCCTCAGTCTTGAGGGAGCTCTCAGCACAGTCAGAGGGAGCACCAAGTGCCTCATTGCTTCCCATAGCCCACTTGCCTATTGCCTGTCCATTGCCAAATATGACCATCATCTCCTTATAGTGTTCAATGGGCTTATTGTGGCAGAACCTTCTAAATTATATGGCCCACACGCACCTATCATTGTCTCAAAGACTTCTGATAGCCATGCATGTGTTTCAGATAACTTAGAAAGCCCTGTCGGGTGCCCTCAAAGGACCCCGATTAAACCACATTTGTCAACTCATATCAGGATCAACAAAGGAGTAGCTGCAACATTACAACATTTATGATAAAACATATATCAGAGTGCGAAAGAGTAATAACATTAAGTTTACAAAATATATGAAAAAGTTAACTTTTACGAACTTGACTTCAATTGCGGAAGCGGCGGAAGCAGAAAAGAACTTCAGAAGTCAACTTAGGTAGAGCGCCTAAGTCGGGAGGGGACAACCAGATCATGTCGAGCCCACCGACATGAACTTGATTTAAATACCAATTAACACCTGCAACAGGGGTTCAACAAACCCTGAGTACAAAAGTACTCAACAAGACTAACCCGACGAAAAAAAGAGGGGTGAAGACTCAGGAAATGCAGGCTAGAGGGACAAGGTAAGGCTTGCAGGGGATAAGAAATTTTACAGAAAAGCTTGAAAGAAGGAAAAGTTGTCTTGTTCAAAAATTACCAACCAACTTCATTCTTAAACCTTAATCATTGTTCAAGTTGTTACTACGATGATGAACACCGATCGAGTCTTCTTCTCCGAGAAGCAACGGCGATTCAAATCCATTTTCATACCCAGCTGGGACCTAGGTCATTGGAATACCGGAGACTTTAACTCCGATGCACCCCAGATGAACCGATATACCGGGATAACAACCGCAGCCATATATCACCACATGATACATGTGAGCTCTTCGGCCCAGCGTACTGAGATACGTGGGAACTTAAACCCCACAGTAAACACACACTATGACACATGTGGGATCTCTGGCCCCACGATAGGTCACTCCATGATATACATGGCTCCAACCATCCGTATATCACTTCATGCATGTGGATTTCTAAATTCTCGATATCACCAGTTCACCAACGGACGGGACCTAGGGCATCAACAGACGGAAACACTACAGAGGGACTCCATTCCCAGTGCAAGTTAGCCGTCCGGACTCGATTTATTACTATTATCAAGATTCCAACAAGAAAACTAATCTCATCTTTTTCATTCTTTTACTTTTGAACACTTAACTAATTAAGCAGGGCTAAGCGTTACTACATATCTTTTAAAGCAGGTAACAAGGAATAAGGAAATAAGACAGGTAATGCAATTGATGAGGTTTCATTCAACTCCTATTACCTAATGCAACTTATCATAGCTGAAGCGATAAAACTTTTATAAATAGAATAGGGTTTGAATGTATCCGGGGCTTGCCTGTGTTGCAGCGGTAGTAAGTTCTTGTCAAGATCACGGGCGTTACGCTTGACACAACTCCAGGATGGACGACACCACATCATGGATCCGTGACTTCACTTCGATGGTGGATGGCATTTTTTGAAGATCGTGCACCAAGATCCACTCACTCTCGAACAACTACACGTATTTAATGATGCATGTTTTAGCATGATGAACTCATGACATGATGCACGGCAATGCATTGGTGCAAGCATAACAAGATTAAACAACTAGCTAATTATAACCTATTTTAAAAGCATTACAGAAGATAAATATAAAACTCTACATAATCTAAAATTATATAACCATATTAGGTGTTAACATGACATAGCAGAATCATACAAAGGTAAAGCAACCATATTTTTCATTTATACATTTTTATTATAATTATAAACCATTTAATAAGCAATAAACAAGATAAATCAAAAGATCAAGCATATAATATCCAATGACCACAATATTTTTACTACAACACACACATAGCATAATAAACATGTCATAAAAATTTCAAGTCAAAAGGAGTCACATAGCATGAGATATGAATTTTCTTCTTTTTAAACATTAAATAAAGGCATAAGATATAGCTATTTATTTTTCTACAAAACATGGCATATTTCATATTTTTAATAAAAACTAGGCATCACAAGGAACACAACAAAATTTGGTTCACCAAAAACGGAGTTACGAAACTTCAGATATGAATTTTTGAAGTTTATAAAAAACTGCTACAAACAGGTCCTTGGGGCACTATTCACCTGAGTCTGTAGCTGTGCAGTTAGGACCCTGGCTTTAGTTAAATTCTCGGACGAAGTCCCCGGTCGCGATTCATGTACAGAGGACGCTCAGGAAGGCCGTTTCCGACGGGGATAGTGCTCACCAGCGGCAAAGGAGAGGCATAGGAGCATCCTTGGACTCGTGTGCATCCGATGGTGCACTCAAATCGACTGGAACTAGTGCGTGGAGGTGTGGCCACGTGAGCTGCGGCCATGGCGGCGCGGCGTTCTGTGGAGCAGCGGCTCTGGTGCGAGATAGACAAAATTGAGGGCGCGGTTAGCTGCAGGGGAGCAAGGCGAACTCAAAGACAAAGAAAAATAAGAAAAACAACCGACGACGATGACTGTTGACGTGGTGAGGCTCACGGCGGCACGGTGGCCGGTCGCAAAGAAAATAATGGCGGCAGTGGCGATTTCAGCGGCGCAAGGCGATTTAAATGAGCTCTACGGGTGCGCCATGATGAGGTGAAACTGCTGGAGGAGAAAGGATGGATGGGCGTGGCTGTTGGTGGTGAGAACGGCGACAATGGCGAGCTCGACCATGGCGTCAGCAACAGGCGAAGAGGAGAAGACGAAGATGACGACTGGCTCGGGTTCAAGAGGACGTGGGCGTGTCTTCTAGGCGTCCAGCAGCTACTTGACGTTAGCCACATAGGCTTCTGCACTGGAAACACCGTGACGGAGCGGCCAAGCGGCACACGGCGTCGACGCGGCGGCCAGACAGAAGAGCAGCATCGCGGGTACTGTAGCAGTGCCCCTGATTTTTAAATTTATCAAATTACTCCCTATTTTATATAAGAACTTAAAAATATCCTAAAATATCATTTATATAACTTTTTAAGATCTACATTTTTATTTAATAAACATTTTTAAATTCTACATAGATTTTGAAATATGAATTCAAATTCAAAAGGGGACTAAAATCCTAAAAACAAATATTTGAAATTACTTTTGATTTTTCAATAAAACTTAAAAATCTCCAAATATATGAAATGTTCAGCTTATCAAACCAAACACTTTTTATAGAGAAAGTTTTCCCAAATTTTGAATAATTTTTGAAATATGAATTTAAATTGAAAAGGGGACAAGTGTTAGAAAACTGTATTTTCAAATTTATTCAAAATTATTTTTGGAAACTTGAAACACTTTGAATACCAAAATTGTAGCACTTATCAAGATCTACAAACCATATTTTAAGAGTATCTCAAAATTCCTTATATATTTTGAAATATAGAAAATGGGATAAAAGGGATATTTTAAATTTTTAGGGATTTTAAATTCAAACAAGGGCACATAAATAATAATTAGACATTTAAATAGAAACTAACATTACTCAAAAATTAATTTCATAAAAATAATTATTCAAAATAATAAATTTTAATTAACTAACAAACTTTAATTGCAAGCAAATTCACATAAAATGATAAGGAGTTTAATGAAACCTTAAACATCATTATTTCATGTATAAAACAAAGCACATTATTTCATGTATAAAACAAAGCACCACACAAAAGAAAATCTTAAAATATGAATGCATTTATATCATGACGCTCAATGATTATGTTTAATAATACACTTGATTATAATTTTAATTGCTTACTAACATCTAGGATGTTACACTTATTGAGCAGGTATGCATCATTGGGGTGGTCCTGCAACAACAAAATGATCAAGTCAGTCAATAATGAAAACTTAAACAAGAATGAAGTTGTTCAACAACTCATTGACCATTTTTACTAACCTTGGTATGGCCATTGTAATGCTCCTCCTCAAGCACTATCATGGAGCTGTTTTCATCCCATTGTGCTCCACTCAGATCCCTCAGCTTGGATAGTTTCACCCACCTCTGCCTCCACTTCCTCAGGTGGTTATACACATGGGTACCACTAACCTCATTGCCATAGAACTCCTACAGTGCCTTAGCCACTTTGTTGAGATGCACCTCTTTAAACCCCTTGTTAGTCCTCACACCTGTGGAAATGAGTTGACACATTTGCCTTAGCTTGAAGGCAGACATGGGCTCAATCCACCTAAGAAGTGCCCTCTGCTGAGCAAGAACCTGTGTAGCTGGAATGAAACCACCCACATGGTCCCCAGCAGCAGCCCCAACCCCAGCATCCACACCCTCAGCAGCCCCAAGCCCATCTACACTAGGGAACACAAGGTCATCAGGGATCATCTTATCATCAACCATAGCCTAGTTCAAGTGTAGTATCAAATAGAGTAAATCATCACAGCACATGTCCATTTGCCTTAGTTCAAGTGTAGTATCAAATAGAGTAAGTCATCACAGCACATGTCCATTTGCCTCAGTTCAAGTAAAGTATGAAATAGAATAAATCATCACAGCACATGTCCATTTGCCTCAGTTTAAGTAAAGTTTCAAAAAGAGTAAATCATCACAGCACATGTCAATTAGAATAAAGGTCATCATTGCCATTGCCCAAAATCTTAGATTAAGTGTAGCATCATGGAATAGAGGTCATCATTGCTATTGCCCAAAATCTCAGATTAAGTGTAGCATCATAGAATAAAAGTCATCATTGCTATTGCCTAAAATCTCAGATTTAGTGCAGCATCACAGATAAAAAGGAAATCCAAAACTCAGATTAAGTTTAGGTAGCACAGACAAAGAAGTGCTACCATGCAGAGGTCCATAATCTCAACCAAATAAATATTACAACATTGTTCATGATTAAATAAATAGAACTGAAAGATACATACAAGTGACCTAGATCCTTGAAAGTCCCCTATTAGCCCACATGTGGTTAGCCCATTCATCCCTTTTCATTACCTAGGCAGCATTGTCTTCAATACCAGGGGACTGAGTGTTGGTTTCATTTGGAATCCAGGAAAACTCTTCAGGGATTATCTCATCAACCCCAAAACCGAGGATCCGGTTGTGTAATATACAACATGCAAGCACTAACTTGATTTGTGTCTTCAAGGGGTGGAATGGCTTGTTGGTGTCTATTATGCGAAAGCGATTCTTCAAACACCCAAAAGCCCTTTCTACAGTCACTCTCAAACTGGAGTGCCTCAAGTTGAAGAGCTCCTTAGGGGTGGTTGGGTAGTTCCTATTCCCATATTCTTTGAGATGGTACCTAGTACCTCGGTATGGAGGAAGAAACCTAGGCCGACAAGCATATCCAGCATCTACTAAGAAGAATTTGCTTAAAATGAATGTGTAGGTCAATTAGTTTCAACATTATGCACTTACATGTACTGGTTATGTGTACATTTGTTTTAATTACCTGGAGGAACCCTTAACCCATCAGTTCTCTGCAATGCATCAGCTAGTATTGTGGCATCATGTGTTGATCCCTCCTACCCAGCCAGCACATAGACAAATTTGAGGTCAAAGCTAACTGCAGCTAATACATTTTGAGTGGGGGCATTCTTTCTACCCCTAAATGCATCTTGCATCTTGGCTAGAACTTTAGCAAAGACATGAGTCCCATCCATGGCCCCAATACAGTCCTACATGGTGTACAAACAAGTGCATAGTAAATTCACATGACCTATTGCAACAAAGACAGCCTAACTGCTATAACCCAGCTTAGTTACCTTCCAATAAGGATACCATCTATGGCTGTTGCTTATCTTAGCTGGTGTCTCATTGCTTGGTGCTCTAATCATCTCACCCCTAAGCTCTCCAATAGCATACAATACATCTTTGAAATGGCGGTGCACTTTCTCTACAGACCTTCTCTAGTTGTTCTTGACAACTCTAAATCATTGGTTATGACCAACAATGTGGAGAAACATAGCAACTTGCTCTTCAACACAAGAATTAATTTTGTCGGCAAGAAGTTTTCTGTCCCTAAGCAGGTTGCACAGACTGAAAAAGGGGGCTCTTCTAAGTTCAGGTTCCTTTGCCTTTCCTCATCCCTAAGACTCATTGGACCATAACTGATTTGAGGCCTCTCACACCTAAGAAGTCTAAGTCTAGCAAGCAGCAGGACATACATAGCAGAGATAAGAGCACCAGCTCTAGCAATCAGAAATCGTCTCTTTTCTTCCATGTCCATCTAGAAAGCAAAATGGATTTTAAGGACACACTCTAAGCAACAAACGTTGAGCAGGGCATACATAGCAGAGATAAGAGCACCAGCTCTAGCAATCAGAAATCGTCTCTTTTCTTCCATGTCCATCTAGAAAGCAAAATGGATTTTAAGGACACACTCTAAGCAACAAACGTTGAGCAGCACAGAATAAAACAAAGTTCATAGAAATAAATCATCATAAACTATGAATTAATCATCACAGATCTGAGCAGGACCTCATAAAATAAATTTCATCATCATAGACTTTGGGCAACAACTCATAAAATAAATTTCATCATAATGGATTTTGGGCAACAGCTCAGTTCATATCATTTCATCATCATAGACTTCGGGCAACATCTCAATAATTAAGTTTCATCAAGTTATCACAGACTATGGACAAAAGCTCAGTCAAAATGACAACAACTTCATGTACTAGTTCATATGCCAAGACCGCAGGCCTCAATATCGCACGCTACGGATTAAGGGGGGGAGGAGCAGGGAGGGGGAGTAGATGGGGAAAATACCCACGTCAACAAGCAGCACCACCGACAAAGTGCCAACAACAACTGAGGGGAGTCAGATCTACAACCAAATCAGCAAAAACAAGAACATTAGCATACAAAAGATCGGATTTTTTCAAAAAAAAATCCAAAAAATAAACAAGACCCAAGAACAAGGGTTCTTACTGCAAGAACACCAAAGAAACCAGATCTGGTGTGCCTGCATGGAGACCAATAACATTTGATCAGCTAGGGTTTCGAATCAGAGAGAAAGAATTTATCGAGAGATGGGGGAAAACTCACTTGCTTGGAGTGGGGTGCCGATCCAAGAAACCTACGACAGATCGAGAGAGAGAGAGAGGGAAAGAATCAGGAAACCTCAAATCAAACAAGAACACCGGCGACAAATCGAGAGAGAGGGGAGAGGAAGACCTACCGCGGTGCAGACGGGGAGCGACAAGAAGAAGAGAGGGAGGATGAGGGAAGGGAGATATATAGGGCGGTGAGTGACGGGAACGAGGGCGGTGACGCGCGGGAACGAGAGCGGTGACCCTAGGGTTTTCGTGCCATCTCCACGCGCACGGAGGGAGCCAGGCGCGAGCACGGGAGGAGCACGCCGCGAGCCAGGATGAGGAGGAACGGCCGATTTGCTCGTTCCTCGGGAGCCAGGCCGGAGGAACCTTTTTGCACAACGAGAGCCAGGCCGGAGGAGGCATACAGGCAACCAAACTGGGCTCGGTTGCATCCCATGGGCCATATATGGCCTCATGCGGGCAACCAAACAGCCCCTATTTTCTGTGAGATTGCATATCGGAGAAGCATGGGAATATCTGATTCTCTACAAGAGCTGACCCGTGTGAATTGCGACTTGTGAGTCTTGTGGCCCATCCAGAAAATAAGTAGCTAATCACAACTTTCACAAGGAAATATCATAAATTTGTGTATATTAGAGGAACATAATCCTATTATATAAAGAGAGCAACAGAGCTCTGACAATCCAATCCATTCATTCCCTATGCAACCTACAAACATACTGTAGTAACGGAGAGCAGTCCAATCCATTCCACATGCGGCCTGGAATTTTCATCGCTGAAAGCAGCAGTTTGCCGCACGCCCGGCGGCCCGGGGCAGCCACAAATGCACATCTGCCGGATGCCCACTGCACCGAAAGTCTGCAACGCGACAAAGACTCCAGACGAAGGAAACATCACGCCCAAGCGACGGGCAATCAATACATTCCATTCCACATGCTAAAAGAGAGGAAATGAGCAACATTCTTTTCATGGCATTGTACTATATCATGTTCTCTAGCACGTTCGTTAAAAAAAAAACCACTCCAGCGTGAATCTAAGGGCATTGTTTGTTCCTCGGCTAGCTTGCCTTGCATCTTCTATGCAAGCCAGCCTTACCTTCGATTAGCCACAATGTACAAGAATGCCGATGCTTCAAAGTCCTTTTCTGGACTCAGCACCAATGCCCGCGCATTGCAGGACTAAATTCAAGCATCGGCATTCTTATACATTGTGTAAATATATATATTTTTTTTCGAAAACTTGATCAAAGGAAATTTTGGCTTGTACAAAACTAAAGTGAACTATAATTAGAATTGAGGGAGTAAAGTTTTTAAAAAGAAAAAACGTAACAGTTCACTGACGAATCAGGGGTGGCTGCGGTTACCAGCACAGCAATACAGGGAGTTCAAATGGCTCAAAAGAGATACAACACACCACAACTGTATCATTCTAGCTAGACTAGATCACTAGATGTAACTAATCTATACAAATAATGCTTAGCGGTACTATTTTTTCCTAAGAAAAATGCTAACCATACAACATAATACAATATGCGGTCACATCTTGGTGACCTTGAATATGTATGTTAGACAAAGGATACAACAGAAGATTTTTGGTTAGAAAGCTCTACCCCACACGGGACTTGCCTTTTAAGTCTTCCTCAGTTTCAATGAATACCTGGTGGTGGTCAATCACCCTGGTGACAGAAAACGTGGAAGCAAATGGAATGATTATCAGACATGCTCAATGCTTTCTTTGAGATGAAGACATATAATGTTTTAAAGTAGGATGTAAAAATGTGCTGCAGAACTGAGAAACAAAACTCCTGTGTGCACTTAATTGAAGGCAACGATTTGCCAAACAATAGAAGGATATCACTCTTTCAGAAACAGTTATTATTGCTTTACACTTGCACTGTCAAATACTACCACATATGACATACCCCAATAGAGATGGCAAGATGCTTACTACAAAGCATCGCTGCTTAGGGAGAAGAGAAAGCAATAGCTAATGGGGTGTGCTGTTCTTAGGCATCAAGACAACAAAATATGAGCACAGTATATCCTGCATGTGGCAAGGAAAACGTGACTTTTTGTGTTAAGCACCTATTTAGGTATTTAAATGGCTCATAGCGCAAAGGCACCCTACTGGAGATGCCGACAATACAAGTGTGAGCATGGATACATTTTGTTGGTCTGTAACCTTTTTTACAACATTCAAGATAAATCTGATGTTACTAATGAATAAAATAAATAACATCTTGGTTTAGAAGCCACTCACTCTTTATCCACTTCTGAAAAATGGTTTGAGGCAACCGCCAGAAGTTGACCATTATGGTTGTATGCCATTGACGCCACACTGCCCAAATAGATGGGAAGCTGCGATGGTAAACACTGTTATTTTTAGGTCACTACATCAAAGAACAAAAAAGTGCACTTGTGAATAACTAAATGAATGCAAAAGGAAAACATAAGCGCAAGGAAAAAGGCTTGGGGTGGGGGTCAATGGTGTTGCACTTCATCCTTCTCTTATTAAGATATAACTTTTGCCACTAAATCCGCAGGATAGATGGCAATAGTATTTTTTTGGAAGGTACAAAATAATCAGTATGGGAAAGGAGAGTATGGCATACAATTTAGCAGAAGAATATTGGTAAAGACTAGAGTTGTCTCATACAAATGACCTATCTAAGTACCAGGCACAAAGACTTCTTTTATATTAACTATTAAGAAATAAATGTATCATTTTCAAGAAAAACTTGACATCACCTCAATCAGCTTCTTTTTCGAATGAGCGTCCCAGGAAATTGTGCATCCTTCATCATCTCCAGTAACAAAGGCTTTCTTGCTGGTGACCAGAAACATATGAACTCATCTTTACTTTTAGAAAACTATATAACTTTTTTTAAGGAAAAAACTATAGAACTTCTTTATACAAAGCTTACCAGGGATGAAATGTGATGCAATTTATGGGGACCAGATTTGATCTTCCATTTCTGGATTTTGGATGACAACGAAATGCATATCTGCAAGAACACAGGTATCCCAGTGAATTACAGAGGATCATTTGCACTTGAATGCCTATTACTTTCTCCAGAGACTTACTTTGTTCCCTCTAACTCTAAGATGTCCAAATCTTATACTGTATAGCTTGTATTGGTTCTGATTGGTCCTTTTGCAGGATATGTGGATAGAAAATCAACTATAGATATGAAAAGGTTTTACATGAATGCAAAAAAAGACAATTCACCAGGTTAATAAGAAATGATAGGGTGTATGAGAAAATATACTTAAAATGCTAATTGTTCCATAAAAATGTAGCTTTCAATACCCTGTTTTTAATAACATATACATAGGAAGATACCAAAAAAGAAAAAAAAACTACTGGGATGGAAGAAAGTATCAATACTAACCCCAAATCTCTATCTGTTCCACGATCAAGATACTTCAACGCAACAGCTCCATCCACAGATCCAGCAACATAAGCTAAGAAAAAATAACAGTAATAAAGGGTGAACATTAATAACTTAAATACAATGTCAAACCTAGATCTAAAATCTATGGCTGAATGAAGAGTACAATTTTTGCTGAACTATTCACTAATTTTTGCTAAACAACAAAGATTAATGACATATTGCAAAATTTTAGTGATTATTGTGAATGCTGTCATGAAGAAAGACTCAAGACCTTGCTTTTAAGAAACAGAATAGAGAAATAATAAAAGAAGATAGTGGTGAGTGGGGTGGGAGGTGCATATACCATTCCACTCTGGAGAAGCATGAAGGCAACGGATTTGATATTGCAGAGGACAGTCTTTTTCATTTACTGGTGTTGTTAGATTCCTCATGTCATAAAAATAAACATTTCTCGCAACTGCAGCTAATATATACACGCCACATATAGAAAGCGATGCCACATCTGAATCTAAGATTATAGTGCCACTCGGGCTTACATTTCTTGTTTTTAAATCCCAAAGCTTTATCTTCTTGTCAAGGCCGCTGGTCATAACCTGACCTGAAAAATACAAAACAATACTAATAGTAAACATAAACTTTGGCGGTCGTCGAATTACATATTTAATATTCAAGAATGAAAAATTTTCTTTCTAAATGTGGTACTACAAAATAAACCTGGTGTTAGTATAATCCTTGTTTCAGCTACACATGTTTTGCTTAGCTGTTAAGTTAGTCTACTTTCTTGGGTCTAGTCTACTTTCTTGGGTCTTAGAGCAGCTCCATTGTACGTGTAAATCGAAGTGTGGGCAAGGAAAAGTGAACCATGCACACTACATCATTAGAACTCTTGGTGTCATATTCTGAAATCGAACTCTGAGTATGGTTTGAACACAACAGAATAGAATATTGCAAGAAACAGTTAAACTCATACTAGCGCCAGAGAGAATGGACCAGCAGCAAGGGTCACTGAGTAAAAGGAAATTTTCTTACTCACTATGGGGCCCAGGACACTCGATGTTTACACTATGGTTCTCAAACTCTGGACAAGCTAATAAAAGTCTGCTCCTTGGTTAGACTTTGACACTGGAGCTGCTCTTAGCTTAGTTAGCTATTAAGGTAGAGAACAGCTAGAAGCGAATTTGTTTGTACTGTACCAGGCAGTAGCAGGTCAGTGGTACCAGGGAGTGGCAGGTCAGGTCAGTTCCATTTCTTAGCCACTAAAACCTGCAATTGTCTGGCCAGGACATGCAGTAGTCAAACAGGTTTTGGGATGTAATATGTCGGTTGCCACAGCCCATGGCAACCAACCTTAGCTATGCTGTAAAAGGCAATATAAACTTAAGCTGTAGCTTTCACAGCACCTAAACAATCTATCCAGCGCATTTCAGTGACCTAATTTGAGGTGGTTCACATAAAACATTGGTGTTCAAATTGAATACTCATATAAAAGATTTGGTGCAAAAAAAGAAGCATCAGGTCGATAAAAATACTTCAGAACCAGGTGATGACAACATGTACATGCAGTTCTATAGAACTATTTGGTGCTGCAGAGAAAACATCCAGCAAATCAAACACAAAATCATCAAGATATAAGATTGTTTACTATCTTGCTTACCAGTCATTGAAGAGAATTCAATGCAGGCAAGCACATCTTCATGGAGACCCACTATATCCTGTGAACCTGAGTGGAAGTCGTACCTGAGAATGTTGCCCGTAACTTAAATGCATGGTATACAGCAGTTTCCAGTTAAACTAACATGGAGAATGCAAGTGTACTTGATAGAGTAAATGAGCAGTAGCAGGCACACAACAATGTTCGCTAAATTAGTTGCAGTTGCTATGGTTTAATAATAGTTTTAATAATAGTAATAGTGCTATTGGAGTAAATCAGCAGTTGCCACATAAAAGCTCTTAACAGATTGAGACTGGTAGATCTTTCCTTAATTGTTACCACTTCGAAAGACATATAAATTACTGGCATCAATAATGCACGGAATTACAAAAACTCATGCTATAATGCAGCCAGAGACAGTGAATGGAATTATTACAAGGGTCCGTGACTTCAAGATACAAACCAGAAACGAATTGCGGCTGTTTTTTTAAAAATTTTACCTTCTCACAGATCCATCGGAGCCGCAAGCAAACGCGGAAGACTCATCCTCGAAGCAGCAGTCGAGGAATGCCGCCTCCGACTCCGCGTTGACCCGGAGCGTGCCCTCGTCGGCATCGTACAGCCGCAGCCCCTGCGACAAATCGGACGCCAAACCCTATCAGGCGCTGCTACGATCTCCCCCAAATTTCAAATCGACCTGAGCGCGCCCAAATAGGAATCCGAAACGAGCTAAACCCCGAACGATTTACTAAAAAATACAAGCCCCAAACCACGATGAGTTTCAAATTACTCGACCCAACCAGAAGTTGGCGAGGAGAGGATGGCTAAGCCGCAAGGCACCGCGAGACGGGGAGGGAGCTCTCACCGAATCCCATGAGGAGACCAGCAGGTTGTTGGAGGTGGGCGCGAACCGAACCCGGGATGCGGCGCCTGCGGTCGCGTCGCCCGACAAGCGCCGCCTCGCCATGGACGGGTCTCGAGCGCGGCGCGGCCCCTGGGCAAGCTGTCAGTGGAGTAGCAACGGCAGGACCGGGGACTGGACGAGGGCTCCGAAATTCGAACGGGAAAAACTGAGGGCCGAGTTATTGAAGCGGATTAGGCCCAGTATAGTTCCGGGCTTCCGTTGCTCAAAAAAAATGACTTCCGGTACCAATGATTAGTGGAATTCTTGCTGCCTTTTCCAAAAAGGTTATTTGGATCGGTACCATTACAATTTTACAAGTTGGAAATATAATATTATAATTTTCATAATTGAAAATATATCATTGTAATTTTTCTCTTGTTTGAACCATGCCATTTTCTATGTATTCAGTAGCATCAGGCCCACATGCAGGTGACTAAAATCTACTGTATTCTCGTATGTCCTAAAATGCCCCTGCTACTTATCTCCCTCCCCCTGACTGACGTGTGGGCCCCACATGTCACCTCCTTCTTCAACCTCCAGCTCCTGCACATACTGCTGCTTCCTTTCCATCTTCCCACCTTCTCCACGGCAAAGGCCCAAGCACAGACTCGCCACAAGTAGTCACTGCGTTGCCTGCGTCCTCATCTCATCTGTAGAAGATGAACTCAGAGAAGCTTCACAATCGTGAGCACCGTACAATGAAACAGAAATCATGGTTCTCCAAAACCACCGTGAGTAGCATCCCAACAAAAAGATTTCTTCGGTAGCTTGAAAGGGACATCTCAAGAGGAAAGATTAATTCACGTTCAAGTTCTGGACTTGACGAGAAACATGCAGTCAATCTGCAGAAAATCAATCCAAGCATTGTTGCTGCCTTGAACTCGACGGAACTCACGGACCACGCACACAGAAGGCCGGCGAGCTCCACGCGGAAGCTCGCCCGACGCCGGCGGCCGCCTCCCCCGGGCCTGCTCCTTCCCAGGCAACCCCGCCGCCTCCTGCTCGCGTACAGGCTCGCAGCTTGCCGGTTCCTCCGCACGACAAGGCAGTCAACCGTAGGCCGCGCTCCCGCAGGCCCAGCTGCAGCAGCACCCTCCTCCAAGAACCGCAGGGGCGCACGGAAGTGCCATAGCCGATTTGGTCATGGCCGGCTGGAGGTTGAAGAAGGAGGTGACGTGTGGGGCCCACATGTCAATCAGGGGGAGGGAGAGAAGTAGCTGGGGCATTTTAGGACATATGAGAATACGGTAGACTTTAGTCACCTGCGTGTGGGCCTGTTGATGCTGAATACGTAGAAAATGACATGGTTTAAAGAAGAGAAGAATTACAATAGTATGTTTCTAATTACGCGAATTATAGCGGTACATCTCCAAATTCGTAAAATTGCAATGGTAGTCATCAAATAACCCTTTCCAAAACAACATAAAAACTGTGTAATTAGTTACCGATATTCTTCTGCTAAAAAAAATTTACCGTAGTTTCTCTCTAAAAAAGATACCGGTAGCTGTTTGATCGCTCCTCTTAACTTTACACCTCTAAACTTTATTATAGCTTTAGTCCACCTCAGGTTAAAGATCAACTGAGCTAAAATGCTCTAAAATTTTTAGAGCTCCAAACGGCCTTAATAGAAACATTTGCGATATATATAGCAGATGCATATGCAGGCCGAAAGGGAACAAAAACATTGGTACGCGACCTGGACATAATAAACGGATTTAGCAGGGCAGTTAAATAAAACTAAATGGGCATTTCGGATGCTGAATACTAGTCAATTAGGAAGAGCATATATAAGCTACAAAAAGAATACAGACTCGGAGACTCATTCACACGCGTTGTTGCACATGTGAGCTATTCTTCAGAGATCAAGGTGGTTTACAGGCATTTGAATTTTTCTCACAATGAATTTATACCGGACCTCATAACCTGGGACAGCTTAATACAATATTGTCGCAGAAATGTCTTTACCAGCTAATTTACGGAACTTATTATAAGAACGTAAACCATGTTTCAACCCAAAAGCATCAAAGTTGGGGTGAGGCCAATAGGCCGACAGAGTATGTACACTCATGACTGTGATCACCTTATACCAGTCCATCCATCGGAGTCTCTATAACAATTGGGAACCACCCAGTACCTAATCAAGTCCAATCCTTACTGGCAATACCCTCTCTCAAGACGCAGCAGCCATGTTGTTACCTGACGGACATCTCGTTCTGCGACACCGCCTTGTTGTTCTGCCCCATCCAATCATACCCCTATCATCAGCTTCTAAGTCCCCAGTGCCAGCAGGTTTTGGCGGTGGGCTAACCTCGACCTCCTCTTCTACAATTACAGTCACTACAGCTTTCCGAGGTTTCCTACCTCTAGTCCGCCCACCATAACGTCCTCGCCTAGTTAAACTCGACTCCCAGGATCCACCAGAAGCCTGGACTAACCCCTCGAGCAATTGGACATCCTCTATAATTTCAGGCCGGGAAAGTGACGAAAGGCCAGGCAAGATATCTTTCTGGAAATCTCGCTTCTGCCGCCGTCTCCTTTGCTGGCCCCTTCTGGGCTTGGTGAGAAGGTGAGCAGTTGAAACTGTTTGTTCATCGGTTGTGATTTCAGGTTCCAGTGGCCTGCTCCAGTACTCCTCAATCTTGGTCTCTTCCAGCTTCAGTGTCAAGGATTCAAATGAATCTGACTCATCGTTACTGGAATCATTGGTACAAGCTTGGAGTTCAACTTGCTCAGCAAGGTCATTGATGTTTAATACAGCGATATCTGCAAACCACTGCAACATATCATCAGATGCCTCTGCAGCTGTTGGTGTATTCCTTGCCAACGCTACGATGTTCTCAGCTGCAGCTAGAGCGAATGTATCAGATCTGTCAACTTCCTGGGAGAGTTTCGGCGGTGCACATTCTTGATCAAAATCCCATGCAGCATCCTCTTCACAAGCTGGCAACTCTAAATCAATCACAAATGCTCGTCTAGGATGGTTGTTCTGTGAAGGTTCAACATGGCATTCATGTGACACTACTGATTCCTCAGAATTGTCATCATTTGGTACATCATCATTGAGATCGATGAAATTCCTGATGGGGGTGCCACTTTTCTTGATGACTCCTTCAGCAGCCTGTCCATCTTTAGGCACATGCTTCTGCGCTTGGGCTTTATTACAAACAAGAAAAGTTTCAGTGACAATGGCTTCTGAAGGCCCATCCTTCTTAATTCCACAGCCAAGAGATGTCGAAGCAGAATCTGACAAATTTCGAATAGTCATGGCTGGTTCGTTCAGGTCTTTAGTATTTTTCAGCTCCATTGTAGTTGCAAATGAATGCCCAAAAATCTTCCCTGACTTCTCCAGAGCTGTTGGATCAGCAGACATAGCTTTATTTTTGAGCCAAGAGGTCCCGAATACTGACCCCCCATCTTTACCATGCTGAAAACTGGTAGCACATCTCCCATCTTGTTCTACAAGACCATCTTCCTGACAATCTGACATTGTCTCATTCAAATTGAAGTTCTTCATACCCTTGCCATGGGACTGCTGATCTGAATCTTCCAACTTCTGGGATTTCTTTTGCTCCAGGTTACTTGAAATTGCTACCTGATGTCGTGAGTGGGACACAGAAAACGAATCAAGTGGAAAACCTGGATAGCGTCTATCTAAGTTATCCACATTTTTCAGCTTTGGCATTGAAGTTCCAACGCTCTGTGTCACAGCACTAAGACTGGTGTACGAATTCACAGCTGACGATCCATTGAACCTTGGAACTAAAGCAGGATTATTGATAACACTGCTCCTTGGATCTGCTGTGCAAGAACCCATCGGGGAGACAATTGAAGGATTGTCTATTTGAGGAATAGAGATGGGGGCAGTAAATGTACCCATATTCGAATGATGTGGACGGTCAACTCTAGCAAAATTATTGACAACAGAAGGTTCCAGAGGACTTCGTGCAATCCATCCAACCGAACTATTCTGACCTTGGTAAAGAAATTGGTTATAACTGGCAGGCCTCCCATCAGCAGCTTTGAAGTATTTTGGAGGATCAGCATCATTATATCTGGGTGCTAAAAAAGTTATGCTGCTGACTTGTTTACCTGAAGGATTGAAGAAAGGGAGATCGATTACAAGACAGGACTAAGATAACTGAAAACGCAGGTGCAGTGGAAGAATGTGAAAGTTATAAAAATAATCAACAGAACTATTTAAGCTCTTAGCATGACATTACCAAGCATCACCATGCATAAAAGGAAAGACACAAGCTGTAGTCCAGCATTACCCTTATCTTACTTTTTCCTCCCACTTTCTTGAGGGGAAAAGGCAAGTTGATTAACGTGTGAGAAAGAAACTAGGGATTGCAATTTCAGTGAACAAAGTACTGAAACACAAAATGCACAGAACTATTCTGCAATATGATTTGGTAAACCAGTAAACCACAGAGAAATGAGTATGTGTTCTAGTACAGATTAGAGCCAAATACGGACTAGAGAAGCCTGCAACATAGTATATTCCAGATTTGACAGTACACATCTCACAGGCCACCATTGGCAGTGAAAAGATAAGCTAAGACCCATGGACGTTCATGCTGCAATCCAGTAGATTACAGCAAGAATAACAAGATGCCCAGAACCAAATAAAATAACTGGCATGGTTAGGTTAAATTGTAAAAAAGATAAGGTTTGCATGTTATTGCATTCGTTAACCATGTTACGAACAATGTATGAGGCACAGTTCAGATAAAGCAATTTTTCTCCCAAAATCTACAGTGAGCACACATGTTTTTACCACAAACTGTCTCATAGATGACAAAAATGGTAACTACGATATTAAGTATTTACAGATATACTAGGGCATGAAAAGAAGTCTGCAGCCAGTAGTGTATGCCTAAAAGAAACAAAGGTGTTATAAGGTTACCTTTATTGATTGATGGTTTGTCCTCGTGTGTTATTTTCGCACTTGTGTCAAAGAAATTTGAGCTTGTGCCTTCATCTGCGTGCTTTTCTTTGGAGTATTCTTTACTGAAACTGAAATTAGTTGTGTTTTGTCTCAATATTGGTTGGTGCCACGAGTTCTCGAGGGTATGCGGAAGGCCTCTGGAAACTGATCCATTTGCTCTACACATATAGAAGCCAGTATTTGATTCATTCAGGTCGGTAACTTGCCGGCTTCCAAGATTATTTGCAGTCCGCAAACCTGAGAATGAACTATTATCACTGAACTTGCCCAGGCCTTCAGTACTAACTAATGTAAGTTCAGCATCATTCCGGGGTTTTGTATTTGATGCCAAACCAAGGAAATCTATGGGCTTGTTATTTGACGTGTCATCGTCATCTATATAATGATCAGCTGGAAGTTGAAGGTCAAAAGTGCCTTGTCTGCTTCTTGGACCAGCATCACTTGATAGAAATCCATTTGGAGAGGACTGCACACTGCCTTCTCTGAGGAACTTCATGGAGGACTGGTTTGTATCATTATGCTCTCCAACAGCTTTCCTGTATGCTGTGGACGCTGGTGGAACTGGCATCTGCCACATCATCTTTGCACCATTTGGTGGCACTTGTGACGGTGAATTTGTATGTGATGCAACTGCCAAAGTTGGGTATGAATATACCTCTTTACTTTGATGTTGTGTCATCATATCCTTCTGTATTTTGTAAACTCGGTGCAGTTCATACACCTGGATAGCGAGTGGGTTGTGAGGCTTGACAGAAAAAAAAAACAAATGATAAGAAAAATTAATTATGATATGCGTGCTATGTTGCTTAGAATTTGGGTAAACTCACCTGTTGTCTAAACACAGCTTCATGTTCAAGCATTTGATGCTTGAGTATTTCTTTGTCATATTCCGAATAACCATTTGCTGGTTTTGTTGTGAAGCCATTGTATAACTGCCCATTTGATGTCATCTCCTCATAGTATGGAGACCACCTACCATTTGCTTCCACGTTGAGATCCGCCGTGGCATAATATCCAGGCATATAGCTTTCCCCTTCTACTTTTGCCCCCATTCTTGTTGCAAAACTGTGCAAGAGACCAGTGAAGCAAACCCTCTATTAATAATAAAATAGATCAAGAGACCAGTGAAGCAAACCCTCTATTAATAATAAAATAGATCAAAGAAAATATTCTGCAATATTGGCCTAATTGTGGAAAAAGATAAGCGTGCATTATTCATTGATTGACAGAAGAAACATAGAAATTGGCAGCTTACAAGAGAACACCAGCTCCTCCTGATACATTTAGTGATGATTACTGAGAATATGAATGAAAAGACAAAGTTTCACTCAGCTGGATGTCACAACTTTATAGTGACAGCTTGCACATTTCAGTTACAAGCATGATGTCTAACTCCAAATGCAATTCAATTGCCAATTACAAAGGGCACTAAAACATGAACTCAGTAATGAACAAATACTACTTGTTAACAGTTTGAAGATGTTCAGTTATATGTTGCCATACAAAAACGATGCTCCAACTCCAATAAGCAATGAAATATGAAACTTTTGGAAGGGTGCATAAATGGCCAGCTACATTATATCAAACTGGGGCTAACAGTGGCCAAAAGAATTCATTAAATAATTTGGGTTTCATTGACTAATTACCAAGTTAACAAGCCAGCATTTATCAAGACCCGATTCACATTACCCGCTCTGGCATATAGCCAAGTGGATTATGTGACCTTCACAGCACAGCACACCAGCAGGATGTTTGAGAGCCACGCAAGACAAGCAATCACAATGTGTATCTTCAGCTACTCACTGTGTCGAGCTAAATGGATAGCACGACCTGCTCAACTGGACGAGCAGGCAATAGAAACTTGCTGTGCTGAATGCAGTCACGAGAAATCACCTGCCCATTAAATGAATAAGACAGTGCAGTGAGTAAGGTAAAAGATCTAATGAACAAGACACGCAATGCAAGATTGAAACACACTGCAAACATACAGAAGATCAAACGAAACAGGACAGTAGGCCAAGGACAACGAAAAAGAATATATGCACAGCCGTTTGGATGTCAACTCGCAAGACAGGAAGCGACCGAAGGAGAGAAGACAAGTCAACCCCCGACAGTTGAACGCACTTGATAAATCCTAAGAACCAGTTCCCTCAACCGCCCTATCATCATTACCAAACATGGAAACCGAAAGGCTGCGAAGGTTTAGATGCAATTATCAGCTCCCGGCCGTCAATCGGACCCCAATTTGACACATGAACCGATTGCAGCAGTAAACCCAATTCCCAGAAAAGAAAAGAAAAATCGGAACCTTGGACGGCTCAAAGAAGAAGACTGGAAGAGAAAAAGGAAGAAAAGCTGCGTCTTTTTCACACCAACCGAGCTAGAACGCTAGCAGAAGGAACCGGCGGAGTAAAATTTTCACCTCATCGGCTCTTGGCGGCGCTGCGCTGCAGCGGATTGAGCCTGACGACCCTGAGCATCCGGCGCACGAACAGCCTAGCTGGCAGCAGCACGCCCATGGCCCCGCTAGCGCCCCCCAGCCCAGCCTTGGCAAGTCCCCTCCCCCAAGTCGCCGGCCAAGGTGGGATTCTTGCGGCGAAAAGGAGCAAATTCCACAGACGGGAGCAATCGAGCTCGACGCACGAAGGAATTGCGGCGGATCCGGGATGGGGGTCGGGGAAGGAATTGGATCTGATGGGGCCAGGGGGGCAGGACTGACTGGAGGGAGGAAGAGAGAGGGGGGAGGAGGAAGTGCGTACTGGTGGGTTCTTGTTCTTGTTTTGTCTGAACAAACGACTGCGTGGTTTTCTCTCTCCTTTTTTCCTCCTTTTGGGGTTTTTGGATGTGTGTTGTTTGGTTATGTGCTCTGCTGCCTCACACACTCTCTCTCTTCTGTGGGGCGTCGTTGCCTTGCCTCCTGCTCCCTCCCACTCGCTTTCTCTCTCCTCTGAGGAAGGGAATGGAACGACCTTCTCCTAAACTACGTGCAAGGACAGGCAGATTTGTTGACGTCTGGTCTTTTTATTCTCTCTCTCCTCTGCTGATCCTTCCTCCTCAGTCCTCCTCGCCCACTTTTATCCCCCATCCATCTCTCGCTTTCTCTCTCTCCTCCCTCATCAGAATAAATCGAAATAATAGACAGACACTTGTTTTTCCTCCCTCCCTCCCTACCCACCTGCTGCTGTCTCCATCAGAATCTTTTCTCCTCCGGAACTAACTATATTATCATTATCGATCAGCCGTGATAACCAAGCTGTCCCATTATTATTTTTGAAACAAAGTATCAGCTGATTTTCGTGTCATGATTAATTATCTCCGTGTTTCCTTGGGTGGCAGTAGTAGAAAGACTCCGTCCGGAGGGGGACTGTGACTGGCTCTTCATGACATGAGAGAGGAGAATCTGTCCGCTCCCTTTGCTTGCTGGCGGGGGGGGGGGAGGGAGAGAAACAGCTCGTATATAGAATTCATGCTTGCTCCAGAGGATCACAGCACCAAACTTCCTTTCCGAGCTTTAAAAAATCGGCCGTCTTTACTCCTCGTGACACTTTTTTTCCCCAGCTCACATGATCCCCTGCAGCGTCCGTACCCAGTTCTTCCGGCGGCTATAGCCTATAGGGCCTCGGCCTTCTTTAGTTTTTTAAATTCATCTTTAAATTTCACTATACAGAATTTTTATTTTCCATCATGTTAAAATATCGGTAAATACACAGAGTACTAAATATAGATAAATTACACAGTTTTATTGTACTTTACGAAACAAACATTTTAAGTCTAATTAATTACTGTTTAAACAATTATTAGCAAATGCACTGTAGCAACTCCCGAATCGGTGCGCCGAATCGGCGATCTAAACAAGGCCCTTGTTTAGATCACGTCGGATTCGGAGTTCTGTATCATTTTGTTTGTATTTGATAAAAATTATCTAAATTTTGACTAATTAGGCTTAAAATGTTCGTCTCGCAAAGTATAGCAAAATTATGTAATTAGTTTTTGATTTCATCTATATTTAATACTCCATATATGTGTCGGTATTTTGACGTGACGGAAAATAAAAATTCTGTATAGTGAATTCAGTGATAAATTTGAGTAACTAAACAAGCCTAGGTCTCCGTATTATTGTCGCTGAATGAACCTTTTCGAGTTATTACTCCTTCCTACTGGCAGTGTTAGATTTTACAGATAGTGCTGTGTTTTTGACACTTTCTTCGTGTTTCTGAATCCAATCTCATGTTTGCACGGGCGATTAGATGGGGAATCGAGAAACTCAACGGCCGTTGGATCACAGAATTCAGGAGCACTCGCTTTCCCTATAATCTCTGTCACCACATGTTTAGTCGGACGTCGTGATAAATGAACACCTAAAACACAACCAACCTTCCTCCATGCGAACCAGGGGATCTGAGGCTCCTGTTTTAGTAGGTTGCAGCAAGAAAACGACGGGTCGTTTATTTATTTCCGTTTAATTTTATTATAAGAGAATTGATGAGTTGTTGTGACGATGGAGGCTGCAAATCCCGCAACAAATGAAAAGGATGGCTGGCAGGTGAGGCAGCAACTAGCAACAGCTTGAGAAGATCTTGGCTCGTACCGCCCGGAAGACGTCGCCACTAGTTGGAGTGTAGTAGGAGTAGAGTTTGTAAGGCCACAACAAAGGTTATCTAGGTGTGCTCTTCCATGTCAGCATGTGTCTTGAGTCTTGACAAAACATCACTGAACAGTGCACATGAGCACATCAGCAATTCCACTCACAGCGCATGTGCTGAACTCTGTATCCGCAGCTGCTCTCTCTCTCTCTCCTCTTTTGATCGATCCAATGGCCGCGGCCGCAGATGCCCCAAAGGGCCTGGACGCGGGGCCCACCCGGGCGCTGAGAGTGAGACTGGGGAAAGTACCGCAGCCAGCTCGGGGTCGAGTACTGTTGTGTGTGAGTTTAGCAGGGCCTTGTTTAGATTTCACGTTCCATCCCTAAATTTTATTATAAAAAAAGATTTTTTGTCACATTAAAATACTAATATATATATATAATACTAAATATAGATAAAATAAAAAAATTAATTATACATTTTTATTGTACTTTGTGAGACGAATATTTTAAACCTAATTAACCAATGTTTAAATAATTATTACTAAATAAAAATAAAATTATTATAGTATTTAATAGAATTTACTATGCAGTATCTACGCAAGGCGACGCGATTTACGACGTCGATGCGCGCGCGGCCGGCCAACGGCCGGTTGGCTGCTTCCATCCGGGTACCTGGGCCTGACGTGTGGGCCCCCACGCGCGCCCCCTTTTGCCAGGATCACGAGGAGCAGCCTCGTGACAGCGTGTCTTCCCCGTAATGCTGCACGGATTACTGGAGCACAAGACTAATCAACTGACAGAATCATCCTCCAGCTCACGAGTAGCACTAGTGGACTAGTAGTGGTAATAATCAAGATACGGCTCACCGTGTATTCTGGGCCGTCGATCCGGGAGAAGGGACGGACGCGGGGATGGCGACAAATCCTTGTGTCGGGTTTAGCCGTGCGGATTGGGTTTGTTTCAACCTCGGATTCCGCGAGCAGGAGGAGTACCGGAGGAGGAGGCGACGAGCCGGCGACGGCGAATCCAATTCCAGCTCCAGAGGTGTCCCGTCCGTCTGCGTGTCGCCCTCTTATTCCCGTGCCTATCCGACGGCCGCGGTGGCCTCGCAACGACGCGACCACGCGGCGGGCGCCAGTGGGCGACGGACGGACCGACGGTCGCGGCCTGGCGGCACTCCAAGGTCCGTCCCAATCCCAATCCCCAAGCAATCGCTTCCGTTGGAACTTTGGAATGGTTGCGTTGCGTCGCACTAATGGCGGCGGGGCCCCAGCGGGCAGTGGTGGTGCTGGTGGACAACGGTACGTATGCTTGGAGACCAAGGGACGTCACTCGCATTCATAGGCTCACCAGGAAACTGCCAGAAGGAATAAAGGCGGCCGCACGTACATCATCATCTCATCTGGGCTTAATCCCATGATGATGAGTCGTTACATTAACCACGCTGACTGCAACATGTGACCACACGGTGGCACAGGAGGGAGATTTTTTGTGAGTTCTCAGTCTCGCAGCTTCTTCGGTTTCCAAGTTTGGAGCTTCTTTTATCGAGGCTGCCCTAGTGTAGTGCGGTCAGTTCCACTTCAGCTTACCCAGTCATAGATAAGGAAATGGTTAGCTAATGCCTTCTGCTGGAAGTAACTGTTAGCAGAAATTGTAACTTCTCGCGAGATTAGATATTTTTATACTAAACATGGTAGTAGGTGGAGGAAAGGTATGGAACTGTTAGAGTCGGCTTCAATCAATCCCATCGTGTGGCTGTGGCCGAGCAATAAAGGCCTCGTTTAGATACCAAAATTAGTATCCAAAATTTACTATACAGAATTTCTATTTCTCGTCATATCAAAATGCCGGCACATATATGGAGTACTAAATATAGATAAAATAAAAAACTAATTACACAGTTTTATTGTACTTTACGAGACGAATATTTTAAGCCTAATTAATCAATGTTTAGACAATTATTATCAAATAAAAACAAAATTGCTACAGTGTGACAGGACACTTACTATGTAAATTTTACCCACCAAATTTGGTAACTAAACGAGGCCAAAGCAGAAATGCAGAATTGCCAGATTCGGAATCCATGTGAAATCCCTGCCAAGCAAGCAAAAGGCACCGACACAAATTCCAATTGCTTGCGACGAGCAACAAACCATCGCGCATGGAATGGAGACGAGACGATACCCACAAATGTTGGTCGTCCGAAGAAGTTGGTTTGCAGTGACGGGTAATACGTGCATTGATTCATGTTGGCATATTTCTAGATAGGTTAGGCTGTCAAGCGCATGTGCCAGTACAAAATTAAAAGATGCCGTGCTTCAGTAGCTGGACCACGCACGGTATTACTAGTACGAGTACAAGTTTACATGATTGGTCAACGTCTCATGTACGGTGATTACACATCAAAGCCTAACAAAAATATTAACTACGAGTATATACCATTTCGATGGTCCATCGGGGAAATAGGCCCGACGCCCGCCCCAAGACTTCATACTTTGGTCAGGTTTTTCTTTATAGAAACCTATCTATCCAGCGGGGAAACTGTTCTTTTACTTAGTGATAGACAAATTACCCGTCGACAACAAGCCAAATGTGGTAACTTTATTAATCTTGAGATTGTAATTTGTACGTCCAGACTAGTTTTTCTGGATGTGCTTTATAGTGGTAGCATGTGTGTGTCATGCTTTTAAAGGGTAAGCGGGAGTACATGTATATGAGCACGTCGCAAAAGAAAAAAGATTACATGCATATGATGAAAAAGGAAGCAAATGTGGTGCTAACCGGTAAGTAACAATCTAATTAGAATCCCATGATTGTCCTCTAAAATACGGTTGGACATGTCGGGGGGCGAAACGGCTTGCAACTGTCAATTTTTTTTTTTACTGCGTCAAAACTGTCGATTCGACCAGGATACAGTTACACACGCACCTCGGCCTACCACTACCAACAGGCAACAAGGGACACATGTGCGTTGATGTAAAAGAGAAGAAAGAGGAGTCGAGCAGCGGCTACATTATTATTATTATTATTAACAACAGAAAGCAAGAAAACGGAAAGAAGAACCATCCCTAGATCTGCACTGCAGCACGCCGGACGGCTGGAGAGTCTCCGACTCGTGCAGGCAGCCTCGCGCTTTCCTGTGCAAGCGACCAAGCGTCCACCGTCCATGCCTTGCCCTGGTTCGTCTCGCTAGCTCTCGCCGCTGCTGCCTGCGCGTACTCACGCCGCACAGCAGCGCGCCAAGCGACCCAGACCCAGACCCAGACCGCCTGGCGCCAAGAGGACGACGAGCTCGCTGCTCGCGCCTCGCGCCTCGCGCCCGCATTGATGGCCAGGGCATGGCCGCCGCAGGGCAGGAACGCTCGGCTCGGCTCCGGCTCCTCCAGCCCATGGTACCTCCGCGTGGGGCCCACGAGCATCGGAGTATTTATGTCCGTGTATGTACATGTGCGCTCGTCAGTCTCGCTGCGCAGTGGGGCCCATCTGTGAAAGCAACGAACTCGTCTGGAGCCGGCTTGGAGCTGGGTGGCCCGCCCAGATGCTGCCCACTTGTTCGTTGTTTCGGGTGGACATCACAGATCTTGCTGTACACGTACGAATATCGTGGCTCGTAGGATGGGCGCCGGCTGCTCTGCGTAGATCGTGCTCTTTGTCCGCTTGTATAGTTGTAGTGTATCGCGAACCTGGTGAGTATATAAAGGCGGGTATTGATTGCTATCTCGGTGATACAAACAGTGCAGTTTCTTTTTCCTCTGCGATATGTTTCACCAGACTACGACGTTCCACACAGTCGTTTCCCATCGCCTACACGGGATCAATTAATCCTGCCTGAGAAGAGAATTTCTGGGCGTTCGCGTGTTCGGTCCCGCCGGCCGGCAGCTTCTCCTCTCCGCATCGATCTCCTCGGTTCGAACCGGCTGCCCGCCGCCGCCGCCGCACCGCGTGGCCGGCCGACCGGCTCATCGCGTCGACGCGGCCCACGTGACGCGCGAGGGGGGAATGGATCGAAGCGCGTGTTTTCTTCCGTTTCAACGTCCGCGTCGCGATTGCGATTCCAGTGGACGTGGAATCTCACACCGGAAATGAAAATCAGCGCAAGCTGGAGTCGGGGCGGTACGGTGGCGCGGATCTTCTCCGGAGCGCCCCCGTGCGCCCGCGTCTAGTGTCCTGCCCGGCGCCGACGGCGTTGCTTGCCGTTCGACCCGTCTGTTCGTTCGTTCTCCATCCAAACGGGGGAACGAAGTGGAATCCGATGCACGTGTGAGGTGGGATGGTCTCGGCCGGCCACACATACCGTGTCCGTGACTGCGTGCGCGTCCCTTGCACCGAGAGACCCGATGATACGCTGATTAGACGACAGCACTGGCGGCCACCTCCTTTTGACTCGGGCCTTCTTTAGATCTTAGAATTGAGCATTAAATTTTACTAAGTAGAGTTTTTATTTTTCGTCACATCAAAATATCGGTATATACATAGAATACTAAATGTAGATAAAATTAAAAATTAATTACACAGTTTTACTGTACTTTGTGAGACGGATATTTTAATTCTATTTAATTAAAATTTAGATAATTTTTATCAAATACAAACAAAATATTACAGAAATTCAGTCGCAAAAATTCTAAACACAGCCTCGGATAACGCCGATCCGTGTAGCTGTACCAGTTCAATGCACTCGTTAGGTCGGTCGGGGGTCGGAAAAAGTTGACCCCTGACATCCGATGTTACGGCGCGTTAAGTTTCCAAGTTACTACTACTACCTCGTTCGTCTGCATTGCGCTACCAGCACAACTGTTTTTTCTCACCGGATGGAGCCCATTGTTTTTTCTTGGGCGTAGAAATATCGTTGACTAGTGGTCATCGGAACCAATTGTTTTCAAGAAACAAGTGAGTCACCAAAGTACAAACAAACAGATAAATAATAATATCGCTGCCTGGAGTAGCATAGAGTGCTTCCTTTTTTTTTATCTCCAATGTGTTGGTGACAACCGCTAAACAGAAGCCAAGATTTATTTGCTAGTGCGCGAGGCGACGACCCAAAACCAAACCAAAAGCGGCGCAAGCAACCGAGGTCCGCTTTCCCTTGCCGCCCGGCGGCCGTCTACAGTAAAATCATTTCTGCCCGGGCTACGACGTGTCGAGCAGTAGCCACTGTCGCGAGAGAGAGAGAGAGAGAGGGACAATTCTACCACTGCCAGGCCCCACCATCCAGAGACACGTGTACTAGCTTAGCATTGTGACGCAGCCTTTTCTTTACATCGCTCGTCTCCTCTCTTTTACGAGGTGGTGGTCATTGATGTCTGGTTGGTTGGTGTCAAAAGGCTCCAGCAGATCTAGGGTTCATGTGGATGCCGGCTCTGATGAACCCATCCTCTCATGATACTCTCTCTGATGGGGAGCTTGCGATAGAGAGGAAAGGTGAAGAAGGATGATCTATGGTAATGAGCATGAGCTTGTTGGTTCAGTAGCTTTCCCCTTTGCCTTTCCACGACGCATGCTGCCGGCACCCGCGTCTCCTGGATTCTTGACGCCCGTACAGTCTGCTGCTCTGAAAGCGCCTCTCCGGAATTAATGATAGCCAACCAATGCAATCTGGACCGTACCGGTTCAGGAGTACTAGTAATTCACAGCTTCATCGCAGAATTCACTGCGTGCTGAGCATGAGACCAGATCACCGGAATGATTTGTACCACTAAACTACTAGTAAAACAGATGGATCACGCTCGACGCTTATCAAATGCAAGTAGGCCACGAGGAGGAAAGTGTAGTATCTATCCCAACTTCCCGTCTAATAATCTGCTGACGCCATGGATCACGAGACGTGGGAAAAAAAGTAAACTTCACGTAGGATCGCCGGGGTCCCGCCTGCCTGATTAGAACTGCCCCGCTGTCCCTCGATCTGTCCGGCCGTCCCGGCCGCAGGGGCCCCAGAACCTGAAAGACTCTTGCTGCGCGGTGGACCGGAGGCGATCCCGGCTGGACTCGTGGACCGGCTCCGCGCGCTTGGGTCAAAGAAAGAACTGATGGGTTCAGGGCAGTGACAGGGCCGGAGTCTCGGACAGTCAAGTCCTGCGCCGTGCGGACTGTGCTGCCGCCGGCTGGCAGAGTCAGGCGTGGCAGAGGCAGGCAGGCCTGGCCAAAGCTGCGTCGCCATGACCCGCGATCACACCAAATACAGTATTTTTCAGTCTTATTTATAGCCAAATAATGCCGTCATCCCAATATAAATATACATATCACCACAGAAAATTTTAAGTTTTTACTACCAAGATCGCAAATAAATATCATTAGATGGTATTTAAAGATACAAAATGTTAATATTAATTTTGAAAAGAGACATGATTGATGATAGAGATGTGCACCTACTTAAATTTAGTATTATAGTATTAGTCCTACCATTACTCCATCCATCTCAGAAATACTTTTTAAGGATCCCGATTGGTCCGAACTCAATCAAATGATGAAACACGCGTCTCGGGATCGTAGAATTTTGCAGACTTCCATTCGAATTCGTCCAATTGTCCACAAGACTACGCTAGTCCGCAAGCTCACAAAGACCACGAAATATCGGCGTGTTATAGTACTAACACTTTGGTCACGACTATGCACCACTTGAGCGAGCATACACGTGGTTCGCCCTCGGATCCAACGAATGTCCCTCTGCCCACGAGAGCGAGACAGAGCCGGCATCCAATCCAGCACCGGCAAAGAACGAAAATAAAAAAGGGCATGCATCTAAATGCGGCCGGTAGCGACCGCTCC
The DNA here is from genome assembly GCA_023333625.1 of Bothriochloa decipiens. Taxonomy (NCBI): domain Eukaryota; kingdom Viridiplantae; phylum Streptophyta; class Magnoliopsida; order Poales; family Poaceae; genus Bothriochloa; species Bothriochloa decipiens. The sequence continues at coordinate 479,873 of CM041628.1, read as the reverse complement.
ATGCGAGAAAGAAACCTTGCGCCTTAAGATAAGCACGAGGGCATCCGGCGACCGGATGTGGACCATCGCGTCTTGCGATCCACCAGCGGATGGACTAACGAACAGAAAAAAGCTTGCTTCTAGCATATGCGACGCGTTTCACTTCATTTCTTCCCTAAAAAAACTTTTTTTTTTTTGAGAGCAAGATAGTGTAGTAGAAGTAGCGGAGCGGCCCGTGCAGCTGCTGCTTTCGCGGCTGCAAAATCCGCATCCGGCACCGTGCTTGACGGGCACGGCCACTGTTTTTTCTCTCATTTTGCTGAATGGAATGGCACTGTGGGATGGCGACTGTACTTTCTGCCTGCAGCCTTTTTTCTTGGCCTACTGCTACTGTACCTGACAACTGTTTAGTGGTCGAGAGCTGCGAGGATTCTGACCCGGCGCTGGTGGTGTTGGTACTTGGTACGGGGTGGAATCACAAGGACGGATCGGGCAGCATTTACTCTGTCTCGTCGTTGTGGGCTCGAATACATTGTACTCCACCTTCGAGGCCCGTTAGGTTTTACGTAGGTTTGGTAGCGAGCCCAAGAAGCCAAAAGGCCAGATGGATGTGGCATGAAAGATCGACATGGCCAGGTTGCCCACTAGGTTCAAACCAAAGCCCAGCAGCTCAAACCGGAGCAGAGAAAAAGGGCAGAGAGAGGAAAAGTTTGGAAAAAAACAAAAGTGGCAAATGTGTTTTCGGACTACACGCTATTGGCACTCTTTTTAGGCCTTTGACCTCATAGGTTCAAAAAAATCTGTCTCTGCAATGCAAAAGGTACACAATCTGATGTAAAGCTTGCCCATACTCGGATATTCTCTCTGATCAGAAGGGAAAATCCTAGCGGTTTCCAAAAAAACTGGATTGGTCGAAGCAGCGAGCTTTAGGATCTTCTTGTTTAGGCGTGAGCTTAAAAAAAGGTGTTAAGTGTTTCTCCAAACAATAATGGTGTCAAGTTATGAGATATAAAAAGCTGTCTCGTTAACATTGTAACGAAATATGCGTCTAATGGAATATGATGCATAATGAAACATAAGTATTTAGTAGACCAATCCTAATATTGTAGGCAAACAAATTCAGACAAATCAAAATACTTCATTTAAATTATTTTCTATATGACTTTGTTGTCCAAATATATCAACAAAAAATAACATTTTGGGGGGGGGGGGGGGGCCGGGGGGGGGGTGTGGGGGGGTTGGCCCCCACGCTCCACCCATAGCTGGATGGGGGTGGTGGAAAAGTCGTCGTTGGACCAGCCCCAAGGTTGGGAGGAGCATCGGCGGGATGGTCGTCGCTAGACCACATGTCGAGACTATAAGGGGTGGCGTCGCGGTGGTGTCGAGCGTCGAAGAGATTGGCGGCACGTGAGATGAAACATGAGCACAGTAATAAGTTTATGTCTCAACAACTTTTAAATATTTTTATACGTATATGCATTAGTACCCATGACAAAAAAACACAATATTATCATTAAAAAGAATGAAATAATAAGAGTAAAATAATATTTGTTTTGTGTGTGTGGTGTGCATCTAGCTTTATTCGGTCTTTATGTTATGTGTGAGCTTAGAAAGGTGTAAGCTACTCCCTCCGTCCTAAAATTAGTGTAGTTCTCATTTCCCGAGAAACAATTATCGACAATCATTATTAATATATATAAATATTTATGCTAAGTAATTAGTATCATTGAAAAAATTTCATCTTTTTAAATAAATTTATTTAAATATTTAAATTTTACACGTATTTTCTACAAACCGAGTTAAACTTATGCAACAGTTTCGTCTTCCAGACACTCCGCCCGCCGTGACCTAGGGCCCGAGCCGGGGGGAGAGGGGGAGGGAGCCGAAGAGAAGGGCGATGTGCAGCCTCGCCGCCAGAAGCCGCGTTGTGTCAGGAGGACTCGCCGCCGGCTGGCGGCGGTTGCAAATCGGGATGGAGACCTGTACAAGGCCAACACGTTTTTGTTGCAGTACCTGTTTGTGTGCTTCATGGAGGAGGAGGGGGCAATGCGGTCATTGTGTCTATGTTTCTTTCTTTTCTTATTTATTTTTTGCTATTTGATCGTACAAATCCAGACAGTGTTAAAAGTAGGGGCAAACGGTGGCTTCGTTTCGGAAAAAACGAGAGTAAAATCATAAAGTTAGAAAAAGAAGAGATAAAATGATAATTGAGCTTTAAAATAAGGGTAGAAACACTAAAATCCCTTTGATTAAAATAACCATGAAAGTTTTATCTCCTTTGAAACTATCTTGAAACTAACACTAAAACCTCTCTTAGTCTAGTTTTGGTGGATGTTTCGTCAGAATTTCATTTGAATTTAATAAGTGTTCACATAAGCGTTTTTTATGCGGTGGCAACATTTTTGAGAAGAGAGAACAAATTCATGTGGATAAAAATTCTCTTGTGTGATTATCAAATTATAAGTCGTTTTGACTTTGATTGATTCATTTGCTATGTGTCTATATATATTATTTTTTTCACGACCAGGACTTTACCCATCTATATATATTATTTATCTAGGCCTATAGAAAAAATAGATGTAACAAAAAAAAAGTTAAAATAATTTATAATTTAGAGCAGAGAAAGTAGAATGAAACTCTTGGTTGGAGTGTATTGTGACAGAACCGACCAATTTATTAGAGCACAAGCACATAATTCACCATTAGTGCGGCAAACTACATGATTGAGACCTAATAAACCCGGTAGTCATACCGAAATCTCGAAGGATTTCAAACTTTTTCGGCACGACCAAGATCGTAATAGTTTAGCGATTTCATTCACAGGTACATAGTTTAAATCATCGGAGTACGGATAAAGTTATTACAACCCAAGTTCAAATTTCAAAATAAGCGGAAGCAATTTAGTTCAAATTCACACACGCACTTAGTTTAAATACAGTGCCAGTCCCTTGGTCAACATCCAGCAAAAGCATCAAGTAAAGAGGAGTGACCATGCCCAAGGTCTATTCATCTCCCAAAGCGGGATAGAAGCAGTTCTGACAATAGCCATAAAACATCTCACCATCTGCAAAAACATGGAAAATAAAACCCTGAGTACGAGGATGTACTCAGCTAGACTTACCTGTCATAAACTAAAATAAAGTGACTCCAAGGAGTATGCAAGGCTGTATAAGTAGGATAGCTGACTCATTTAATTGCGAAAAAGCTTGTATTAAGGAACAATTAATAAGAACCTTCTAGCAATATATTTTAATCTGATTAACCTTATCCTGCTATATTAGCACCTGTACTAAACAAGCATGGTAATAATTATTCAACAAGAAAGTAACCAATTTCGGTTGAGTATCTTCAATCTCAACAGCTCAACCATCTCATCTCTTGTTCAAGTTCTTACTACGATGCCGCTGCTCAAGTCAAGTGTTCACTGTCTAGGAACGATGGCGATTATAATCGATTACTAACCAGCTGGCGGGTATTCCTCACACAAACCACACTCACCCGCTAAGTTGAGCTACAAATCACCGACATTCAATTCAGGAAAAGCGCGGGATCAACAGGTACCATCGTATCCAGGAACCGCCCAGCTGCCTTATTCAGGGCGACCCTGACCTCGGACTTACTCTCCGCGTAACCTGTGGTCCCCCATCTTCACCAATACGATGCGTACAGCAGGTCGACTCCCGGCCCAAATCAAAATTAGGCTTTGCGGTCGGAACGACTTATCCTTCCAGCTAAATGTGAGGCATAAATTCAATATGACTTGAGGACGTACAACGGACGGGGTCCTAGTTCGACATAGACGGGATAACCACACCAAACCTCCAGTTCAGTCTCAACACCAATCCCGCCCGGTCTCGATTTATTATCTTCACATGGTTATCCAAGATAACAATGTATTCAACCATTCCAAGTCACCACCTATAACTCGCGGATGACAGAAAATCATCCGTCTTCTACCGATCTAGTTAAAGCAGGGCTAAGCATATATTCGTACCTGAACCTAACAGGGTTGAAGTATAAACAGTGGCAAGAAATATAAGTAATGCAGCAACGGTATAAAACAACGCCTATAACTTAATGTAGCAAACAAGTAAAGGACTCAAGTTAGATATTTTACAAACCACAGGGAGAATGCTCCGGGGCTTGCCTTTCAGGAAAGAGCTTGGCTGGTGGTCGGGACACTCCGGAAGATCAACCTCGGGATCCTCTTCTGCTGCTGCTTCCTGAACCAAAGCTTCCTGCTGGCCTTCCTCTCCTTGTGCTCCGGGAACTACCGTTTCGAGCTCTGACGATCCTGTATGATGCATAGTGCGTATGAATACCGTGCATACATATAAATACAATGCTGATGGTGATGGTGAATGAATGCTCAGCTAAGATGAATGATATGATATTTGAAAACATGTATGATAAGCATATGTCATCTGCATTCTCTTCTACCGACAACTCTCCAAATAGGCCTCGCATTACAATTTACTCGCACACTATAAGGAATTATAAACAGCCATTGTTTTGCACACTACACTCTACTGAACCAAAACCAATAGCAAATCACACATTTCACAATTAGCATAAAAAGCATTTTTACACACATGAAATGATAACTCTAAAGCATTATTTATAATTAAAAGAAATCAGGGTATAACTACAACATGACTTTAGACTACTCAGAAAATTCTGTAAAACTTATAGAAGCTTAATCATACCAAATAAAGACTACCATAAAAATTTCAAGTCACAATAGTAAGTAATTTATCCTACACAAAAATGACAAGGCAGCACAATTTCAGGGGCATAAAATACTTTGTACATAAAAGTATGTCAAACAACAGATCTCAGAATATCATTAGCTCTAGATTGACATAAAAACACTCTCCAAAAAGTTTCATGCACAAATTCCTTATATATTATTTATAATGAATTATTTATCATCTCATGGAAATAGACACCATAACTAGACAGATCAAACTTTCCACATGACATAACCTTATAACATTTTTCACAGATAGAGCATGACATAAAAAGACTAACAAACTTGGTCTCACATTTTTCTGAGCAACAGAGAATTACTTATGCATTTCCTAAGATAAAAGCAATTAATAGAGATAAATAAAGCTATACAGAAAAGTTTCACAAATTCCACATTTCATATTTTTCATGCATAGATCATCTCATAAGAAAAATACTGCAAGTTGAACTAACTCATTTGGATGAAAAATGAGCAAGTTATGATTTTTCAAATGTTTAAACAAAATCTGGAAATAGTTTTAAAAAAGAAAAAGGAAAAACACTTTGCACCGGGGACCCTGAGTTTACCGAAAACCAACCGAGCCCTAAAAAGAAATACACTGAGTCTGGCGACTTTACATTCAAGTCGGGGAAAAAGAATAGAATCGTGCCCGAGGTCCACGCGGCGGGGGATGATCGTCGGCGTCGGGATTCCTCGCCGACGGCGAGGTCTCCGGCCGAGCCACGGTTACCAAAAGACTCAGCTCGTCAAAGCGGGCACATTGGTGTAAAAGATGTAAACTAGGAGCGAGGTTTCGACCGGCGACGACGCACGGCGGCGGACGGCGGCGAGAGTTGGCGGTGCGCCGGCCATCTCGGGCCACGGCGGGGCAAACGGACCAGTCTACCAGCGCTAGCAGACCAAGACGGGTTAAATGGACTAGATCAAGTGACGAATGGACGGCCGGAGCAACGACGGCCAGGTACGCCGGCGAGCGACGGCGCGAATCCGCGACGGCGGATGGCCAAATTCGCCGGACTCGAACCCTAATCGGCCTCATGAACTACACCACTCGACCCTACTCGAGCAGACGGACACGATGTGCCAGCTAATTGAGGGAGAGAGAGATTGCTGGGCACGGCGGACTGCGCGGCGGTCCGGCGGCCATGACCGGCGAAGGGGAAGATGGTCGATTCGACCTCTACCTTGGGTCTCGGTGGCAGGAAAGGTGCGCAGGGAGTGGCTCACGTCGAGGCGGAGCTTCTGGCAAGTCCTTGGCAAAAAGTATCTAGGCTACGGGGTGCGGTGGCGGTGCAAGCTCTCGGCGGCGGCAATGGCGGGCGGCGTCCGCTTGCTCGGGCTCTGGTGGAAGAGGAGGGGCAAGAGTGCGTTTGGTGGCGGAGAAGAGAGGGAGGGAGAGACTGACGCGGTCGGGGCGGCTCGAAATGGCCGCTCGGGCTCGGACCGAGGCAGCGCAGCGTCGGAGCTCGTCGAGCGCGTGGCAAGCATGCGGGCAGAGCGAGGGCGCGTGGGCGAGCTGTGGGACCGGGCGAGCGCGGCGCGCGGGATCGGTGTGCGGCGCTCGGGTGCGGGGGCGGAACAGCGGGCAGCGGCAACGGCCCGGCGTACGGACGCCACGCGGCCGGCGTCGGTTCGGACAGCGTCGCGAGGAAGAAGAAGAGAGGAGGAAGAAGAGACTGTTCGGTGGGTCCCACTACGCCAAGATTCGTGCAGACTTGATGAACCCCATATTTTTCAAAATAACCCGAATTTGAAGAAACTTATAAAAGATGAAATGTTCCTTTTGATGAGTAGAACATTTTACTTTTAAACATAAAAACCTAATTCTGCCTAGAATTTGAATTTCAAAAATGGGGATTAAATTAAAAGAAAATCATTTTTACAAACTGTTTTTGATATTTTTGACCCACTTCCAAGCCTTTTCATGAAATGACCCCAAAATAAGTTTTGCTCTAAATAATTTTCTCTACAAACTTCATTAAACACTCAACCTCAAACAAGCAACCTATCACATAGCTCTAGTTCAAATCAAGGTAAGTACATATTTAAACCTTATCATTTCATGTAACAAAAAATGATGCAAATGAGATGGTTATGCTCATGAAGTGTAAGATGATGCATGCTTAACACCAGAGTGTTACATGTATGTTTATCAGATTTCATGCCATTTATATAAGATGACATGACAATTTTGGAAAACAAAAATCACCGTAAAACTCGCCGCTGAAAAATGATCATTTGATCAATCGAATACTCCCTTACGGGAGGCGGGAGCTGCATCAACCGTCATATCCTGCACAGAACAAAACGTCGAACGACGGACGGGGACACTGCCACCGGACCGCGGCACAGGCACGAGCCGCACCACGCGGACACGGCGAAGCTCCACCACGCCAGCGCCCGCACGTCCCCCGGCGGGACCCGCTAATCCATCGGGATAGGGCCCCGCCGCCCAGGCCTAGCAGGCCACCACATCCCACATGCACCCCGACGGTCCGGTGCCTCCGATCCACGACCACGAGCGGACGGCCGGGATGACACCGCCGCGGTACACCCCCATGTGCCCCGCGCCTTTAATTGGGCCGCACCCGGCGCCCCACCGCTGCTATTGGCCCCAGCTCACTCGCAGCTCGCGTACCACCACCGCATCACGCGTTCACGCACGCTCCCGGCTCAGCTCACTAGCGAGTAGCGAGTTCAAACAGGAACCCACGCGAACGCCTCGCCACCACCGCGCTGCTCTGGTCCCTTGGTTCCGTCCAACTGCTCCGGCCATTGTTGATCCATTCTTGTTCTTCTCGAAGAGGAGGAAGCAGCAGCAGAGGGGAAGCGGTGATGGGGCGGACGACCGTGGCGGCGGCGGCGGCGCTGGTGCTGGCGGCGTGCGCGGCGCTGCCGGCGAGGACGGCGGCGAACAAGTTCAGCATCAACTGGAAGCCCAACGTCAACTACACCGACTGGCCGAAGCAGCACGGCCCCTTCTACAAGGACGACTGGCTGGGTAAGCCTCTTCTTCCCCCCACGCCCACGCATTCCTCGCCCACCCCCTCCTCTTCTCAGATCTGAGCTTCTTCTGACTCCGCCGCCGCCCGCCGCACGCCGGCAAATACGCAGTGTTCTACTACACGGCGGGGCAGGCGGACGTGGTGCAGGTGGACGAGGCCGGGTACAACAAGTGCGACGCCACCAACGCCATCTACAACTACAGCAAGGGCCGCAGCTTCGCGTTCCAGCTCAACCAGACCAAGACCTACTACTTCATCTGCAGCTACGGCTACTGCTTCGGCGGGATGCGCCTCGCCATCAAGACCGAGAAGCTGCCGCCGCCGTCCCCGCCGCCGTCCGCCAGCGACCGCTCCTCCGCCACCGCCGTCGCCGCGTTCGCCAGGTCCCACGCGCCCGTCGTCTACGCCGCCGTCGCCGTGCTCGCCGCGCTGCTCAGGATGGTCTAGCACTCTGGCTGGCAAGAATCTAGCCGCCGGCCAGCCCGACATTTTCGTTTGGTTCGAATTGGGACTCGTTTTTGTTCGTTCCTCCCCTCTCTTTTCCGTAGTGTGTTTCAGCTCTGAAGAAATGAAGAGGAGCTAGTGTGTGTTGGATTGATAAATTAGTGGTGTGGATCTGCGAAAGCGATTGATTGAGCTGAGATTGATTTTTCAAGTGTGAAGAACTCTAGCAATTTAGCTGAATTAAGTAACCTTAGCCTTTTCATCTTGGTGATTCGGAGATTAAAAGTACCTCTTTTACTTTTCGGCTCCCTTTTCTGATCCGTTCAACACTGGATTGAGGATTCTTCTGGTCGCTGCCTCTACCCTGAATGAAAATGAAAACGCTTGGAAACGACGTCGCTTTACACGTATTCTGGTTGGTTCAAAAGTCACTGTATTTTCACTTTAACTAAACTAAATTAGGAAGTATATGAAGAGAAAGGCATCAATATGAAGAGAAAAGTCACTGTATTCTGGTTGAGTACATAGTAGTTGAAAACGGTTATAAACGATGTCATTTTTTTTGTAGAAATGATCTTGGTTATAGAGCCTCCAAAGCTTTTGTCACTTTGTCAGGCCGTCAGCCGGTGGCTGAAACCCCCGACTAACAGTGGATGAGTGAAAATGACATCGTTTATTTCTTTTACGGAGACTGAAAATGAAATTCTTTTCTTTTAATTCTCTTTATCCAATATGGGGTCTCAAAACTGCTCGCAAGCAGAGCATTCAGTAGCCTGACTGCGTGAGTGTGATCGCGATTTTGCCTATGGCAAACCTGGCATCGGCGCATCGGTGTTGCGCGGTCCTTGCCCGGTTGCACTCAACCGCAGGAGCAGCCAGGTTTCGCGCATGGAACGCTGATCCTAGGCTTCCGCCGTGCCGACAACGCTTTGGTGCTGCGCGGGTATCCGAGGCGGTCAGCAAGCTTCAAAATGCCCGAATCGATGCTGCTTTCTTTGCGCGATTTTAGGTAACAGCTTACTGCTGCACAATGCGCACAAGAGATTCAGTTTCAGTCTAAAGCAGCATAGCATAGCAGCATGGCTTGTCGGAGTTCTGTGTCTTTCGTTTTTCCAGCAATCGTTAATCCGCGCACCACTAGCAGCAGCCACGAGCCGCCTTCATCTGAGCAGCTGTTTATAACCATTTTTCTTGTATACTGTTGCACTATACCATAGCTAGGGTATCACAAGAAGGGCTGGTCTGGCATGTCTAGAGAACGCCCGAGCGAGTACCGTCTCTCGTAGTCTCTTGGAAGGAAATGTCCCAGCCCAAGTGCCGCGAGCCGCGGCGCCAGGCGCCAGCCAGCGAAGCGGCAGCGGGCAAAGCACGTGCACACATCACGTGGTCTTGATTGCGAGCAGGTGTGGTGTGGGGATCTACAGTCCTTCAGAGGCGGCTGGGCCGACTGCACATGGATTATCTTCGAACCACCAAGCAAAAAATGAGAGAATGTGCTGCTTGAAGAAAGCACAAAAAGGGCAGAAAGAAACTGCCCGTAGCTAGCCATATCCGGACGACTGACCGGGAGAGCAGGTTTATCCATGCGTATCCACACAAGAAATTCCCAAATTCCGTGTGCGTCCAAATTTTTCCTTCAACTGCTCGAACCACACCGATGTGATTGAGCTGTCATTTGCATCTTATATAAGGTGTCGCCTGACGCTTAGTAGCAGCGCACTAACCACGGTGTCTTCAGATCCAAGCACGCCTAAAAACCAGCACAAGCAGCGTTATAATACTGGTATGACTCGGTGCAGCTCCGTAAAAACACGAACGTCATCTCAAGGAACCGCACTTGCCAGAAATTCAGGGTTGCGCTGTGAGCCTGTGACCATGAAGTCATGGACACACTAGAGAGGCGTGACTGCCTTAGGCACGCGTAAATGAAGCCTAATTATGTGGCATCAACGAAAGCACGCTGCACACTTTGTTGTTTGCAATGCGGTGTGTGCTGCCGAAACCACGGCACGGATGGCGCTCGTCCGGTGATTCAGTTGCAGGCAGCACCAATCTTCTTCAGCTTAAACCTCAGCTGAGTACAGAGCCAACTCTGAACGCAATTTGTTGAGAAAATGGCAGTGTTCAGCGAGCACTCCAGAAAATTTCAGAAACGTATTCTGTTGAAGAATGCCAACACTGTTGAACAAGCCAGTCCGGTGATTTATTTGCAGTCAGCACCATGTTTCTCAGCTTGAACCTCAGCGGAGTACCGAGCCACCGATGACCAGATTAAGCAATGTGCAGCGAGCAGCCAGCACCCCAGAAAACTTCCGGAACGCATTTTGTTGACAGATGACGATATACTGTTTAACAATGCAGTATATCTTTAGTTTAGTTTAAAGCTAACAAGGCAAGGAAATTTGTTGCTAGTAGCCAGTCAATGACTAAAGGCCATCATCAACACACAAGGGGGAGAACAAATCTAAGATGCTGAGATGTTAGTCTCAAGTTAAAGAATTCCAAAAGGGCAATATAAAGTCAAAATTAGCAGGGTCAATCTTTCCATTATCTTTGAGCAGAATAAACACAACACACCGACTCAGAACAGTTTCTCGTATCACACTTTCCATTATCTTTGAGCAGAGCACCAAATCAACCTTCAAGCATTGCCTTGGCTGCATCGATAAGTGCAGGTCTGAAGCTGTTTGATGCTCGGCCAAGGACAGTGTAGCCTTCCTTGTCCTCAACATCAACATCAGCACCATGTCTAATTAACAAAAGGGCAACCTGTAATACAATTGTAAGAAGAAAAATTAGTAAAAAAACTGTATAGGCATTTAGTCAATCTTTATAGAGCAACATTGAAATCAGTCAAGTCTACACTCAATCAAAAGTCCAAGTAAAAAAAACACTTCTTGGTATTCAGAAGGCAGTGGCCCACCAATAAACTAATTGAACTATCCAGTTAAAAACAAGTTTAAAAGGCAATAATCATCATAACGAAGTGTCAAAAGCAACATAGATGAGCATTAAAGATGCATTTTAGAATACAGAAAATCATTAAATAAGCATAAGCATGGAAAAGGAAATGTTACTTCACAGATGGATGTGAGCAAGACATGAAAAATTACCCTGTGCATGCATATCAACAACTTTGATGCAATGAAGCCAGAGAAACATACCTCTTTGTTCTCACATATAACAGCATGCATCAGAGGCGTTTGTCCTGTCCTGTCAACAGCGTCAACTTCAGCGCCTTCCTCAATGAGGAATTCACAGAGTTCCGCATTTCCTGTGCTGGCAGCTCTATGCAAGGGTGTGCAGCCAAACTGAAAAGCAGTTAAGATTCACATGTTTAACAAATCTGTTTGGCTCCCGACTGCAAGTATACAATGATGCACAATGCAGAGACATATGCAATAACAAGCAACATATTTTAGGCCATGCAGGGGAGAGGATCTAGCAAATCCCTGAGTCTCACAAAATTAACTGTATCTAACCACATAAATTTGCCTGGTTATTATTTCTTGTCCAACCTGGTATACAGGCCAAGGATAGGCCAACAAATGAACCAAAGCAAACCAAATGCTCACGTTCCCAAAAAAAAGAAGAAATATTAGCTGTTGTGAAACATTATATTTTATATTGATGATTTTAAGAATTCAAGGGATCTTGACCTTGCCTGTTGGCTGTTGCATTACCTCATCAGGGCAGAAAAACTTGGATTTACAGACCCATATTTCCATATCAAACTTAACACTAGCAAAGTTTCAATGTCACCAAAAAGATCTACTTAGAAGAGAACCAAAAACTCATAGATATCAAATGCCCAGGAGCAGGGGCATTAAAGCTATGTTCAGTCATCACATGAAACTCAATATATGTTTACTCTTTTTCGGATGTGAGTTTGACCACCCAAGAAGGCCATTTGCACATTATTTAAATTGTTGAAAGTATACAAACCTTGTCTTTCTTGTTGACATTAGCACCATGGGCAATTAGTTTTTCAGCTATGTTAAGCCTCCCTTTACTCGCAGCATAATGAAGCGCAGTTCGGCCACCATCAGTAACCAGGTTAACATCAGCACCTGGTATTGCAAATTTATGATTGCACTTGTTGGGGAAAAAAAAAATTATATCGACAAAACTACAGTTTTTTTCTTAAAAATAAATCCAATAGAGAAGGTGGAACACAAACTCACTTGAATAGCAGCAAAGAGGATAGAGTGGCATAATGCTTATAATTTATTAACTATAGCACATACTACTAGTGTGTATTATAAGCTAAAATACTTCACAATTCTTTCTCAAAAAGATAAGTTTGTGATGAAATGGAATTGTTGACCTCCAGTACGCTGGAATGGACGGTACTGACACATTCCATTTCAAGTGGACAAGTGAAAAATACGAATTCATCAGAAAGCTTATTCAAGGAGAAAAAACGAGCAGCCATCTAGAAACTAGCTCAGGCAATTTTTGCCAGCTTCTCATTTTACTTCTGTAGGATATACAAATCAGCATGCTCAGAAAAGGAGCCTACACAAGGATGTGAGGAAAATAGCATGATATACTGATATGCCGCTATACATGGATACCCAAGAAGTAAAACAAGTACCACATGCCTCAGAGAGTCAGATGAATTGACCAACACCAAACTGCCAACATCTATTTGAATGTCACAGACCTATGGCAGGTATATGCCCATTAATGTGTTAAGCACCATGCTCCCGTATCAATAAATACCTAACTATCTGTCTACCACCGTAATCAATCAACCACATCATTCTGAAAAGGAAAGACCAAGAGATACCATGCTCTGTCCAGCATGTACAAACTAGGACAACACAAAACATGGAAGTTCTGCATATAAGAAACAATAGGAGGACATTGGCGCCCAGGAGCAATATCCATGATGATTTTAGCCATGAGCAACAAAGGTACCGTTAGCAAATATCGATTTGAAACGTTGCCTACAGCAATCACGTGCCCATTGAGGCATTGACCACTATGTTACCACATCAAATTACTAATCAAAACTACATCAATAAATCAGTCAAATTAGCCAAAGGACAAAATAAGTAACATATGCAAGTAATACTGTGCTTTGCATTGTCATATGAGACAGACATAATGCTGGAATTTGCACTAATTACTGCAATTTTCAGAAACTGATCGTAGAAACAATGTTGTTAGAAAACATCCATACATCGACCCCGTCATGTACTACCAATTTTGCACCAACTAATAATGTTAGAAATCCGTAGCAGAATTAGTACACTTCGCCGACACGTATCGGGCCGGTCTCGTACCTCGCTCAAGCAGGATGTCGAGGATCTGAGAGTTTCCTGAGCTCGCCACGGAGTGGATTGGCGCCCACCCCTCCTCGTCCTTCGCGTTCAGCACGCTCGCCGCGGCGTCACCACCGCACTGCGCGAGCGCGAGCACCACCTAAAACCCAGGGAAACACCGCAGAGCCGTCAAAAACCCTAAACCCACTTTTCACCCTAGACAGCAGAAGGCCCCTTTGCGTGCCTGGGGGTGGCCGGCAGCGGCGGCGACGTGGAGGAGGGAGCGGCCGTCCTCGTTGCGCAGGGAGAGGTCGGCAGGGGCGAGGGAGGCGAACGCGGCGGCGTCGCCTGACTCCGCGGCGCGGAAGAGCTCCTTCTCCGACGGCCGCCTCTCCCCGCCGTCGGCTTTATCAACGTCCATCGCCGCGGCCATCGGGAGGTACTTCGTGCGGTTACGCGAGAGGGGCAGGGACCGGGAGGCAAAACGAACCAGCGAAGGCAGAGCAAGACTCTTCGAGTTGTGGAGTGCGCCGCTTTCGACACGAGTAAGCGGACCCCTCTTCCAAGAAAGAAGACGACCTTGGGTTGGGCTTAGCAGTTCCTTGCTGCAAATGGGCCGTTATGTGGAGTCGCGCGGCCCCGCTTCGAGGTTGAACTGAGCCAATCCTACTCTGATGGCCTGTCCGTATTGTGAAGTTGGCCTGGTCTATGACTCCTGTGAGCTTTCGCGGTTGAACGGTGCTCGAGCGTCTCGCTCACGCTTTTTTGGTTGGATTATTATAACGGTTATTACAAGCGCGTTTCTCGATTGTAATTGTTTTGGAGAGGATGGACAGGCGGTCTCTGAATCTGGAGGTGGAGAACCTGAACACCGACTTGTATTATCTGCGCCGCCTGAATCTGTCCTGCTTCGTATACGGTATACCCATCAGCAGCTGCAGCTGAGGCCGCAATGGCACGGTCAGAAGCAGCAATCCAGATGAACGCAGAGGTAGTCCATCAGAAATTTTGATTCTTGGGGAAAAGGACAATTCCGAAACCACTATTTCTCCATTATTGAATCGGACTAAGAAATCATTTCTCCATTATTGATCTTCGAACGACAATTCCGAACCACTATTTTTTTTTTTGGAGTGATCTCCGAACCACTAATTCACTTACGCAGAAGATGACAGGAGCATATTACAGTGTACACTGTACACATTCACCATGACGCGGCCGGCACAGCTAGGATGGTCCCTCCTGCTCACTCTAGGTGGTCATGTGGCCGGAGCGACATGAACATGGCCGCGTAATGTCTGAGCCGCCGGTCCCCGTCGTCGGGTGCGCCCACCAACGGCGGCGCGGCCATCGCGGTCAGGTCCGTCGTCGCCGACGTCCGGGCCCTGTACCGGCGCCACGCGAGCTGGATGTTGACGGCGGCCCACGTCCGCCAGTTGGACGAGTAGTAGCGCGCCGTGCGCTTGAGCTTCTCGTTGGCGAACCTGTACCGGAAGTGCTCGGTGATGAACCGCAGGTCCGGCGCGTCGAGGCAGAAGGCCTGCGCCGCCTCCACGCACTCGAACGTGGCCGACGACGCCGGGAGCCGGTCCACGAAGGGGCGGCGCAGGCACCAAGACAGCAGCTCGTCGCCCAGGAAGTTGCCCGCGCCCAGCATGCACGTCGCCACCACGCCCTTGGTCAGCGGCTGCGTGCTCCGGAGCTTGCCCTGCAGGATGAACACCATGCGCTGCACGGGGTCGCCCTCCCGGATCACCTTCTCACCGCTGGAGAACACCAGAGGCCGCAGCCGGTCGCAGATGTTGTCCAGGATCAGGTCGTCCATGCCATGGAACAGCGGAACCTGGCAAGTGAGGAATAATCACAAGTTCACAACAGCTTCAGTTACTTTATTATTGACTGAAGAAATGCTCTTCTGAGAGACAGAGACTGTACCTGCTTAACCAGCTCGAGGCAGAGGTAGCGCTTGATGTCCCGCCTGAGTCCTTCAGGCAGGTCCTTGATCATCTCCATCTCCTCGTCTCCCGTGACAGCGGCCCAGCGTTCACGCTCATATTTGCGGACCCTTTGCCTCAGCCGGGACGGCAGCTGCCTCCGTCTCATCCACCATTCCATGTCCCGGAACCGCAACTGCATCTTCCGCTTCCTTGCCAGGACAGCGTGCAGAAACACCTGCATATTCAGTAAGTTGTAGTTGTAGTTAGTGAAGCGTTGTTATACAATACAATCACACAAAAGGACCAGACATGACACTGTTTTACCTGTATGTTTCCAATCAGCAATGTGAAAAGCATCAGGCCACTGAGGACATTGATTATGCTGAATATCACCTCAATACCATTGCTTGTAGGGGCCAGATCGTTACCAAAAGTACTGTCAAACAATTCAAGAAATTGTACAAGTTTACCAATCTGTAGTTGTTGAACACAATATGGAAACAATATCAAAGAAATACAATGCATGGAACAAGACTAAGATTTTTGAAGTAGAACTGGGGTATCAGTTTGATGTCTTGTTTATTCAGATAAACAGTACAAGAAACAATGAATGTTTTGAACAGATAGTAGATTACTAGATTATTTAAGACAATAGTTCCCTAGAGAGCAGATAATGTGTTGGAGTCAAATTAAACTAAAGCTCTAAAGTGATTACCTGAGTGTCATGAGGCCCCAAAATATAGGATACAGTATTTTGACAGCAAGCGAATTGCTCGATATAACAGGAAGAGCCCCCAGATAGATTCCATAGGCAAAGGTCCCTTTTCCACTTAAACAAGTAGACACGTTTCGTTGACTAAAGGTGGTCATGTTCGTATCACATGCGAATCCATTAACATTCGATGACCAAGGAGGGTGAAAACATATTTCCTTGGAACAAGCTAGCGATATTAGATCACAACTGTTGTTTCTCTTACATTCTTCCTGGAGGCAGGAAGCAATGCGCTGGATTGCAAGAACATACCAGCACCCACCTGCAATCTTGAAATGGCAGAACATTGATGAATAATTTACACAGATTATTCAGTATGCACATGTTAAAGGACGAACCAAAAAATTGCAGATAAGAATTCTTATTTAGGCATTTTTTTGAATTTTTAAATCATCGCACATGTTTATTGGTGGACATTAGACAAAAATCCAGTTCCTTAATCACTTCTGATATTTATTGTTTGGCCAGTTTCCATGTTGAGCAAAATTATGATCATTGAGAGAGAGGAACAATTAATGTTTATAACTATCTTCATATTTGCTAGAGAAATGAACAAATCGGTACCATCTTTGGAAAATCAAACGTAGGAAAAACAGAAGTGGAGTCTAGAGCACCTAAATAACATGATGTACTACTGAAATATATGTACCAATGGGGTAACACCGCGCGGCGGGCGCGCGGGGGGGCCCCCCCCCCCCCCCCCCCACTCTTTCTTTCTCTCTTTAAAAACTTCAGAACATTGACAATAATACTAAGTCACCAACAACCAGAATGAATGATTACCACTCTCAATGCACTCTATGATACTATGAGAGCGACTCTGGAATTTCATGTCCACACGATTTTATGTAGAAGTAATGAGGAAGGGAATACTCACGTGAGAAGCAATGAAATAGGCGAATAGATTCAAACCAAAACCCCACCAAATTGATCCAAAGATGTAACCCGTCACCTTCTGCATTTTCCTCATGATGTGTATACAATGGTAGACCTTGGGGAGAAATTGAAATATGAACATGAGCAGCAGTATTGTCATGATAAGCTTAACTTGCTCTTCCCTAATTAACTTTGGTATAACCAGCCAGAAGATGACCTGCAGAATTTGATGGACCGCCTTGTTGAGAAAACAAAAGCTATAAAGTAAAGTAAAGCAAATCTATATTTGTCTTTGCGAACCATGACATTTAGGAAATCTCGAGAACATACAAAAATGGTAAAGAAAACTATTATATTCCATCTTCGAGATCCTTCATGCAGATGATTGCCATGTGCAATAATTAAAGCCTTCAATATAATTCCTTTTTTTTTTCTCAGAAAGGTGTTGTTCAATTGGTGCCTGCCATTTTTTTGATAGATACTAACCAAATTCTTTTTTGATAACATTGAGATGGCTTCCCTCTTTCTCTTTGGAGATAAATAAGTTGGGACAGTGGCAGCATGTGTATGGGCTGGATCCACAGCTTCTGCCAAAATACAGTTAATCCTCTTTGCAACATTTCAATTATATATGTTGATTGTGTAATGCTTCTGTTAATTGACTTAAAATAAATAAGCTTGGCACCACAGGTTTTAAATCCTGGATCTGCCACTGCGTAGGCAAAGCATCGAAAAATATTGTAGAGAAAGGGGGTAGCTAGAAACCCTTGTATAACAAAAGGAGAACATGTGGATATGGCTGAGCTCTAAACAACAAGACATGTCCACTGTTGATCAATCAGTTAGATAGATCCTTTAGAATAATAACTTGAATCGTTTTGCAAGGATAAACAATATCAATAACCCATCCATTGATTTGGAAAGGATGTAATTATTAATTTCTATCATTGACCGACCGGTCCAAATAAGCCCTGTCCACACACGCCTTGCAGGCATACCCCACGTCAAATTGACAGGTGCAATCATGCGAAACAAAAACGAATATGCATTCTTATATTATGCGACAAAAAGTAACTGCAAGAAGAGTTACTTGACTATCTGAATGACAAAGACTACTAGGAGTTAATAGTTTGGAAAAAGAATCCAATGGCATGAACAGAAGTCAGACAAGTGTCCCTGGTTGGTCCGTGGATCATATCACACTTCTCAGGCCAAAAGGCCGCCCTACCACGAGCACCATGTTGGTATATATGCGTCACTACTGAACTGTAGTTTTCTATCCAGTTTTCTTCCATCAATGCTGGTTATCTCATTGTAACTACGGTCATTTTCAAATACTAATCCTACCACCATGCTGTTTGTTTTTTTCACTTGGCATGATTGCATTGCATCCAAGGTCATATTCAAATACTACCGCCGCCAATCATTGCGTTACGCCATCATCGATCCGTACCACTAGTTCCGTAAACCCATCAGACTCTTATCGTCTAAGACCGCTAAACTCCGACCTGAATTCTCCACCCCCAGCAATCACTGCGGGTCATAATCTTTCAAGAAACTGCAGCCTCACTGCCACCACACACATGCCCCCGCCAATGCCAGCATTGAACATTTTACCCAGCATGGTCCAGTGTCAACTGTGCAGTGGACGAAACATGCATATTTTTACACATCAGCTCACTGCTGGACAACTGTTGTACCTGCAACGTACTCGTGTGCCCTACACGCCGCTGCAGAGAGTTCCGACAAGGACGCTGAAGGGCGTTGTGCGCTGTCTCAGAACGAGACAATAGCCAATAGGCATGTCCATAATTTTGGGGCGTTTGATCCATCTGACCCTCGCCTACAGTGCTACATCGTCTGTCTGGGTGTATGCTTGGAACGTGTCGAAGAATGAAAATGGTAGGATGTCAGTGTCGGCAGCAGCTGACCTGCGGGATGGGGAGGATGACGAAGAGGTCGAACGAGAGGCCCTTGACGGAGCGCGCGTAGTGCGCGGCGATGGCGCGGGCGTCCCAGACGAGCTTGCCGCAGCCGACGACGAGGGACTCGCGGGAGACGTAGGCGAGGCGGAACTGGAGGAGCACGTGCGCGAGGTGGGCGACGTCGGCGCAGGTCCGGAGCGCGGTGACCGCGGCGGCGAGCCCCGCATCCATGTACAGGCAGGGCTGCCCCGCGCGGCCGATGGAGAGCGCGTAGAAGAAGAGCGGATCCACCGCCAGCGCCGCGGAGCGGCCCAGCAGGATCCAGCGGTTCCAGCGCTGCACGCGCTTGCTCCGCGGGTCCAGCACCGGCCCGAACAGCCACCGCGCCGCGGCGCCCGCGTGCTGCGCCGCCGACGCCGATGCCGGCGCCTGGGACTGCTGATGCGCCTGGACCGGCACGAGCGAGGACCCCGCGTCCGCGTCCCAGTCTGGCGAGTGCACCTGGTCGCAGGTCGTGGAGTGGAACGCCGGCACCCCGGGCTGCGTGCACGCGTAGCACTCCCCGGACGGACCCCCCGCCGACCGGCCGCTCAGCCCGCCGCCGCAGCCGCTGCCTCCCGCCTCCTCGTCCCGCGCCACGCCCGGGCCACTCCCCCAGACTCCACCATCGCACGCTCGCGCGAGAAGCCTTCGCCAAGGAAACAAACAGACAAACACAATTCAGGATCGCGAACAGACACTCGAAAGACGAAACCATTGGCGGAAACTCGAGGAACTTCGATTCCTTCAAGCGATGAAGCTGTGGAGGAGAGCGTGAACGAACCTCACGGGGAGGGAGCCGCGGAGGAATGCGAGCGGAGGCATCTCGTCCCGACCACGGCGGGGACGGGGACCATGAAAGGGCGGCGGCTCCGGTAGCTGGCCGCGCGCGCCGGCGCGATGGATGGAGCCAGGGAGGCGATCCAGTAGCCTGTGACTAGCTAGTGAGCGGCGGAGCGGGACGCCCTGCTGCTGGCGCTCGGCGTGGGATGGATGGGATGGGGCAAGTAAAGAGGAGAGAGGTGGAGCGTACAAGTGTGCCGGGGCCAAGGACGTTCCGACGTGGCGCGTACGTGCACCGTCCTTGTGTACCGATGCGGGAGCCCCCGGCCCTCCCCGTCCGTCCGTACCCGCCTCGGGGCGCGGACACGGGCGCCTACACCTACCGGATTGACGGGGGGAGCAATTGTTCCTAGTGGGGACGCCCGGTTCATGGCACAGGTGACTGGTGGGCCGAGCACATCACCGAATAATCATTGGTCGCGCTAGGGGTTCGATGATGATCCGATTTTGTAGCCGATCGACGCCGATATACGTGTGCCATTTTCCCCGTTTAAGTAAGCTGTTCCGTCAACAACGAATGGCTGTCTCACTTCTTGTAAACACCACGTATACCTAACACGAATCATTTTCTCAACAAAAAAAAAAACTAACACGAATCACGAGATGGCCTAGTAGCCATAGCTAAGCGGCACGTCGCTTTACGGAAAATGAACGTTCTGTGGTGGCACCAGGCACCAGATGGCTACAAAATGGGCCGTGTTTCCGCAGGACCGCAGCTACGCGGGGCACCCGCGTTTTTCTTCTTCCTCTGCTCTCGTGCGGCTGTGACCTGGAGCGTGGGCTTGTGGCAAGTGGCAAGGCTACTCCTTAGTCCTTACGACGGTGATGCCGGCCGCGCCGCGACGAGCAAGTATGCAAAGGCAAGTACCAATGCATTGTTTTCCCAGCCTTTTTCTTTTGGTTTTATATGCGGCGGGGCGGGATGAGGCGGCGAGCGTGACCCGGGGACCGCGGTGGCGCGGAACTCTGCAATGGACGTGTGCCCTCGGCCGCGGTGCATGGGATGGGTTCAGGTGGGCTGGGACTGGGAGGGAGACTAGTACAACGTACAAGCTGAGGTGCACGTCAGCACGTGGGCCTGGAGCCTGGGCTAAGAATTCGCATGCTTGGTCCATACCTGGGCCGGTGGGCCCTAGCTTGGGAGCCTGCCTGGGCCTGAAATGGTTGTCGTCTATGAAAGCTTCTATTATTTTTTTTTCTAATACTCCCTGCACAATATCATATTTTAGTACGAGTAAATTGCATGGGAGGTAACTGAACTATCGGGCTCTTCCCATATAGCTACCCGAACTTTCAAAGTGATTATTTCACCACGGTGCACTACCGGTCCAAAGGCAGCCACGTCAGCTCAAAATTTTGCATTAACAACCCTTGCTCATGCTATTCCTAACTATGCAGTCCATGGGGGAGGCACGCGGCCATGGCACAGGCCAGGGTGACGCGCAGGGGGTGGCGCCGGGGACGGCCGCCGTGGAGCTCCTCTCCTCCGGCTGGCGCGGCGCAGGGACGACCAAGGCGAGCTTCTCCGGCGAGCAGGGATGGCCTGGCCAGGCACGTGCACGGGCGGCGCTCCGCCGCGGCCTCGTCGGTCGCGCCGCTGCTCAAGCCTAGGCGAGGCCGAATCGGCCGTGTCCGCCATGGCCACCGGCCAAGCTCGCCCACAATTCCTCCTCCCCCTTATCCAACTCATCCGCCACCACCGGACGCAGCGGCGGCGGGGCGAGGCCCGCTCACCCACGGCGGCGTGGCGCGGCGTGGCCTCCTCCCACAGCAGCGTCGGTGCTCCTCCACGCGCGCAGGCGTGGCGTCGCGGGTGGGGCAACAGCAAGCCGGGCCACCGGCGCTGCAGTGGACGACCCCCGTGGCGAGTCAGGCCCCATCCCGCGTCGGCGTCGCAGGGGCAAGGCGGCGCGCCATCGCATCGTTGCAGGAGGGGCACCGCGTGGGCGGCGAAGCAGTAAGACAGGCCTGCGGTGCGACGGCATACGGGCCCCGTGGCGAGGCAGGCCCCCTCCTGCGTCGGCGTCGCAAGGGCGTGACGGTGCAGCGTCACGTCGTTGCGGGAGGAGGCGGGGGAAGAGGATGGAAGGACTGGATAGTTAGGAAAAGAATGAGCGAGGGGGGAGGGGGGTTATGTAAAATTTAGGCCGACGTGGCTGCCTTTGGACCGGTAGTGCGCTGCGGTGAAAGTTCAGGTACCTGGATAGTCATTTTGAAAAATTCAGATACCTAAATAGGAAGTGTCTGATAGTTCAGGTACCTCCTATGTAATTTACTCTTTTAGTATCTTATAAGTTTGATCAATTAAAAAGTAGCATATCAAATAAATGCCATTGTATTAGTTATAAAACGTGTTTTCATAAAAATGATTTGGAGCTATTAATGTGTATATCATTTACTAGAAACTTGATCAAACATGAACCGTGACGTGCGACCCATAGTTGTATTCTGTTTTAGACTGAGAGAATATATTTCCATTCTTTACTCAAATGAAAATGTAACGTTTTATTTCGAGGGCTATCATTAGTGTTGCTATAAGGCACTCATTTGAGGGCTTGCCCACTTTTGAGGATCTCGTTTCTAAGTTGCGCTCTAGTAATGACCTTCAAATAAGTGGATCAGGGAGAAAGAGCACCGACCACCGAAAAGAGTCACGTTCGCCATGGCCATAACGAGGAATCGCGGTCCCTTTACTTTCCCTCCACATCGAACGCACCCGTTTTGCAAAGGAAACTAAGCAGATACATGGTAGACATAGATGAGGATATATGAAAGTGTCTGCTGCTAGGAAACCACTGTCGTTAGGATGAAGGACGACGTGGCTTCAGGCAATGAGGACTCAAAACCCCCTAGTTCGAGTTCCCCTTTGTGAGACGGAGTTAGAGAGGGGCACCGACGCTGCAACGGCCAACAAAGCTCTTTTGTGGTCAGCATTCTAGCGTTTTATACCCGTTGTTTGGATGGGTGCTAAATGAGACCCCAAGTGCTAACGCCAAGGTCACTTCTAGGGTGGCTGTTCTAGGCTTTTAGTTGGAGCAGATGCAGAGTTTATCTATCGTGTCCATGTTGTTCCTCTCCTCAGTTTATCTATCGTGCATCCAGTAGATAGGTTCGTTGCTTCTTTCGGTGTTTGATGTTGGCCGCTCGCCCCCATCAAACATCAAGTATGTTGTAATTCTATCGATCATCTCTTCCTCTTAATGAAAAAAAAAAGTGTTATCCTCGTTGTAATGCTAAGCCCTAAACCTGGATCTCAACGTCATGTCCTTGGATAGCTAATGTCTTTGGATGCCCGGTCGTCGCTTGCGTCCTCACCATCGTGGCCCTTGTGGAGGAGAGGATTTACGAGCCTAAAGTTAAGGAGCTATGGCTAGGACACATCGTCAGAGGACCGCGCGTACCTTGTCCCTACTTGAGCCCTACCGAAGAACATGAGTTGCACCTTCTCACAAGGCGTCTATCTCTAGTCGCCACACATCTATTTATAATCAGTGCATCACCCTTTCCTATTTGCTTCATCTTCGTGAGTTACCTTCCTTTGCCATCATCTATCACTAATCTTGGCACATGCCCCGGGCTCCGTTGGGGGAGTTTATGACCTAATTTAGAAGCAAAGGGAGATAAAACCAGGGATGAAAAGTTGCCATAGCGAACTAAATGGCTTATTCTATGAAATTACTCGTCCAACAAAAAAAGTTCGAAACTAGCCCTTTGAGTTGATCGCCACCCAACATCCAAAGAAGAAGTATAAAATTAACCCCTTCCTCCAAAGATGTCGTTCAACAGCTGACAGCTGCGTTACACTTTATCACCCTTGAGCTGAATCATGCGAGGGGCCTGGCATAAGGTGGTCCTGCTGCTGAATGTACAGTATCCATCGCTCAAATAGACTCACCGTAGTCTCAAGGGATTGCTAGACAACAGGCAAACTGCACGACAATCTGAACAATGTTTGTCTCAGGTCCTTTTTCTTTTGTTTCCGTCTGGTTCGACTGATGCCCGTAGTCCGCATTACCATACAGGTACAGCATGAAGTTCAGAAAACACAATGATTGTAAAAAGGCAAAAAATACTATAGAAAAGGGACTTCGACGAAAACAACAAGAGCTATATAAAACAAAATGCTCTTGGAAACGGGAGGAAACGAGCTCTAGGCTGTCTCCAACGATAGATAGCTAAATACAACACCCATTCCCTTGTTTGCATCGTGCATAGGTAAAGGATGGTCACCGAAAATAAGCCGAACTCCAACAGCACAGCCAAATCCTCTGCCTCGTTGTCCTCCTCCGACCTCCGCTTAAAAAAAAGAAAATTCCCTTTGGCCGCGCCGCCGGCCATCCTGCCGTGCTCGGACCTCCTCTCCTCGCCTCCATTCTCGCACCAGCTCCACCACGCCCGCGGCCGTCATCGACCAGCCCACCGGAGGCCCGCGCAGCCCACCGGAGGCGCGACGGCGAGGATGGATGCGGCACAGCAGGGCCCGCGCACCGACCGAAGGTCCGACGGTGGAGGCGGACGTGGCGGAGCACGCCCCGCGCGCCCACCGGAGGCACGACGGCGGGGACGGACGCGGCGCAGCACGCCCCACGGGCCCACCGGAGGAGCAATAGCGGGGGCGGACGCGGCGCAGCACGCCCCGCGCGCCCACCGGAGGTGCGACGGCGGGGGCAGGTGCGGCGCAGCAGTGCCCGCGCGTTCACCAGAGACGCGGCGGTGGGGGTGCCACGCTCCATCGCTGGAGCCACACTCCATCGCTGGCGCCTTGTGCTGCTCCATCGCCGGCGCCGACAGCCCCAATCCGAAGGTGCTCCCATGGCGCTGCCCGCCTCCCTCCCCGCCTCACCTCGCCGTCGTCGTCAGGCCCCCGTCGTCAGCAACCTCCCTCCCCTGCGCGGTCCCGCCTGGCACCCATCATTGCTCCACCCTGACCCCACAACTACAAGCGTCGAAGCTTTGCCTCTCGGAGAAAGGGGAAGGCAAATATGCGTGGTGCTGAGTAACCTCCAACCTAAAATGCCTGAGCAACCTCCAACCTAAAATGCCTGCACGCTATACGTCTTCTGTTGGAGGCGGTTTTTTCAACCTATTTATAGTATGCACAGCATATTCTATGTTTGAGTCTCCGTTTGCATCGGGTGTCGTAGGCAGACTAAGAGAAGCTTTCACGAATGACGGGGACTCATTTCCAGCCGTCGAAGAATGTGACAAATTGCTTCAGAAAAGCAGGACGATTCTCAGCCGTCGAAGAATGTGACAAACTGATCTGGCACATGAACCACGCGCCCCCGAGCCCGAGGCCCTGACGTGGGCCCACCGACCAGTGACACAACACGTGCACTGGCGAGTGCCCACAGTGCCCACCGTCGCACTCGCACCACTCGCACGGAGGCACGGGCACTCCACGCGGACCCTTCACGCACTTTGCAGTGCGAGTTACAGCGGCGGTGGCACGCCAACGGAGAAGAGTGTGAGGATAGAGATATTTTAAGCGCCCCCGCGATTTCCTCCGCCTTCCGAACAAGTCATCACTCATCGGATCCTACGCATCGCGCAAACACTCCACTCCACTGCCCGCGCAGCGATGGCGACGACCGCCTCGCCGCCGCTGCAGCTGGCCACCGCCTCCCGCCCGCACGCTTCCGCCTCCGCGTCCGGCGGTGGCGGCGTGGGCGGGGTTCTCCTCGGGGGCGGTTCCGGAGGTGGGGTCGCGCCGGGTCGGCGTCGAGGGCGGATGCAGCGGCGGGTCTCGGCGCGCAGCGTGGCGAGCGATCGGGACGTGCAGGGCCCCGTCTCGCCCGCGGAAGGTACGTGGCTGCGTTCCCCTGCTGGTCCCGGCGCCTTGGGTTGGGTTTCGGTATCAATGCCGTTCGAAGCGCTGTTGATTGATGCCATGCGGTTGCGTGATCCTTTGTGCCGTGCGGCGCGTGCGCTGCTGGGCTCCGTGTTGCCGAACGGCTCGTGAATTGCTGATGCGGCCACGCGGGTGGGTTAACTGGGACAATGTCGGTGTGGTATGCGAGCATTTCGTTTCGCAGAATTCAGTAAAACTGGCTGTTCTAACGGCCCTGCACCGAGCAGTCCACCATGTGTACGATTATTTTCCTGCTGGATTGGGAACTCTAACTTGTTTGTGCTATATGGTAACTAGCAGAGTTGTATTCATATATTTAGGCAATTAGGCTTCCTTTCTTCTGAAGGTATTTGAGACACTGATGTGATTCTAGGACTAGTGAATCAGACCATGAAAAAAGGATCAACCAGTTAGTGCAGAATATTCTGTCATTTTGTGATACTCTGTAGATAGAATAACTAACTGGTGTAGCTGCAAATAAAGCATGAAACACCTTGCCCTTAAATTTGAACTATACATATATTGTTGCAGGTAATAGATATGTATGTGCCATATGCAGGTGGCTGTGTAATGATTTTCATGCAACTACTACTGCTTCGATGGCCTTTCGTTTAGTTGAGAATGTAAATTACATACCATGTATGTAAAAATTTAAGATCCTAAGATTATGTCTTGCAATACAGGGCTTCCAAGTGTGCTAAACTCCATCGGGTCATCTGCCATTGCATCAAACATCAAGCACCATGCAGAGTTCACCCCCTTGTTCTCTCCAGAGCACATCTCTCCCCTGAAGGCTTACCATGCAACTGCTAAAAGTGTCCTTGATGCGCTGCTGATAAACTGGAATGCGACATATGATTATTACAACAAAATGAATGTAAAACAAGCATATTACCTGTCCATGGAGTTTTTACAGGTGACACAACCTTCTTCTCTAACCTCACTATTCATATTTTCCTAATTGTGTCCTGATGTTAATTGATAATTGCTGTTTTCTATAATGTAGGGAAGAGCTCTCACAAATGCTATTGGCAATCTAGAGATAACTGGTGAATATGCAGAAGCATTAAAACAACTTGGACAAAACCTAGAGGATGTTGCAAGCCAGGTATGGTTTCTTTAGGAGAGTTGGTTCTTCATACCAAAACTTTGCCGCACACTTTCATTATTCCAGATACCTAAGAAAAAAACATTTACGATCAAATCCCATTTTCTATCATTTAGTTTGTGTTCTTCATGTAGCTTTTGCCACTGGATAATCTATGGAATTTTGCTATAAAACTCTATGATTCCTAGACTGCTCTGAAAACCGGAACCAGATGCTGCCACTGGTTAATCTATGGAATTTTAGTTAACCTAAGGTTTCATGATGCTGTACTTGCTACAAAACAGGAACCAGATGCTGCCCTGGGTAATGGTGGTTTAGGCCGCCTGGCTTCTTGTTTTTTGGATTCTTTGGCAACATTAAATTATCCAGCATGGGGATATGGACTCCGCTACAAATATGGCCTCTTTAAGCAGATCATAACAAAGGATGGCCAGGAGGAGATTGCTGAGAACTGGCTTGAGGTACAAAGATGCCTTCTTATTTTGCTACTAGGCAACTATTCTATTATCTTCTTATGCAAATCATGCCCTCATTTGTATTTTCCAGATGGGATATCCTTGGGAGGTTGTAAGAAGTGATGTCTCTTATCCTGTGAAATTCTATGGTAAAGTGGTCGAAGGCACTGATGGTAGGAAGCACTGGATTGGAGGAGAAAATATCAAGGCAGTGGCACATGATGTCCCTATTCCTGGCTACAAAACTAGAACTACTAATAATCTGCGTCTTTGGTCAACAACTGTACCGGCACAAGATTTCGACTTGGCAGCTTTTAACTCTGGAGATCATACCAAGGCATATGAAGCTCATCTAAATGCTGAAAAGGTTGAAGACTGAAATCTGTCGGTATTGATCATCTGCATAAATCCAAAACACCTGGCAAATATATGATTCCTGATTCCAGTACTCGATAACCTATGTTTTCTGTCTTTGTACGTGTGTCATAGGCTTGTATTTGCATCTTTGGTAACTTTCTATTATATTTTTAGTTTATAATTCATATGTTGTTGTAATATACACAGTTGTGACTTGATATTACTTAGGAAAGGAGTTATTGTTCCTAAATTATGTCTGATTTACTGCTTTTCTTGTCATGCTAGATATGCCACATATTGTATCCTGGGGATGAATCACTAGAGGGGAAAGTTCTCCGCTTGAAGCAACAGTATACATTGTGTTCAGCCTCACTACAGGACATTATTGCTCGTTTTGAGAGTAGAGCTGGTGACTCTCTCAACTGGGAGGACTTCCCATCCAAAGTTGCAGTGCAGATGAATGACACTCATCCAACACTATGCATTCCTGAGTTAATGAGAATACTGATGGATGTTAAGGGATTAAGCTGGAGTGAGGCATGGAGTATTACGGAAAGGTATTTGTTGTGCTGAAACATCTACGTTGAAGTCAACTAAGATCATAATATAATTTATGCAATGTTCTTCCTGTTATAATTAACTTATTTTCTTTCCTCATTTGCTATACAATCCATGCTAATTTCCTAATCATTTCCAGAACCGTGGCATACACTAATCATACAGTGCTTCCTGAAGCTCTAGAGAAGTGGAGCTTGGATATAATGCAGAAACTTTTACCTCGACATGTTGAGATCATAGAAACAATTGATGAGAAGGTATTAGATGTGCAGAAAGTGCTTATGCAATTTAGTTCTTGATCTATGAGTTGACTTAGTTTTTTCTCTATCCTTGATTGAAACAGCTGATAAACAACATAGTCTCAAAGTATGGAACCACAGATACTGAACTTTTAAAAAAGAAGCTGAAAGAAATGAGGATTCTGGATAATGTTGACCTTCCAGCTTCTATTTCCCATCTATTTGTTAAACCTAAAGACAAAAAGGAATCTCCTGATAAGTCAAAGCAAAAGTTACTTGTTAAGTCTTTGGAGACTATTGATGAGGCTGAGGAGAAAACTGACTTTGAAGAAGAGGAGGCAGAAGTTCTATCTGAGATAGAGGAGGAAAAACTTGAATCTGAAGAAGTAGAGGCAGAAGAAGAGAGTTCTGAGGATGAGTTAGATCCATTTGTAAAGTCTGATCCTAAGTTACCAAGAGTTGTCCGAATGGCAAACCTCTGTGTTGTTGGTGGGCATTCAGTAAATGGCGTAGCTGAAATTCACAGTGAAATTGTGAAACAGGATGTGTTCAACAGCTTTTATGAGGTATTAATATGAGAATCCGAATCTCAGGTCTCCATTTTTTTCTTATAATGATTTGGGAAAATGGCATTCATCATCTGCTCTGTTTCTTTGTCAGATGTGGCCAACTAAATTCCAGAATAAAACAAATGGAGTGACTCCCAGGCGTTGGATCCGATTTTGTAATCCTGAATTAAGTGCATTAATTTCAAAGTGGATTGGTTCTGATGACTGGATGCTTAATACAGACAAACTTGCAGAACTGAAGAAGGTATTTCCAGTCTGTTAGTCTATTTATTTTTCAATTTGTCACTAACTTACATTTTACTCTCTAAGTTTCCTTGTTACCTATGTATTATTTTATAGTAACATCATTCCATCATGTAACAGTTTGCCAATAATGAAGATCTGCATTCAGAGTGGCGCGCTGCTAAAAAGGCTAACAAAATGAAGGTCGTTTCTCTTATAAGGGAGAAAACAGGATATATTGTCAGTCCAGATGCAATGTTTGATGTGCAGGTATATTTTGTAACAGAGCATCACTACACCAGGGCAGCCATATGGAACTGGTGGTAAAGTTCATGATGACATGGTTGTAGTGGTTCGAGCCATTAGTTGAAGATTGAACTTGCAGAAAAAAAAAATTGAAAGAAAACTTGCAGAAAATAGCTAGTTTCTTATAGGTTTGCTCATTCTTATCAGAAAACATATGCCATTTGTTGATTGACTTGGTATTTCTCATTTGGATCCCTTAGGTGAAAAGGATACATGAATATAAGCGGCAGCTGCTAAATATCCTTGGAATTGTCTACCGCTACAAGAAGATGAAAGAAATGAGCGCAGAAGAAAGAGCAAAGAGTTTTGTTCCAAGGGTATGCATATTCGGTGGGAAAGCATTTGCCACATACATACAGGCAAAAAGGATTGTTAAATTTATTACAGATGTTGCAGCTACTGTAAACCATGATTCAGACATTGGAGATTTGTTGAAGGTAATTTCGTCTCTTCTTAATATCACTTACCATATTTAACTTCCATCTTCTGGTAATGGCAATATGAATTCAACTAATTATCTTGCTGATACCAAAAAGAAACACCTATTGTTATGTTCATGTGTTGAATTGTACACACTACCGCAATCGCACAAGCAATTATCATAGGTTTAACTATTAAAACTTCTGAGGATTTTTGTTTATTGTCCAGGTTGTGTTTGTTCCAGACTACAATGTTAGTGTTGCTGAGGCGCTAATTCCTGCCAGTGAATTGTCACAGCATATCAGGTAATAATAATGTAGTTGCCAGTGTTTTTTTTATAGGATATTTGCTTCTGTTAACCTCATATTATCTGTTCAGTACTGCTGGAATGGAAGCTAGTGGAACCAGTAACATGAAGTTTGCAATGAACGGTTGCATTCTTATTGGAACTTTAGATGGTGCAAATGTGGAAATCAGAGAGGAGGTTGGAGAGGAAAATTTTTTCCTTTTTGGTGCAGAGGCACATGAAATTGCTGGTTTGCGGAAAGAGAGAGCTGAGGGAAAGGTACTTCACTTGTTTGTATACAGTTGCCTTCTGTTTAGCTAATAAAGATATCTATCTATCTGCACCCACATAGTGTACATCAATCAAATTTATAATCATATCACTTTGTTCTCCAATTGTAGTTTGTGCCTGACCCAAGATTTGAGGAGGTTAAGGAATTTGTCCGCAGTGGTGTCTTTGGGACTTACAACTATGATGAATTGATGGGTTCTTTGGAAGGAAATGAAGGTTACGGACGAGCAGATTATTTCCTTGTTGGCAAGGACTTCCCTAGTTATATTGAATGCCAAGAAAAAGTTGATAAAGCGTACCGAGACCAGAAAGTAAGTTCTCTTCCTATTGCGGTTTATTTTCTGTATTCCCTGCACGTGTTTGATTATGCAGACTTCTTATATATTCTAATGACTCATACAGCTCATTGTATAATTATAGCATGTCCTCTCTAAATCATAGGAGCACTCAAAGAGCACTGCTGCATTTTATGCTATATTGCTAAGCCTGTACTGGGAGCAAACTTTTATGAACTAGCTAGATCACTGCTCCATAATGTCTTTAGTATAGATCCCAAGAATAGCTCAAGGAAACAATTAGAAATGTAAATGATCTAATGATTTCTCATGCTAGTTACCGGTACCTTAATTAGGATTCTGCATTTTTTTCTGGACAACTATAAAAACAGTGCTTTGCCAGGCCCTCCTTTCCTGCATTCTTTTTTCTTGACAGTGTTTCTGAATAGTGGTCAGATTATCAATTCTACAGATTTTGCTTCCGATACTTAGGATGTCTTCAGGCGGCTTGTCGTTTACATTTTGCTATGTGAAGCGCAGTAACTATGTTTTTATGCTGTTGCCCATCATTTACATTTTGTTGTCATTTCTTTTTGCTCATATATTTAACTTGCAGTTGTGGACAAGGATGTCTATCATCAACACTGCTGGCTCATCCAAGTTCAGCAGCGATAGGACGATTCATGAGTACGCCAAGGATATCTGGGATCTCAGCCCCGTCATCCTTCCCTAGACACAGGTGAATATCAGGTTCTTTCGCCTACATTCCTGTCAGGCCTCAGGATCAAGGAACAATTGGTGACAGCAACCCCTTAGCAGGAAGCGCTCGTCACCTCAGTTTTGTGTAGACAAAATCAGGCAAGATGAGGTAGGCATAAATGATGAGACTATGCATGGCATGGTATTCATCTGTTGTAATATTGGCATCGCTCTTCAGTGCCTTACCTTTCAGAATCTGGTTTTTGGTGTGTATCCACTAATAAATGCTGAGGCAGGATTGCAGGAACACCATCGATCATTTGGCTCGCTGGTGATCTGCTGACGTGCAGTGTAGTTAGTCCATTGCCTTGCCTCCTGGAGCTTCCCGGGTTCTGTATTCTAATGGTCTTTCGTAACGAAAAGGGCGGGAAAGTACGGGGGGCGCCGCTAGTGCTGGTGTGACGTTACCAGATTCTCCACCATCCGTGGACCTTGGGGAGGTGATTGGTGGGATCGTGGAGCGTGATCGCTTCGACGTGCTCGAGATCACGATCTTTAAGGTGAGAAGAAAGGGATATACGCGGGTGATTAGATAGGATCAAGGATAGAATTGACTTCACTTAAATAAGACAGATAAGACGTGGGATAGCGGGGAGACACGAAAGCTATGGTAGGTATAGCTCGCTGCGCCGCGTTGTGGCTTTGGCCAGCGACCGATTTACCGAGGGCAAAGCTAATGGTTTGTTTGTGATTTTTCATTCTTCTAGTAAATGTTGCAGTAAAGTTTTCCCATCCTTTTAGAGAAATACCAAGAACTTAATCATTATATAGTTTTATATTTTTATGTTAATAACTCGTAATGATATATGTGAAGATTAATGGGGAAATATACCCTCCTCATTTCAAATCGTGAGTCAATCTGACTTTTCTAAATACACAACTTTTGTGAGATGCTTCCTCCATTTAAAATTCTCAGTCGTTTCGTCTGAGGTATTAAAAATAGACACGGGCCAAAACAAGCATGACCACAGTCAGCATCGATCCTTGCGCAAACATAAAGTGGAAGACACAGGTGGATCGACGTCGTAGCGCTGTTCCTGTTGTTACTAATACATATTAATTTCATTCTTTATGGATTCCTTCTTGTAACTTCTATTTCAATAGAGGTTAATGTCCTCTTAATGCTGGTTTTATGGCTTACATAACCTACATTACATTGATGTGCCATTGTGTATATATACATGAAAAATGATCAATGAAATACAGCTTGAACACTATTCTCTTGTCAAGCTTTACATTCTCTTGTTCAAAGCGATCTCCTGCGGGGAATCTCTTATCTTATCGGGGATCAATGCGATGACGTCCACATGGCTGAACAAGAGGAGATACTGGAAGTGGCTGCGCCGCCAACTCTAGGACTGACATCTCCAATGTCGGCATCAGCGCCATGTCCCATGCATGGCTACGCGCCGTGTCCACCACACGAGGTGTGCCCCATGAACCCGAACTTCGACGTCGCGGTGAGGACACCGACGCCTCCTCTGCAGACTCCACCGACGACGAGAGCAGCACCAGCAAGAAGCAGGGTGCAGGATCGTCGACGACGCCGCCATCGGACTCGCCGTCGCGGAGGCCAAGAGGAAGACGACGGCCTGCGGGGTGGCTCTAGGGGAGGATATATGTGCTCTCCCTGGTAGTGGAGCCTCACGTCGACCACTCGCTCATCATGGGGCTGGTGCTCGACTGCTCGTGCACGTCGTCGGTGGAGAAGGCATCGTCGGTGTCCTCGCCGCGGCGTCGAAGTCCGGGTTCATGGGGCACACCTCGTGTGGTGGACACGGGGCGTAGCCATGCATGAGACATGGCGCCAGTGCCAGCATTGGAGATGTTGGTACTGGTGTTGGCAGCGCAGCCGCTTCCAGTATCTCCTGCCGTTCATTTTATCTCGAAGCTCGCTATGAAAAAAAACCATTATTTCTTAACTAATTTATTTTTCAGAATGTCTTTTCACCTGCAGTTCATTTTCTCCTTTTCGAGGTGGATGTCGATGTATGAAGCTAGCGATGTGTTTACACCTTAAAGCTCGCTATTGGCTGTCATAAGCCTTTCAGTTCACCCACAGTGTAAGAATGGACCATTTGCGCAAAAAAAATGTAAGAATGGACATGGAGACATGGGGTACAGCTCATGGTGAATTTATAAAATCTGTACTACGTAATGTGCCCCGTAACTTATTTAATTATGTCTAACCTCGCGTAAGCGACTTGGTCAAAGCATGGATACGCATACGCATGCATTTGAACATCCGATCCACACGACCACGTTATACTCTTTCTAACCAAAAATTATTAAGCCGCTATCTCCAGCAATAAGATATTTACTCTTTCCTGCTGCCGTTTTGCCAAACAAAAGTCACTCTACTCGTAACACGTAAGTAATCAATCTTATATATGACCAAATTTAAAATATATATATATATATATATATTAATATGCATGAGACTTATAAGTAGCAACACATTTTCATACTATATACCGATTTGGTGTCATAAGCACTCTTACAATTCTTTGTAAACTACTCCTTCCATTTTAAAAAGAATGCAACTATAGGAATCATATGCCGGTCAAATTTATTAAAGTTTGACTAAATTTATATTGATTAGTATTACAATAAATATATTTCATCCTCAATCAAATGATATTTAGTTTGTATATATTATAGATGTTAGTACTAATCAAAATATGGTAACCAGAAATAGTCATATGTGGCATATGGTTTACCACATAATATATTCCAAAATTTTTAGATATCTTGAATTTAAGAACAGAGGGAATACTTCTTCATCAATGTATTTTTCTATCTCTATTTACCTTCACTGCTCATAAAAAGTAGATGAGACGTTAGGATGGTCGTCCAAAGACAAAGATTCAACTAGTCCCTTTTGTTAGAAAATGTTTTTTTTTGAAATAAATCAAGAATAACAGTTTTACGAAGCCACATTTGAGATAAATTTATTTCTACCATTCTCAATATTCCAAATTCAACGCATAAAAAAGCAACATGACTAGAGTTTGAAAGGGTTGACGCAAAATAAACCAAATGCTCATTCAATAGACATACTAAGGTAGTGTTTTTTTTTCCCTTGTTCTTACTTATATCTTCTTCCCTGCCAAAAAATGAATTTTATTCTAGCTCTAACTGCGCACACCATCCTTCCTTCCCTTGGAAGAGTTGGATTGGAAGAAGCAGCCTTCCTTCCGTTGAAAGAGTTCTCTAACTGTAAATGTCACTTTTGCCCCTCACCCACTGAAGACGCGACCGTGACCGCGAGGAAGTTCCAAAAATACCTGGTCTAGGCCTTGTTTAGATTGTAGGAAAAAATAAACCTGATGAATAGTATTATTTTTGTCTTATTTGATAAATATTATTCGATCATGGACCAACTAGGCTCAAAAGATTCATCTCGTGATTTTGAACTAAACTGTATAATTAGTTATTTTTTTACCTATATTTAATACTCTATGTAAGCAGCTAAATATTGATATGACGGAGAAAGAGTGAAAAAATTATAATTTTGGATGAATCTAAAGGCCTAGGCCTCCGACGCGTCTGCCCCGAACACCGATAAAAATCTCGACAGCGACGCCTCGTTACTATCAAATTAATTACGCTAACCCCCGCTCCCGACCCGAATAAAACAACGCGGCGAGCGGCACCACACTAAAAATCCACCACTCCCCCCAGTCCCCTAGCACGCCGCTACCAAAGCAAACCCTCCTCATCAGGCCTCTAGCGAGCGAGCTTGCTATCCAAGCCAGAGTGACGAGTGACAAAGAGTACTCGCCCGATCGCGCCGCCGCAGCTAGCAAGCAAGCTAAGACATCGGATCGCATCATGGCCGGCGTCGCCGGCGACAGATCGGAGGACGTCGGCGCTGCCGACTGGCCGTTCGGTGGCGGCGCCGCCGACGCCTTCACGGAGTACTCGTCCGTTTTCGCGGAGCTCGGCTGGCCGGGCGGCCTACTAGCCGGCGGGGAGCTCCCGGTGCTGGATCTGCCTGACGCAGCAGGACCTCTGCCGGCGCAGCCGTCGGAGGACCCGTCGCCCGCCCGGTCGGGCGACGCCGGCGCGTCGTCGAGCTCGAGCGGGGACGCCGACGGCGTCGACGGCGCCGCTCCGGCTGGGAACGACGACGACGATCGGAAGGCGGCGCCGGCCGCCGAGGCAGCGTAAGTGCATGCATGCGCGCACGGCGCGGTAGCTTCTGCACCTGATTAAGCTAGGACATGAGCCGACACTTGGCCGGCGCTTGGCTCGCCGGCGAGTGGCAGGGCTGTAATTTCAGGAAAGCGAGCGAAGCTCCGCAACGCGTCGTGCACCGCGCGCCCGGGACGGGAGGGGCAATCTCGTCAAATACCGGCGGCATGTCCACGCAGATCCGCGATTTGCGTGCGCGGATTGTTCCAAGTTTCACGCGGTTTCCTTTGTTTTCTTCCCTCGTCTATCTACTCCCCCTTCTTTTAGTGTATGCTGCATTTCCGTAGATTATCGTCGGTCGGTATTTCCGTCTACTGTTCACGTGTGCATATGCACGGGATTATTTAATTTTGTTGTTGTTGGGATGCAGTTTGTGCTTGTGCATCTTGGTTTCAAATAGATCCAAACGGTTTCTTCATTCCAAAGTTTCATGGGTGGTCAAACTAATGGAGATATACATACTCCAACATGCTTCAAAAGGTGTTCATAGAAGAAAAGGGAAAAGTGTACATACATATGTATGTCTACTATATATGTTCAGTGATGATGGATAGATGTGTTGTTAGTTTCTCCGTGCTCGCTAGCTCCTACTTTCCACGCTGATCTGCATGATGCCATCAGCAACGTTGGCGGCGAGCGGCGTCCGGTGGGCCGGCGGTGGTCACGTCGTGCGCCGCCCTGGTCCTGCCATGATCGGCCGACCAATTTCCTTGTCTTACCTACCTTTGCCTTGTTCAGAACGCATTGAATCTTGCACTCCAGCCTACGCAGCATTAACTGCTTGCAGCCATGGATGGATCGAAACCT
Organism: Bothriochloa decipiens; assembly: GCA_023333625.1. Taxonomy (NCBI): domain Eukaryota; kingdom Viridiplantae; phylum Streptophyta; class Magnoliopsida; order Poales; family Poaceae; genus Bothriochloa; species Bothriochloa decipiens. The sequence goes on along the minus strand of CM041628.1, from coordinate 443,333 downwards.
ACTGGTGCTGCCATGCTCATAAATCTGCAATGCCCACTGTCACTATGAAGTGCCGGCCAGTACATGACATGCATGCTTTAGTACTTGCTTATTGCTAGTACATTTTCATCAGCAGTTTTAGTTTTTTAAGGAAAAAAACATAAAAGTCGTCTGACAGCTAGTTGTTGGATTTGCGTATGAAAGGGGTAGGAAGCCGGCGACAGCGGCGGTGGCGAAGAAGGGGCAGAAGCGGCCGCGGCAGCCGCGGTTTGCGTTCATGACAAAGAGCGAGATCGATCACCTCGAGGACGGCTACAGATGGAGGAAGTATGGCCAGAAAGCTGTCAAGAACAGCCCTTTCCCAAGGTTGATTGCATTGCCAGCTTTATTAGATGAACCTTAGTGTGCTACACTGCTAGTACTTTATTAGCTACGTTTGCATTGTCTAGCTAATTTTATGTGCAAACATACGTATATACGCAGCATGGCTGCTTTACCTTGTTTTTCACTGTTTTCCTCTCATCCAAATGTTACTGCATTGTGTTTCAATTCTTCTGTCAACAGGCAAATCACTCATTGTGCATGCTATAAAATGACCCCTGCTGTTTGTGATTTTGCTAGTTCGCTATATACCATGACCTCTAATTTTACCAAGAATATGAACATATGTATATTTTTGCATCACGGCAATTAATTATAACTATCACACTAGAGTCAAATCAAATTGGGCTAAATTTTTCGAGCAGGAGTTACTACAGATGCACCAACAGCAAATGCACGGTGAAGAAGCGCGTGGAGCGGTCCTCCAACGATCCCTCCGCTGTCATCACCACCTACGAGGGCCAGCACTGCCACCACATTGGTCCATTCCAGCGCGGCGGCGGCGGCGGCGGCGGCGTTGGAGGCGCAGCCGCGGCGCGCTACCATAGCGCGGCGGCTGTTGCGCTAGTGGAGCAAATGTCTTCATCGCCGTCGTCGTTCATCCCAGCGCGGCAGCTCTACAGCTTGCCGCCGTTGCACCCACAGAGCTCCCTGTCCTCAGAGACCGTCGTCAGCTCGGCGAGGACTACATCTTTTCATCATCAGCATGTTAACGACGGCGACGAGCTGCGGCGGGCTAGCTACAGCTCGAGGGTGTCCATGGAGCAGTCGCCTCCGGCCATTTCAGTTGAGACGAAGGCGGGGCTACTGGACGATATGGTGCCCCATGGTGTAAGGCATGGAACGCCATGATGATGGCAATATGGGGTAAGAAACAGAGCCAGAATAAGATACTGCTAGTTTTTATTTGTAGAGTAATGCGTGGTTGGAGATTTGGAGTCTCATATAAAATGATTCTATCGTATATACTTAAAGTTTCATGTTGTTTTAATTTTCTCCATAGCATATAGTATGTATATATATATTTCAAATTCTATTTAGCTGAAGTGGCATAATTTAATTAGTATGTATATAGCTCGATGCCTACCTTATATAATTGATTCATGGAGAAATGGCACGGCAAGATATGAGCTATGGCATAATTGGTGCGTATGTAGTACGTTGTAGGAGCAATTCTTCATGCATGGTGCGACACTATACATACATATATATATATATATATATATATATATATATATATATATATGAACGTATTCATGTCTGATAGTACACATCTGACTCTAAGGGGACTCAATGTGGATTACAATCTTTTTCAAGGACATAATTAATAACTGTAGTTGCACAAGTACTAGAGAGTAGTTGGCAGACTAAAGCACGTACATGTGTACAAGTACAGATCGAGCATATGCATATACTCTCAAGTTTAGATATATAGATTTCTTAGGGAATAGTAATTGTGTATAAGTTTTTTTTCTGTTCCTTTTATTACTTTTCTAATGCATTTCCAGTTGCCCCTGCTAGTTTTGCATTGACTTGCATGTCAGTTCCTCTGCCATATGCTCCTGGGTGAAAGCTACTAGACACGCACACATGACACATTGGGGGAATGATAAATGCAGTGCGCCAGTGCATATACATAAGTAATGTCCTATGTTCCTTTCAACTATTAGCTTAGTTGGAGTCCTCTACAGATTAAATCGATATAAACAAACATCGGTGTCTCATAAAGGGAAGACGTGTTTTTGCGTTCATATTTGTGCACATTAGGACCATTTCTTATCTTATCCTTCAACATATAGACGAGTGACTTGACTTGACTTGACCTGGAGTCTGATCGATCTCTAATTCAGGTTCTCACATTTTTCAGACGACTATCTGAAGTCACCTCTCGGAGGTCGGCACTACCAGGAAGGCAGAGATCAAGCATTGATCAACCAGCTAGCTAGGGTTTTCTCCTGGTGGATTCGATCATTAGTAGTTAAATTTTAGCTATTACCAGATAATGCATGTGGGATTATCTTACATGTAGCTAGAGAGTATATGTATATATGCTCAGCTCATTTATCCAGATTTGCTAATTAATGAGATCCAATGACACTCTTCAGTGGACCTGATGCGAAGGTGGATGTGTAGTACTTGTACCTTCTCATGGCACATTTTTATGCCAAATTAACTTATAATATCTGGTTATTACATGTCGCCTATTGTCAAATGTGAACATGGCTTATAATCTCTGATTATATACGTACGTACGTATAGTTTATCTTCTTGAAATACTCCTCCGTTCTTATGAATTTCTAGCTAGGTTGCTTGTGTAGATATCTGCACACTAATGTATCGTTTGGATTGGATCTCACGGGTGCTTCGAATAATCCTGATAAAAATCCCAAAATATAAACATCACATCCAAACACCGGAGGATTTTAACACAAAGCACGTAATGGAATCCGAATCTTATAATCTCATCCAAAAGGGACCATATACATACATCAATAGTAACTTCAACTGGAACTGGAGTTAATGGAGAAATAATATTACCTTACTTTCTCTATAAAGGATGTGGCTGGATAAAGTAGCTGTGCACCATATGCCACCATGTAACCCTGCCTGGAATTAATTTGGGTGTGGATGGAATGTTCCCTTACTTTCGCTCGACCATGCATCCTCATCTGCTTCTGACTGCTATTACCACTGCCACTGCCACTGCCACTGCCACTGCTACGTGCACATGCATGGATCCAGCAGATGGGGGATCGGCGCCTTTATATTAGTTAGTAGGCTGGCCCAGCCCTCCAGAAAAGGACGTCCGCGATCGAATTGGCCCATTGCATGCGCCGACGACCTCGCCTGTATCGATCCTCTTCCGCGAGGAGACGTCGACGTCGCCACCGTATCCTAGCTAGCTTGCTTGCGCTTCGTCCGCGGCAACGGTGGCGCTGATCGTGCCCGTCGTGTTGATGGATCGTGATGGTTGTTTTCCCGTGGTGGTGCTCGCCGGCTGGCATCTGCCGAAAAAGAAAAGTGTACGCGGCGTCGTGTGAACCGGCGGTGGACGAACGGAGCGACGGATGTCAGCCGTGTGTCGTCGGGGAACTACGCGTCGGTGGGAAAGTTCGCGGAAACCAGCTAGCCGCTCCAAAATCTTGTCCACTCCCTGCCGTCTAGCTCCCGGCCGCGACTGATGGTGTGCGCAAGTGCCGGTCGCCGTTCCTGCGCCACTTGGCTTCCTTGACCTGACCTGCTTGATTGCTTGTGTAATTTTTATGCCTTACTTAATTCAATAATTATATTAGTAATATTTTTTTTCTATAAATAAGTCCGTTATAAAATATACTATATCTGATGACATTAATTGTATAATAGTATTAAATATTAATGTTTATATATAGTAAATTTTAAAATGTTTAACTTTTTGAGAAACGAGGATGATAACTTTATGGATGAGAGTATCTACTAGCAGTGTTATAATTATTGCTCGTACCGCTGAATTTGACGCTAAACAACAGACATATATATGCCTGTGCCGCTCCACGTACTTTTCACGACCAAGGTGTATCTTCGTACTTGTATACTCGTCGGTGCATAAAGTCTTAGAGTAGTGGCAAACATCGGCGCATCGCACGCCGGAGGCCGGACGGATGCATACGATGCCCGGTAGCGTTCTCAGCTGCAAGCCACTGACACGGCGACAGCGGCATGGCACGGGCGCGGGCAGCTAAGCTCATGTTCTCCCAGGATCCGGCTGTTCCCCACGTTACACCAGCAGGCCGCAGGCGGGCCGAATTGTCACTCACCAGAGGCCCAGCGTGCGAAAGTGGGTGCGCGACTCCGTGGTGGCAAAACGGTCTTTGGAATTGGATTATTCACAGTTTCACGCGAGAAGCAGGCGCACCGCCGGCCGTTGCCCTTTGGAGTTGCACGGACGTTGCGTTGCGTTGCTTCGCGTCGAGCGGATTATGTCGGAACTAAGAAATTTTGTTTCTTGTTAATTTCTGAAGCTAAAAAATTTTCCATGCAAAGCTAGAAAGCAACATTTTTCTTTCAAAGCTAGAATGGTTTTCTCCTGAAGCTACAACGAAATTTCCATAAATCAACAACATTTCCTCACTTAAGTAAAAAAAATGTTACAACTTCATGAAAGGAAATATTCTTCTACAAAAGTTAATAGGATTCTGAAGGCCATTCTCTGCCAGCCTCACTGTTGGATCCCGGATCCGCCCCAGCATGTCGGATCACAAAAACATGCTGCCGTCGCATTTCAGCACCATCAAGGGATGTACCTTGTCCTTGTGTGGGATGGCACACCCTTCATCTTGTCCTCCAATGCCACACAAGGGTGCTGGTTAAGAGAAAGTTTAAATTGGGATAAAATCAGAACAAGTGTTCAACATCTGGAGACAGATTCGCTATCAGCAGCAGGAAGCCATGACCATTTTCTTGACTGATGGTGTATGTTGGACTATTTGGAAGACCAAAAAACGATTATGTGTTCTCCAACGTGCTGGTCACCTCTCCTAAAAGCCTTCGCTTAGAGGACTGGAACTGGGAGACTCTGGTCCGTGTCAAGCAGAGGGAGAAGACAGAGGAACTTCTGAACAAGCTGAAAAATAACCTGTAGAATGTTTTTTTTTTCTGGAAAGCTTTTCAGTTTCTTCTGTTGGGTACTTGTTATCAGTTATTAGGAGAGGTTTTAAGTTTGGTGGAGACAGAGAGTACTTTCCTTTTCCTTGCCGGCGTTTTCATGCACACAAAACTGAGTTGTAAACTAGTTTTCAGAGTTCCTTTTTCAATTCTACCTCAATTCTAAATTGTAAGCTAAGTCAGAACGCCTATAATTTGGAATGGAGCAAGTATATATAAGCACAAAGATAGACCAAAGATATGAAAACAGCAAGCAGGACAACAAGTCATTCACCCGCATTGTTTCAAAAAAAAAAAAGTCATTCACCAGCATGAGCCGCAACAATAGCACCAGCAAAATCCTTGAACTTTGGTGAGGAGCCAAATTCATTGCTACTTGCAGGGCAGCACTGCACCTTGTGATTATTTACTTACAAGTCTGATGCTTCTAGCGTTCTAGTGATTAATTACCTGACTCGACGACGGGCGTCCATTGGTTTTAGAGGTAACGCATGTGGCATCTGAATGGTGATGATGGGGCTGTTAGGTCTTAACCTACTTACCACGTCGTGGCCAAGTAAAAACCGGCTTCTCCAACTTTTAGCAGAAGAATAGACTATTGTGACCCATGGTGGAAAAAAAAAACCCCTCTTTAAGCCAAATTTTGGTACGCAGCCAAGCTCAGGCAGGTAGGAAATCAAATACACGTGTATTGTTCACCGTTGATGTGATGAAAGGAAAACAGAGATTATACCTTTTATCAAAGAAGAGAATGAACTATGCGCTAATCTAACTGCAGGCATTTCGTCCACAGCGCATTTTTAGGTGTACTAACATTTTTTTGTATATTATATAGAAAGATAAACGGATGAAACGTGTGGCAAGTATTGTTATTCTGCAAAAAAAAGAAACATATCGATCGTGTATTAACTTTAACTTTTAGGAATACAATGGAAGAATCAACCGGCTATAGCAGGTCCAGGGTACAACCGTACAAGGAAACTTCCTCAGGCAGAGCACAAGGGCCTGAGGATTTTCACATCTACACAGACGTCCTCCAACATGAAAAATACACAAAACAGGGAATACTAGCAGCACCGTCCAACTTTTACTTTTATGCCTGACACGAGAGAAAATCGTAGCGTAGCCTGCAAAAACAAACTGTAATAAAGAATGGTCAACCAGTTCCTCTTCCTTCCCCGAATTCAATCCATGGAGCTCCGCGGATGAGAGGGGGGGGGGGGGAAATTAAGCGACCGCGGGCATGTCCTTGAGCCAGGCGTCGAGTGGCTTGCCGATGGAGTAGACGATGAAGCCGATCTCCCTCAGCTTCTCGGCGTCGACGATGTTGCGGCCGTCGAAGACGAAGGCAGGCTTCTGCATGTTGTCGAAGATCTTCTGGTAGTCCAGGGTCTTGAACTCGTCCCACTCGGTCAGGATGCACAGACCGTGGGCACCCTTGGTGGCCTCGTACGCGTCCCACACGCAGCTCACCTGCTTCACGGCCGTGGGGCTAGTCGGCTGCAGGTGCATGGGGTGGTCCCAGTCGAACTTGTTCATGGCCAGGTCCCGCTGGATCTGGTCCTCAGTCACCTGGGGGTCGTAGATGCTGATCTGGGCCTTGTCACCCAAAAGACCCTTGCAGACGTCAATGGCAGGGGTCTCCCTGGTGTCACCAGTGTCCTTCTTGAAGGCAAAGCCGAGGACAGCGATCTTCTTGCCGGCGACGGTGTTGAACATGGAGGACACGACGCGGTTGACGAACCGGCTCTTCTGGTAGTCGTTGATCTTGATCACCTGCTTCCAGTAGTTGGCCACCTCCGGCAGGCCATTGCACTCGCAGATGTACACCAGGTTCAGGATGTCCTTCTGGAAGCAGGAGCCACCGAACCCAACACTGGCGTTCAGGAACTTGGGGCCAATCCTTGTGTCCTTGCCCACAGCGTAAGCCACCTCAGTCACATTGGCACCAGTGGCCTCGCAGAGGGCGGAGATGGCGTTCACAGAGGAGATCCTCTGTGCCAAGAACGCGTTGGCAGCGAGCTTGGAGAGCTCGGCAGACCACAGGTTGGTGGTGAGGATCCTGTCCTCGGGAACCCAGTGAGCGTACACAGACTTGAGAGCCTGGACAGCCTTCCTGCCCTCGGGGGTCTCCCGGCCACCGATGAGCACTCTGTCGGGCTTGAACAGGTCCTCAATAGCAGTGCCCTCAGCAAGGAACTCTGGGTTGGAAAGGATCTGGTAGTTGATGCCCTTGCTGTTGTGGGTCAAGATCTTCTCAATAGCCTCAGCAGTCTTGACAGGGACAGTGGACTTCTCAACAACAATCTTGTCAGACTTGGAGACATCAGCTATCATGCGAGCAGCACTCTCCCAGTAGGTGAGGTCGGCAGCCTTGCCAGCTCCAAGCCCACGGGTCTTGGTGGGGGTGTTCACCGAGACGAAGATAATGTCAGCCTCAGCGACGTGCTTCTCAACATCAGTGCTGAAGAAGAGGTTCTTGTTCCTGCACTGCTTCACAACATCATCAAGACCAGGCTCGTAGATCGGGAGGGTGTCGCTGTTCCAGGCCTCAATGCGGGGCTTGGAGATGTCAACAACCACCACCTCAATGTCTGGGCACTTGAGGGCAATGACGGCCATGGTCGGGCCACCGACATAGCCAGCACCGATGCAGCAGATCTTCACCATCTTGTCAGATAGATCTGTGACCTGTAATTGCAAAAGGTGCTTCATTAGTGGAATGTAAAACAGAGCACACACACTTGAGTATCTGACAGACGAGATAAGTTAACAGAAGCAATCAGGATTCACAAGCAAAAGCACCAGATCCTGAACACTACACTACCAGTGGATGGAAGACTGAAATAGCAGAGCATAGCAAAACATGTTATGAGAAGGTTTCTTAACTGAACTGAATAAATAGGAGTTCGGATATACTAGGTATAGCAATTGGCAACATCTACCTACCAAGTCAACCCACATCTAAAAAGGTTTGTTTTGGGTGGAAGTGTTAGGACACATTCAGATCTCATGTTTGTTAAAGCAGGCATAGCGCATCTCAGGTTTTCTGCTGATAAAGATTGGGTTGGCCCCTCTCCTCCACCGAATACATCTGAAATTAATGGTTTCTAAAACCTTTTCCTTAGACGAAGCAGACAAATTAAGTAATCACCATTACACCTGTGATCCCATTCCCATTACGTGCACTACCGTTACCTGACACAGACACCACCTAAACAGAGTGAAGGGCAGGATACAGATCCATGGCCACCAAACTTATAAAATGAAATCTACTTGTATATATTTGCACCGACACGGCGTTCAAAACTGCGATCAGCCAGAAAGATCTGAAACTCTGATCCAATAGGGGAGCAGAATTTAGGGGCGCAAATCCTCTTCAGCCACTACAACGCGCAAACTTAACTCCTATCAGATCCAAACCACGAAACTGCCAGATCTGAAGACAGCGTCTTCCTCAGAGAACGAACTCGAGGAGACAACTGCTTGCGGCAGAACGAAGCCGAGAAACAAACTAGCCGCAGAATGAAATCACGATCCTCAACTAGCATGATCAGGCGCGGGGGGACTCGGAAACGCAAAATCAAAGTAACCGCGTGGGATCAGGGTGGGAGTCTCACCAGATCTCGAGGAACAGCAGCAAGATCTCGGGCACCCGCACCAGCGACGAAGAGAAAAGGGAGCGGTGATCTCTCTTCCTCGGCGCTCGCTGCCTACGAGTTGTGTGTGCAGAGGAGATGCGAGGGAGTCCTTAAATACCCCGTCACGCAAACCCCCCGAATCAGATCTACCCCGCCCCTTCAAAAAATAACCGTGCCGTGTCCTCCCGTAGAAAAAAAGGTAGTAACCGCGTCAAGGCTGGTCAGAAACCAGAAGCAACTGAGGAGGGAACACTGAGGTGAGATGCTGAGGTGGACGACGACAGTGGCTCATGCAGGCCACTGCCACCAAACTTGCATTAATCAAAAGGCTCTCTCACATGAGTCCATGACACTCCACCAAACCATTGCCTTTCTATGCCCTCAACCTCCTCATCACAGAAAAAGAAAATTATTCTCAAGCAAGCACCATCAAGCGCATAAACAAAAGGTCCTGCTGATAAAGCTTCTCCTTTTTTTTTTCTTTTTTTCATCAGTTGCTGATTGGGCAGTCTTGGTGTAACTGATCAGTCTGATTACTCTCTGATCAGATCTGGCTCTTCCCTCTGTTCAGTGCACACAGAGAGTAGTAAGTTCAGGCGAGTACATGTAGCCATGAACTGGAAGCAAGTCAAGGAACATGGTCTGCAGAATAACCTAAGAGTTGGTGTAATTTAACCCACGGTCAACTACAGGCAGCAAACGAATAATTGGGCTCTGAACCATACAATATGGAACGAGTACCAATCGAGGACGCAAGTAAAAGTTACAGCATCGGTGACAGAGACGTGAGAAATGCAGGCCGGATCAACGGAGCCCAGGCACAGGTAGGCAGTAGAAATTTTCATAGCCTGCACACGGTCAGATCCAGGAAGCTGATGCTGATGCTTCTGCCTGTGATTACTCGTCTCCACCAAACAAAACGTGTGTTTTTGTTTGCTGATTAAGAAACAGAAGAGGCCGGATTTACTGAAAGGAAACTCCAGCGTTAATGCCATCTACTTAAAAGTTTAAAGAAAAAATAAAAAGGAAAAAAATACTGGAGAGGCGTTCTTTATGCAGAGACGGAGTGCAAGCAGGAAAAGGGAGAACTTTCTTAGCCTGCAGTCACTGTCATTTGATTAATGGTAGCTGTAGACTGACAAAGACTACATCTTTCTTTTCTCATTAAGCTAGGAGTAGTACCATTTACGAAAAGACTCTAGTGAGAAAGTTCAATAAATTCCACAGTTCTAAGTCATGGATCGGCACATGTTGAAGCTATCAAGTCAACAAATGCTCCTGTTTCTCGGTTAACTGATACTCACACTATATGCAAACAAATGCCCCAGTTTCCAGTATTAGAGGGACACATAAATTCTACCTAGTAGAAGTCGGCACATATGTGCGAGCAAGGTACTCCTACTATCACACATCTCACAAAGCCAAAAATATATTCACAAAAATATTAGCTAAATGAATTTAAAAACATTTCCTATTTTATATAAAATAATTTGCATTATACACATCACTTTCCCCAAGACCTAAGGACGTCGTCATTAATAAAACACAAGACTGTTCGAAAACACACACACACACACACACAAGACAACAAACTAAACAGATCACACGTTTTTTAAAAACCCCACCACCACTACCAACATCAGCAGCAGCGATCGCAACAACAGCAGGAAACACGAAGAGCCTCCCATAGAGACATTTCAACGAACATCAGTCTGCATCGCATCTCTGAGCTCTAAGCTCCTCACTAACAATGGTTTACGCAGGAATCCGCCGACAATGGAGTGAAGCGGAGGAAAAGGCACGCAGACCCGCCAGTACCATCGCGGCATCGCGCGCCCCCACCGGAAATCGGTTGCAACCGCCACGGAGGCAACCAACCAACCCAAGGAAAGCTGGTGATTCCGACTTTGAGTGGCTCTCACGCGAGACCGAGAGACGCAATCAGGCCATGGCAACCACCTACAGGGGCGCACGAGGGAGAGACGACGAGTACGGACTACGGATCGGAGCAGCGAGCGAGGAGAGGAGGGGAGGGGAGAAGTGAGATCGCTGCATTACCGGTTGCTTGATGTGATGGCCAGAGCCTGATGGGGATCCGGGGCGACGTCAACTTCAGCCGGCTTTCGCAGTTCTTCCTCCAGATTTGATCTGGTTTCAGTATTTACGGCCTAAACGGAGAGAACAGAGGAGTAACTACCACGTATCATATCAATTTTCTTTTTTTAGAGCGTCATTTTATTTTTGTTCGGCACAGTTAATAAAAAAGATATTTGGCAAAGGTATCTTCTATGTTGTGATCTAGGCGAATTCTCTAGCCAGCTTTACGTGAAATCTAACATTTCGACTTTTCGAGTGCATTAGTTCCCTTAGGTACTTATGTCTAATGCATTAACGTAAGTAAAGGATATTTCTCTACTAATGCATACTAACTACTCTCCATCCCAAACTATAAGTTATCCTAAGATTATTGGAGGGTCAAAGAATTATAAATTTAATCAAATTTATATAATAAAATGTATTATATGAAATAAGTGCTATTAAATTCTTCGTTAAATATATTTTTATTGTATACTCATTCGGTTAAAAAAAATCTATATTTTTCTGTATAGTTTTAGTCAAATTTGATATTATATGACTCCTAAAAAATTAGAATGACTTATAGTTTTGATTGAGGGAGCACTTCTTTAAAAACTCTATCAGATGGGATATAAAAAGTGTCAGAGCCCTTTCATCCATTCTAAATTATAAGTTGACTCTAAAAAAAATAGAGTGACTTATAATTTGGAAGAGGGAGTATTTCTTTAGAAACTCTTATCAAACGGAATATAAAGGTGTGAGAGCCAAGATTTTTACACTCTTTTCCAAATTATATGGTGCTTGACCCTTTTTTCTAAATGACTTATAATTTGAATTTTTTAGTTTTTTATTATTTTTTCTTTGTTTTTGCACTTCCACTCACATACGGCGTTTTTTTTGACAACACACATATGGCGTTGAGGCATGCAGGCAGCGTAACTTTAGTAAGTTCGTTTTTCTCCATGTTGTACGTGGAAGCAACCATTTGGTAGTTCCTTTGTTCCAAACATTAAATGTATTCCTTTTTATAGGAATATATTATATTCCTCCACAATTACTTTAAAATTTCTCCAATCAAAAATACTCTTAAAGTTTTTCGGTCCGTGTGAGAAAAATTTCTTCGATTTTAAGCAGAATGCTCATTACTGTTTTACCTCGAATGTCTTGAGTTTTATATATGCCAAGCATATTATATACTACCTTCTCCATTCACACACATCGAGGTCTTCAGCACGGTTCATTTTTGAACTAGGCATGGTAAATTTACGATGCTACCGCTCTGTTCGCTTGGTCGTTTCTGGCTGGCTGGTTCTGGCTGCTGCTGATTTTTTGTGAGAGAAAAATACTATTAATTGGCTGGCTGGTTTGGCTGATAAGTTTAAACGAACGGGCTGTACATTGGCCTTGTGAATCCAGTGATAACTTTTAACCACGTGGCCTGTTAAAAAGGTCCTCCGCTTAGCAAATTAGCACTGGCGCCTCCTACCAAACTCTGACATCGATCGCCAGAAGAAACAAGCACGGTCACATCGCGCGCGCGAGAGAGAAAAAAAAAGAAAAGCGAAACAGAGAAACCCACGCGAATCATATGCTTCTTGCGAAACAGAGAAGCATTCTGTTCACACACCGACACACACACGTAAGCACAGATCGAAGTCAAGCTGGTGGACCAAAACGACTCTCGATCTCCGGCCTCGTTCAGTTCCCTCCTGATTATAGCGTTTGACAGTAAAAAAAAAATTTCTGTTATATTAAAATATCGACATATATATAAAAAACTAAATATAAATAAAATTAAAATCTATTTACACAGTTTAATTATACTTTACAAGACGAATATTTTAAGCCTAATTAACCAAAATTTAGATATTTTTTACTAAATACAAACAAAATTTTTTTCTACGGAAGTTCTGCCCCGAAAAAAAAAAAGGCCTCCGTAGGAGATCGCCGGCTGCTGTCGAGAATGCCTGCCTGCTGTCCAGAACGCCTGCCTGAATGCCCGCATCGTTTCAGAATTCAGGGCTGAACTGAACACACAGTTACACCAAACTCTGACTCACGTTTTCTACGGCTGTTGTCTTAAGTCTCCTGGGACCAGAATGTTTGGGACCGCAGCAGCCTGCCTAAAAATGGACCCCGAGACGTCGGCGCCGACGACGACCTGCCGGCTGCCGTGACTGCCGCCGAGACGCGCGGCCGGAGCCACTACTCCGCCAACAGCCGGGAGGTTCTCGTAGCTGTCGTGCGAATCCAGCAAGTTTTCTCGTTGGTCTCCGGTGCGCCCGGTTCGGCAGAGTTAGGAGCGGGCGTCGGTTCTTCTAACGCACAACAAATCGGTTAGGCCAAAGAGGGAAGGAGCAGCCGGGCAGACATGGATGGCATGACGCATCAACCGACAGCCGGGGCTGCTCACTCGCTCTCCTGTTTTTTTTTTTTTCTCCTTTTCGCCGGCCCCCCTATGATGGCGAATGAACATGGCGCGCTTTGGGCACGTTACCAGGTTGCTCGTGAACATGTGGGCGTGCTTGTGCGAAAGGCTCACCTACCCCCGGGCCCCGGCAGGGAGGGAAGGGGAGCATCATGCTAGCTGCAAAAGGGCAGGCCCTTTTTTGTTGTTTTTTTTTTTTGCTTTTGGGCCCGCCTTCTCGGTTGCACTGCATGTTTGCAACAGCGAAGGAGACGTCGATTGAAGTCGCTGGAGCGGAACGGGATCGGTTGCACCGACGCTGAACCTGAACGGAACGCAGTTTGTTCCCACTAGCTGAGCTGTCGTTGGCCTTCGCTGACTAGAGCTGCACCGCACTAAAACTTGTCTTATTCCTTGCTATAAACGTCGTGGTTCAAGGACCCGCACCACGCGGCGTATCCAATTCGGTTCTGCTAGAGTGTATTATACAACGAGGTCTTCGAAACAGTATTTGTCGGGCACGGGCCCTGCACACCTCGCGACGACAAAAAGTTAGGCGATCATGTGTACCTACGTGCACAGCATGATTAGATGAGATGTGAAGCAAAGGAAGCGAGCAGCAGCCTCAGATGAGGCCAGGGCAGGCTGCTGGCCGTCGGAAGCTGCCTCGCAATCGCGGTTCCGATCCGATCCGGTGATCGGGTCCGGCCGGGGCTCCGGGCACGGGCGCACGGCACGGCGGGCACCTCCTGAAACCTCCAGCCCACGATCACGTCACCGAGACGGCCGACCCCTTTGACGGGAGCGCGACAGCGACGGCGATGGGCGTGGCGTGTAGCGTCGCCGGGTGAGCTGGATGGAGCTCAGGATGCGGTCCAGCCATCCAGGTCCAGGGGGTGGGGAATCGAGCCGGGCAGGAGCACGGAACCAACCCACCAAGGCAAGAACCGCATCCATCCATCCCCCACAGGCCACATCCCATGCGAGGATTTTGACTTTCCAGCAACGTGCGGCGCGCGCTTCGCCGGCGCCGGGCTGGCTGCCGATCGACGGGACGCGTTCTTTCCAATTCTTTACGCGTGCCGAAACTGCCGATGGACCGCATCTGCCCGGCCCGGGGCACCCCGGTTGCCACCGACTGGCCGACCGACGGTGCGCGGGCATCTCCACCTGCCCCGCCCGCCGGGAGGCATGCATGGCTCCGCCGCGGTCGCCGCCACATGCATGGCGCTGGAGCTTGGCACGTACTGGGCGCGCGCGGTGCGGGTGGACGACGGGCAGAGAGATCGAGAACTGCTTGCTGTTGGGCTCGGTCAGATTAATTAGGAAGCGTCCAAACCTCCGTGGGTCTGCGAAACTATGCGCGACTTCACCGGACTGCTTCATCTTTCCATTGGAGGAGCGTCGTCAATGATTTGATTTAAACCTTGTTCAAGAAAAATGATTTTATTTTTTTAAATTACACGATACAACGTAGATACTTGTAACACGCACGCACATTTCGTCTCACCGAGGAGTAACCATTGACCAGGCCGCACATGGCCCCAAATCTAATACAGCCCAACATGGCCCAAACTTCCTTCTCATACACTGGGCCGAACCGATATCGAACGGACCCCTGCTCGACGGTCCGAGTCCAACTTGGGGTGCGGCGGAGCGGCGCGCCTGCATCATCCGCCGATTCGCCGACCGCCGATGCAGTAGAGACAGGATGAGCCGATGGGGGCAGCGAGCACGCCGCCGCTGCAGACAGCACGCCGGTGGTCGGAACGGTGAGGATCTCGTGCCCCGTGACCTGCGTGGGATGGCGCTGCCCCCTGTCTGTTCTGTCATCGCGGTTCGGCATTCCGTCAAACACCTCCCGTTCACCGGCACCGAGCACTCAGGTACACTCTAAGGCTCTACCGTACGCTACTGCATCACTCATCTCGTGATTCGATGTGAACATCGAAGTTTGCCAAGTTGTTTTTTCATAGTAAAATTTCAGCAACTAGTTTGGATGAACTTCGTCCAGCAATCCGGTGTGTTGCAGTCTTTGTTGTTTGTAGATACTCCTAGTTTTATTGGTTCAAATGCACTTGGTAACTTGGTTCAATTTTGTAAGTTCGTTGCTTCGGTAATGAAATTTGGGGCGAACCCATTCTGGGAGAAAAACAATCTTCCAGTAACTAGCAGCATACTGTACGAACTGACTATTACACTGATGTCCCAATGCCTGTCATGTTTCATTTTTTTTACCGTGTTAATTAAACATATCAACCACTCCACAACATGTGGAATCTATATCGAATATCATGCACAGGATGAATGCATTTATTGGAGAACTGGTTTCCTCCAAATTAATGAATTATTGCAAGAAGGGCTTTGTGGGTTACAGATATATTATAGATATATTGACATGACATAGCAAACGATTAATCACAGAACCAAACTCTGCAATATCACACTAAACTGTAAGCGGCAACTGAGTCTAAATTCTGGAACACCATCCTTCTTGTAGCAAATCCACAAGCCTTAACAAGTTCGCATGAGAGGATCCTCCCTCTCTGATGCTTGCACATGCCATGTTCTTCCACATAGCTGCCCTCGCCTTGATATCCTCATCGCTCAGTAGCTGCACGATCTTTTCCTTGATCTCCTCCCTTGTAACGACCCCTTGCTCATTGGAACAAAGCTTCAGGCCTGTCTTCCACACATTGCACACGTAGCTCTGGTTGCAGAACTGGTCAGCAAAGTAGGGGCAGCACAGGAACGGGACACCATGCAGCACAGCTTCCATCGTCGAGTTCCACCCACAGTGTGTCATGAAGCAAGCGACTGAGGGGTGTGAGAGTACCCTTTGCTGGGGAGCCCAAGTAACGATGAGTCCCTTTCCATTGACACTTTGCTTGAATTGGTTGAACCAATCCTCATCGATTTCTTTGGTGAAGTTTGGCCGAACCACCCATATGAACGGCCGGCCTGATAACGCAAGTCCATTGGCGAGTTCATGGAATCTTGCCATGTCAAAGACAGTACCAAATGCCACATATATGACGGAGCCAGGGCCTTTTGTGTCGAGCCAGGTGAGGCAGGTCAGGTCTTCAGACAAAAAATTACCAGTCGGCTTTGACATCGGCACTTCCAGTGGACCTACGGGTAATGCATTGGGGAGGAGAGCAAATGCTTCAGGTTCTACTTCTCTGAATGTGTTGCAGATGATGGCCTCAGCAAGCGCCATCAATCGGTTAGTCCTAATGACATTCTGTATGTTCACTCTGCGTCTTTCTGGGGTGCTGCCCAGCTGACCCAGGGGATCTCAGTAGAATCAATGGGTGGCGTCAGTTGGATCATCTCATGCACTTTCACATTCCCTGCATTAAATTCAATGGTCTTGCATTGGTCACCAAGACATAGGATGTAAAGAGGAACATGAAAATATGGAATTATTTACGCTAAAGATGGTATGATTCTTTCTTACCGCTTTCATCAATAACACCATCCTTGATCAGTTTGGGCAGTTTCATCCTTACTGCAAACACAGATGCTGAGTAAGTTGAGAACAGAGCAATACGTACTCCCACTGAATTTGTCAGTTCTAGCACCCAGCTCATAGACACATCTGCTATCATCCATTTTATCTTCTTGCTTCTGATCATCTCCTCGAGGGGTCTGAGCATGGCAGCTGATAAGCCCCCGACCATCTTGCCAATGTCTGTGTGATCATCATCAGGGCCCATACCATCTGGAACTGACAGCATGTGTAAACCCTCAGGGATTGCTCCTTTGTTTTGCATGGACTTGAAGATACGATCGTGGTTGTACTCGGTGTTTATGAAGTCAATCTCGAATCCGTGGTCAACTAGCCCGTGTGACAACTCCATGAGTGGAATGACATGACCTTGTGCAGGGAAGGGTAGCACCATTACATGAGGTTTAGGAGCAGCAAAAGCCATGAAGGTTGTCTCTGTTGTGGCTACAAACAGTTTGTGGGATCAATGCTTGCTGCTCCTTGTGGGCAGGTATAATCAGATTGGTCCATCGGGTGTGCATATAAAGGGTGCCAAAATCATGGTTGTTGCATCAGACCATACATCAGCAAATTTGTAGCCTGCTGAATATAGGCCTACCTTTTCCAAAGAAAAGGTTATCTTCACAATCATTCATCAGTCCATATTTGACCACTTTGTTTTCTCTATCTTATTGACCAAGCAAAATAACCGCCATATATTCACTTATATGCACGTGGCTGAGATGCTTGCGGCTGAACTCTTCTACTGATTTTGGTTGTGCCTATCCACTATATGCATAAAAGGTTTCTATAAAAAGGAAATTACAATTTTTCCTTGGAATTTCCTTTTTTATTCGCGATCCGGCCATTCACCCGTGTTTCTTCCTTGGAATTTCACCAACTAAAACGTGATGACATGGTCATTCACCTGAAATATAAATTTTTTTTAACAGCTTCTTGGATATTGGCTATAACTTCAAATGTCTGAAACCCGTCCAAAATGTAATCACGATCATCGTTAACATATTACATTCTGTTTGGAAACTTTTTCTTGTTTTTGATGTGCAGTGTTCATCTACTTGTAGAGAACAGTCACGCTGATTTGCATAACCTGCTGAAATAGTAACGGAGTCAGGTTGTGTCTTGGAAATGACATGGCCAGTCTCATGGCACATCTCCATCATTTTTTTTGGTAAGCCTGCATCTATTGGCTGTGTAATTCCATACCCAGTAATTAGTTATTTGAGATAGCGACTCTGAATCAGGAACATTCCTGGTACCTTGGTGAACCCTGCACTTCTTC
Organism: Bothriochloa decipiens; assembly: GCA_023333625.1. Classification (NCBI taxonomy): domain Eukaryota; kingdom Viridiplantae; phylum Streptophyta; class Magnoliopsida; order Poales; family Poaceae; genus Bothriochloa; species Bothriochloa decipiens. Next base: position 425,415 of record CM041628.1, on the reverse strand, counting down.
TAGTTGTAGTGCTCTGCTGGCTCAGTTTTAGTGGCTCGGCAGCAGGCATTCAGCATTCCTCTGTTTAATTTAGTAATCTGTTATACTTTGCAAATTCCATGGACACTTTGCACCCTAGAGATTGTTTTAAAATCTCTCCAGATTGATATATACAAAAGGCAATATCTTAAGATGTTAGCTAGGTGTCACTTTCAGTATGTGGCCCATGAGGTGACAGCGCATTTGCTTGTAACACCGACTTAGAATCTGTTTCTTCATTTCTTTTTATCCAAGTTTGGATGCGACTCTGCGGACAATATTTATCTAACAAAATGACCTCTGAATGACCAAAAAAACATACTGACAAGCTAAATATTATTGTTCTCTCAGCAGGTTTACAAACTTTAGCAGATCCTGATGCGAGGACCCTCCATCTGTGATACTCTCGCACGCTGCTCTCTTCAAAGACAGTGCCCTCGCTCTGATCCCATCATCTCCGAGCAGCTGATCGACCTTGTCCCTGATCTCCTCCTTGGTGAAGATGCCCTGATCATCGGCCTGGATCCTCAAGCCGGTGCCCCACGCGTCGCAGATGTAGTTCTGGTTCATGAACTGGTCGGCAAAGTATGGCCAACACAGGAACGGGACGCCGTGACTAACCCCTTCCATGGTGGAGTTCCATCCACAGTGGGAGATGAAGCATGCCACCGAAGGGTGCGAGAGCACGCGTTGCTGGGGGGCCCAGCCGACGACTAGGCCCTTGTCTCCAACGCGGCGTCTGAACTGGTCCAGCCAACCTTCATCGACGTCATTGGCAAAGTTCGGCCGGACCACCCACAGAAACGGGCGTCTGGTCAGCGCCAGCCCGTTGGCGAGCTCCTGGAGCCTTGCAGTGTCGAAGACCGTAAAGCTCCCAAATGCCACATAGACAACTGATCCGGGTGCCTGGGCGTCCAGCCAGGCGAGGCAGGCCGAGTCTTCAGGCCAGAGCTGGCTGGCTGAGTTCGAAGTCGGCGCCTCGAGGGGGCCGATGGCCAGTGCTGCCTTGGGGAGGTGCGCCAGCGCCTCGGACTCGATGGCATGGAACGTGTTGCAGACAATTGTCTCAGCGAGTGCGAACTTTTGGTTGGTCTTGATCATGCCCTTTATCATGGGGCTTCGAAGCCTAACCCAGGGGATGTCGGCGGCGTCGAAGGCTGGCGTGTTGGGGGTCAGCTTGATCCTCTCATTCCTCTTCACTTTCGCTGCGCACGGAAACACCATTTCCAGCATGAATTCTGATTTGGAGAGTACAGATGAGATGACACAGCAATCGGGTTTGGTTTGCTCTTACCATTTTCGTCAATGATGCCATCCGCAACCATCTCGGGAATACGCATCCTTACCGCGAAGGTGGCGGCCGAGAAGGTCGAGAACAAGGCGACGCGCACGCCCATCGTGCCGGCCAGGTCCAGCGCCCAGCTCATGGAGACATCAGACACCACCCACCGAGTCTTGTGAGCTCCGACCAGCTCTTCGAGGTGGCCAAGCATCGCCGCCGGCAAGCTCTGACCCAGCTGAACGATGTCTGTGCGGTCGCCATCAGGGCCCAAGCCGTCCGGGAAAGAGACCAAGTGGATCCCGGCATGGACAACTGCCCCGGTCTTTCCTTCTGCCGCCATGGCCGTCAGGATGCGGGCGTGGTTGAAGTCGGTGTTCACGAAGTCGACCTCGAAGCCGTGGTCGACGAGGCGGTGGGACAGCTCCATGAGCGGCATGATATGACCCTGGGCAGGGAAGGGCAGCACCATGACACGAGGCCGGGGAGGAGGAGCCGCGGCCATGGAGGCTGTTAGCAGCTAGCGTGTGAGCGCTTGGTGTGTACACGGCGGGCGGCGGCACCGAGTCCGTGAGGTGCACTGTCAGCTCAGAGTCTGCTGCTGGCTGCTGGCTGCTCCTGTGGATATCGATAAGAGAGAGATGGAGGTGCATGCATATGGCTATCCGCCCGGTGCAGCCGCGTCAGACATCAGCAAGAATCCATGGGTGCTTATCTGTCTGCATCAGATCTCACATCAGCAACAGCAAGGATCCATTGCCGTTGGTGCTCGTCTCATCTTGACAAAATGGTTCATATCGATGAATTCCCAGCGACGTCGATTGTCGAGTTGTCTAGTGTCTATTTGTGGAGGCAACCAAATTCTGTACTTGAGTATAGATACAGACGAACACGCACAACTTCGTGACAACTAAGTTCTGCCACCATATCGGGCCAACTGTTTTTGTATCCATTATACCCTCTTTTATGTCGATATTATCTTTAACATACTCAATATGGAAGTTGCCAAATGCTTTTGTATATGAACAAATTGCATTTCTAGTACTCCCTCGGCCCCATTTATCTGTCATTTTGGCCTCTACTAAATACACGAAAGATTCTCTAAATTTAGATACACATGGTATCTAGATACATAGAAGATGCTTTGAATTTAGACACTAGAAATATAGCGAGAACGACACATAAATAGAGATAGAGAGAGTGCATTCCTTTTTTATACAAAAACTAGAGGGGCTTGCCCCTACTGAATTTATTAGGAAAAAAAAAGGAATACAACAGACGTACAAGGTGGGTGAGAGAAAATTAAGAAACACAAAAGGTGAGGAAGAAAATGAGACTAACTAACAAGATTAATTACACAAGGAGGTTTAACCATTGATCTATGGTGGGGAAGTAACTGTGTTTTGCGTGCAGTAAGAGAAGCGCAAATTCTGACTTGAAAAGCCTTTTGGCAAAAGCTAGAGATGGCTGTCCTTGTTGAAGATCATACCATTCCTTATGTTCCTGATTGTCCAACACACTAGGATTATTATCTCCAGGAAGAAACGAACTTGGAGCTGATTTTTGAGGTATTCCTGGTTCTGATGAATTTCAGAAAGAGAAGGTGGACTAGACTTTCTTTCATCTGAAGAGCTGCCAGCCTGTCACACAGAGCACAGCTAGAATCTTCTAATTCCATGTTTTTTCCTCCTCAGATGTTCTCTGGTACTCAACCGGTCAGCCCCCCTTAACAGCCCAGCCGGTCAGAAGTTCTAATTGGTATAAGGCAGGCATTCAGAATTCGACCATTCGCTACATCAATCTAGCAATTGGTTTCTGGTCTGGAGCTTGTCATGGCACTTTGCCAGATTAAGATATCCATTATCGCTTTCAGGACATGGACAAGGCCCGACCCCTCCCGAGCGCCCCCGACCGGGCGACTCGGGAGGCCCCTCCGCCGCCGGCCAGCGTCCCCGCTCCAGCCTCCCCTCCGGCCGTCGCCGCCGCCCTCCTGCGCGACGGCGGCGGCCCCCAATGGTGTGCTGACCGCTGCCCCTCCTCCTCCCTCCCACCTTCCCCTTCGAGCTCCCTCCTCTAGCTCCAACCCTTACGGCGGCGACGACGACGAACGGCGGCGGCTAGGGGCCGGCCGGGCCTCCTGCTCGACGGATCTGCCTCCTGGGGGCTGGATCTGGTCCCGGGCCGGCTCCATGGTAGGGGGTGGTGGCGGCCGGTCTTCCCCATCTTCGGCAATGGTGGCTGGCTCACCGGCGGCCGAGCGGGTGGGGGCGGGCCGGACCCAGGCCCTAGGCCTCGGATCTGCTCCCCCCGGCCTCCCCACCCCCCTTCCCTGCCTGCGGCGGCCAGGCACCGGGTGGTGCGCCGCCGGCCTTGCAGGGTGGGTCCCGCGCCGCCTAGTCGCCGGTCCTGCCCTATGGCCAGGGTTGGCGTCGTTCCGTGGCCGGCGTAGTCACCTTCGGCGCGGCTCCTGCTCCGTCAGCTCACCGCTGGGGCCCCCCCTGATGCGGTGCTTGTGTGGTGGTGCTGGGCGTCGTCGTGGTGGCGGGGCCGGTGGTGGTGTGCGGCGCACAAGCTCTGCCATGGTGGCATGGCTGGTGGTGCACACCGCTACTTGCACCGATCTGCTCTTGGGGTGGGTGGCTTGCTGGCCGACATGGATCTTCGAGGTGAAAACCTAGCCCGTTTCGGGCAGGCAGCGGCACCGCTTCTGCGTCGCAGTCCTTCTTGAAGGCATTGTCGTTGAAGCCCATGTCTTGGCGCGCGTGGAGCTGCCTCCTCGGGGTGCTGGGTCGTTGGCGCTGTCGCAGCTGTGCCTGCTCGCGCTTCATGGTCCTCCTCATCTTGGTTTGCCTTGTGTGTGTTGTAGTCGTAGCTGTGGTCTTTTCCGGCGGATGCTTTGCCGCCGAGGGGGTTTCCGGCGGATGCTTTGCCGCCGGCGTTTCTTCTTCTACAGGTAGTTCTCCTCGCCCGTGGTCCGAAGGGTGGTGTCCCTTAGTGACTCGGAGGAGGTATCGGAGTTCCAGGTCCTGGTTCCGGCGGATGCTTTGCCGCCGAGGTTGTTTCGGTGGATGCTTTGCCACCGTGATGTCAGTCTACGGCTCCTATCACTATGGGTTACCAAGGTGTCGAGTTTTAGTTTGTATCAGGCTCAGTTGATGGGGTTGTCGGTTGGAAGGTCCCCAACCTCCCGTGTTCTTGCTTCTGTGTTGTGTCGAGGCTTTCATTGGTTATCCGTGGATCACCAGTGAATCTCTCTTGTATCTGCTATGTTTAGGTCTATTGACTACTCTCTCTGCTTAATGAAATGCTGGCTATATGCCTGTTCTAGAAGAAAAAAAAAGACATGGTCCATTGCTCCATATACTCGGCATTGTGCACGCATTTCAGTCGCCCTATAGAGATACAGTTTAAAATGTGAAGAATCCTTTATTATTGCCAAAAACAATGCGGTGCACAACTGCACATTCAGTTTTATTTTTCTAACGGCTCTGCAACATATGAATATATAAGTACAGCCACCAAACCTCTCAAACATTTCTGACATCCATGCTATAGACTAATTTTCTCTTAGCAGATTCACTAACTTGAGCAAATCCTGATGCGAGGACCCTCCATCCGCGACGCTGGCGCACGCTGCGCTCTTCAAGGCCAGCATCCTCGCCTTGATCTCCTCGTCCCCAAGCAGCTGATCCACCTTGTCCCTGATCTCCTCCTTGCTGACAATGCCCCTCCCGTCGGCGCACATCTTCAACCCAACGCCCCACAGATCGCAGATGTAGCTCTGGTTCAAGAACTGATCGGCGAAGTAGGGCCAGCAGAGGAGCGGGACGCCGTGCCGCACCGCTTCCATGGTCGAGTTCCACCCGCAGTGGGTCACGAAGCACGCCACCGAGGGGTGCGAGAGCACGCGCTGCTGAGGAGCCCAGCCGACGACGAGCCCCTTGTCTCCAACGCGGCGCCGGAGCCCGTCAAACCAGCCCTCGCCCACGCCGTCGGCGAAGTTCGGACGGACCACCCACAGGAACGGCCGCCCGGTGAGCGCCAGGCCGTCGGCCAGCTCCTGGAGCCGTTCCGCGTCGAACACCGTGAGGCTACCGAACGCCACGTAGACGACGGAGCCGGGAGCCTGCGCGTCGAGCCAGCGGAGGCAGGTCTCGTCTTGCGCCCAGAAATGGCCGGCCGACGTCGACTTGGGCGCCTCCAGCGGGCCGATGGCGACCGCCGGTATGGGGAGGTGGGTCAGCGCCACGGACTCGATCTCCTGGAAAGTGTTGCAGATGATAGTGTCGGCGAGCGCTAGTGTCGGGTTGGTCGTGATCGTGCTCTGGATCATGGCTCTCCGTGACTCGGGGCTCTTGCCGAGGGTGATCCACGGAAGCTTGGAGGCGTCGATGGCCGGCATCTTGGGGTTTAGCTGGATCCTCTCGTTCCTTTTCACATTCCCTGCGAACGATCGTAGAACCTTCATGTCTTGAATCCTGATCTTAATATACAACGTGAATACGTGATTTTGCTCTTACCCGTCTCGTCGATGATTCCATCCTCTATCATCTTGGGAAGCTGCATCCTCAGGGCGAAAATGGCTGCGGAGAAAGTGGAGAACAAGGCGACACGCACGCCCACCTTGTGGACGAGCTCCAGCACGAAGCTCATGGACACGTCGGCTACCACCCACCTGATGTTCCTGGACCTGATTGTCTCCTCGAGGCCGCCGAGCATCGCCGCCGGCAAGCCGCCGAGCACCTTGCCGATGTCGGTGCGGTCGCCCTCAGGGCCCATGCCGTCTGGGAAGGAGATCAGCTCGATCCCGCCGGCAGGGGCCGCTCCTGCCATGGCCGTGAGGATGCGGGCGTGGTTGAAGTCCGTGTTCACGAAGACGACCTCGAAGCCGTGCTCGACGAGCCCGTGGGAGAGCTCCATTAGGGGCATGACGTGGCCCTGCGCGGCGAAGGGCAGCATCATTACACGAGGACGATTAGGAGAAGCCGCCATGGAGGAGCAGAGTAGCTGAAGACACTTGAACGTGCTGGCAAAACGGCTGCTGGCCGGCTACAGGGCGATCGTGAGTTGCACAATCAGTATCAGCATCAGAGGTCGTATCGCTTGCAATTGCAACGGCGCCACTCCCTGTGGCTAGAATATGAAGGCGAACTCAAGGACACAGTCACGCAGAGACGTCATGCCTTGCATCAGCGAGTGGACTGCGCTATCGATATGTATCTTTGCGCTGTGTGGCGCTGAAGAACAAGTCATGTGACCTGTACCACAGATTTTTTTTTTTTAAAAAAAAGATTGAAACGTTCAGCAGAGCTTCCGCCGAACTTTTATTGATGCAGAAGGAAGCACTGGGTACAAAACAATCACCAAAAAGAAAAAAAAAACAAAAGGCTCAAAAACTAAGCTAAGCCTCAAGCACTGGAGGTAGGAATGATAATAGCATATGTAAACGTAGAAATTTTACATGGTTCACACAGAAATTTCACGCAAATCAATTTAACTCCACAGGAAAAAACACAGGAAAATAAAATTTTGACCGTGTTCCAAAAAGGACCTAAATTCTACCAGCAACCAGGAGTTGTAGTTTCTAATAAAATGTTGGCCTAAATTAACGACATTTTGAGATTGGATTTTCCCTTCTGATATTTTTTCCCTGGAATATTTTCAAGGAGGATTCATGTCCTCAAGCTGTACAAAACGCTGTGTTGTAGCCATGGCGCTAATGAACCAGGCTGGTGGTTTTGGTGTCATGGGTTGCTAGGGCAGGAGCTCACTGACGAAAGACTGCGAAACTGCACTGTGCTCTACAAAGATAGCGGTGGGCAAACGCAGTTTGTGGAGGCAGAGAGAATGGCAGTTGACAGAAACAGAACATCATGGTCTGACGATCGATGTCTATTGTACCAGGTCTGAAAGAGCATGCCATGCTGAGACCTGAGACTGAGACGTCCCTTTCACATGAGGCCATTACTCATGTCAGCAACAAGAGTATGTTTTCAAACCCTTTAGGTTGCTTCTGAACTTTGCTAGCTAGGATCCCATCAGAAAAGGCCGAGAAATCCATTGTTGTACAATTGTTTGAAGTTGTGACCAACTATATATACTCTGAGCCTAGCATGGCATTGTTCTACGCTTTTGCTTAGGTGAGATACTTCGATTGTACAATGCACTTGAGGAAGTTTTAGTCCTCCGAAATGTTTGGTCTCCCGTGGTCTGTTCTTTGGAGTGAAAGTCTTTAGGCACGCCAACCAAACAGAGTAAGTTGCCAAAAAAAAAAAAAAAACCAAACCAAACAGAGTAGCCTTATTCAACGAGAGCCGATTCTGGGCTAATTTTACCGATCTCTTTGCGCGGCGGCTGCTAAAGAACAGAGGACAACGAGTCGTGTTGAGCTGTGCAACAGATCTGGCAGTATTCTTTTTCTTTTAGTATTCATGTGATATTGTCATAGCATACGTATACGACGTCTAAATCTTGTTAAAGCTTCCTTGTCAAAAAAAAAAGTCTAAATTCTGCCAGCAACTAGGAATATTAATTTCTGACCTGCATGGATGGGACAAGACGCTGCTTACAAAATGCATATAATGATCAAACTACAAAACCCCTTGATCTGACCGTCATTGTCACGCTACATGTACCGCCGAAAAGCCAGGCGTGGCCGTGCAGTGTGCTTGAAAAAAATTGGAGTGTAACTACATAAGACTTTTCACCAAGGCACAAAATAGCAAAGCCACAGCACTACGCTCTTGCATGACTGCATGAGAATGTAGGGAGGGTCTTGAACTCTCGATCGAGGGTAAATTCTTGTACGATGATGAACCACACTAAGATAATGTTGATTCACCAAGAATATACTCCTTTTTACTTATAGTTTACTTTGGATGTGTCTTAAATCAAACCTTTTGACTTTAACAAATCTTATAGAAAATACACCAACATCAACAATATCAAATTATTTTTTGTTAATTTTTCACTGGATATGTTTTGATAATAAATTTATAGATGTTAATATAATTTTTCTGAAACTTGATCGAGGTTAGAAAGTTTTACTTATTAGCATAATGCCAAAATGGATAATAATTTGGATGGGAGTGAACATCTTCGAACAGCGAATGAGAGCTGTTCTATCGGTTGTGTCGTTATGAGATCATGATCACTGCCTATGGAATGTTATGAATGGCGTCATCTTTGACAACAAATTAAAAATGCAAATCTAGGCTTGAAGGATTGCCTTCAAAGAAGAAATTGGCTTGATTTGTACCAAATCCAATAGGAAAACTAGTAGCCTTTTATCCACTTATTAGAGAGGTAGCCTTATTTCATTTGTATGTTTTTTTTTCTTTGGCTCTTGAAGCCTTATAACTTCGTTGTACACACATTCTTTTACATATATACAAAAAAAAGCAGAGGTCTCCTCTGTTGGCTTTTGAAAAAAAAAGAGTTGTGAAAAGGAATAGACGAGAGAAGCAACAATAACTTTAAACCAAGAAAATTGTTAGACGATAGTTGCATAAAGTTGATGCCAATAAATGTGGAGCGAGATCAATTTCAAAAATAAAAATACTTGCAAAGTATTAAACACAAAAAAGAACATATGCTACACTAGAAAAAAAACTATTGTATTTGCGAGGGTCACCTTGCTAGTTTACTTTTTAATTTGAAAGTTTTTTTTTTCAAACTTAAAGGTACAGTAATAATTTAGAAGTTAATGGATCAGATTGCAGGCACCTGACAAGTCGTTACATAGTGAGCCACAACTCGCCCTAAAAATATCCAAGAGCGCAATATATACTACTTTCGCTGTCTAAAATTGTAAGTCGTTTCAATAGTCAAAGCATTTCAACTTTGACTAAGTTATACGATAAGATAATAATATTTAGGATGTCAATTAAGTATTATTGGATTTTTCATTAACTATATTTTCCGAGCATACCTATCTGATGTCATCAATTTTTATATTTTTTATAATTTTATTCAAACTTAAAATATTTTGATTCTTCAAAAATTTTAAAATAACTTGCTATTTGAAACGGAGGGAGTATATAATATATATTAATTATACAGTACTCTTTGTTCCAGTAGAACTCCTTGATCTGTCGCCCGTCGTGTTGTCACGCACTCACGCAATGCACTCCAAAGAAAACACACATCTCGGCCGATCGGCACGAGAGAGTGAGAGCGAGCTAGTAACCTATGGCCATGGGTACAACTACTGTGACGCCGCCTCACCCTCACGTCATGGTCCTGCCATTCCCGGCGCAGGGGCATGTGACGCCGCTCATGGAGCTATATATCGCATCGTCTCGTCGACTGCGGCTTCTTCCGGGTGACCTTCGTGAACACATCGAGCCCATCCACGCCCTCGTGCTCGACGCCCTGCGGTTGCTGGGCGGTGGCGGCGGCGTGTAATTGGACGAGATCCGACTCATCTCCGTCCCAGATGCCAGATGGGCTGACAGACGGCGACGACCGCAGAATATTCCTGGACAGGCAGTCGCGGCAAATGCCGAGCTACGTGGAGCGGCTCATCAGGGAGACGAAGGTCGAGTGGCTCGTCGTGGACGTTATCATGGGGATGTGCTTCCAGGCTGCCTGCAACCTTGGCGCCCGACGCTGTTCAAGGTCCCACACAACTAATAGAGAAGGGCTACTTCGACTATAGTTGTCCAAATCAGTAACTAAGTAATCAGTTTCTAAAATTGTAAACTCTTTGTAGCTTAGCATAGGCCTTGGTTGAGAGCGTCTCTCACGCCTGTGACCAATGTTATATGCTAACTCATTATTATTATAATCAAAGTCGGGTAATCATTGTTGTATGTTAACTTCCTATTAATCAAAGCCGGTTAGCTAGGAAACTCCTCGTTAGACAAGGTAAAATGGGTTCGATTGGATCATCAAAAACTTGGCCTGTGGGCCAACAATAAACTGCAGGGCACTCCTTGCGTTGTTGATTAAAAATAAAAGCATGGGTGGTTTGTTTTCTTTAGTACCACACAGCGTGGCTGAGGTTCAAGTTGTGTGCAGATAACGAGCCCTCGTGATGGTTGATTCACCACGAGACACCCGTGGTAAGCAATTATCAATACTGATTACAACGATGATGTAACTATTTCTAGTAGCACACTACATGATGTGCTTAGTTTTTTTTCTTCGCAAGCTATATATAATTATTTTGAGGGATGGACCCGATTTTAATAGGTGTTGCTCGACTTATTGGCCCACAAAATCTGGCTCACTTGATTGCGTGCAAGCAGACATCGAGAGACAATTAATGGTTTCTGTATCATTATCCGACTAGAGGTTAAGGGGATGGCTATCGAGATAAGAGGTTTGAGGGTGGGCGGGTAGGCTATGGACGGAGCGGCGCACTCGCCATTAGCATGTTACATTTTTTTGGGGATGATGGTTTGAGGGCTGCGAGACCCTATTATATTATTACAACACTGTTAAAAGGAGTTCACTGAGAGGACCTAACAATTTTCACATTGACTGAAAAAAGAGAACCCATCGTTTGTTTTTTGTGATGATCTAACACTTTAGATTAAAACAAAGATTGAATGCTTAAATGAACGTATGTAGGACTCAATTTGATGATTTGGTGATCGTTGAACACAAGTGCTTGTGGACTAACATGTCTTTTGCAGCGGATAATCACATTGGTACTCGTCACAAGAATAGCCACAACGTCTTGTCCATGAAGATGTGCAATAAAGTATGCCGCAATGGATATCGTGAAACTAAGGATTTTGTGGGTGAATGTAACTTTGGTGATCAGAGACATTTGCCGTAGAGTGTATTAAGGCTTTGTTTTCTTTTGGTCATACTACGAGGGGCTACGGCTGAAGGCATGCATCTTAAGAAAGTTCAAATCAGAGCATTTGGGCCCAAGAGACTTACTCTCATTCAAGACCAAGACATAAGTAATCTCATTAGATAGGTTTTAAGTCAAGAATCTCAAAGTTGAACCAGTCGTTGTTGTTTCACCCCCGCTGTACAGTCAGGATTGTGATTTTTGAACCTATTGGACGGCAAGGCATCGTCCGTCTGGCGAGCTTTGAGCGATTCTTCCTGAGCCGCTAAGCTCAAAAATCTTTACTGCCATTCAGTTGAAAAGATGCTTATAATTTTAACAAAAAAATTATTGTATAGAATTTTTGAACTTCGCAGCAAAGAATTTTAGGACCGAGCTGTAAGATAGACACCACGCCCTCCCAAGGACCCCCCTTCCTCGCGTCACCCCCTTCGGGCGACTCGAGGGCGCCCGCCGCTGCCGCCCACAAAGCCGCCCCACCTCTCCTCCCCCGGCCGTCGTCGCCGCCCTCCGGCGTGCGGCGGCGGTGGCCAGCGGCGTGCCCCAAAAAGGGCCTCCGTCGCGTCCTCCCTCCCGTCCCCTCCATTCCTCGCCCTGTTCCCCTCTCCTCCACCACCTTCCATGGAGCTTCCCGGCGAGTTGGCCGGCCGGCGCACCAGATCCGGGCCACCTGGCGCTGGATCCGCCCTTGGGCCGCCGGCGACTTGCTCCATGATGGGACACTAGCGGGCGCTAGGTCCTTGGCCATGTCGCGGCCACCTGCAGCGCCCCAGGTTTAGCGGGCTTCCTCCTCGTGCGCTGCAGGTTGCTCCCTGGCCGGAGGGGCCGCCGTGGGCGTCCGCCGCCTGCTCCTGGAGACCGGCCACCTCTTCTTGGCCTTGTCCCAGTGCCTCCTCCTTGGCGTTGGTACGTCTCCAGTGGGCGGTCGGTGGCAGTACGTCTCCAGTGGGCGGTCGGTGGCGGCTGCCGGCTGGGGTCCTTCTCCGGTGGCCAGCAGCGGCAGGGGGCGGCCCGATCTGGGCCCCTTGGGGTCGGATTCGGCGTGTGGTGGTGCCCCTTCACTGTCTCCTTCGCCGGGAATGGAGGATGGGTGGCACGCCTGCTGCAGGGAGGGGAGCCGACCGGCCGGATCTGGGCTCCTTGGGGGCCGATATGTGTCTATAGGCTCCCTCCTCTGCGGCGGTCGGGTCCGGTGGCGCCCCGTGCCTATGCATGTAGATCAAGGCGAAAGCTCAGCCCGACGGTGCTCGGGCAGACGACGGTGACGCCTTTGGCGCCACATCCTTCCTGGAGGCGTCGTTCTTCATGTCTCATGTGCTCGGGCAGACGACGGTGACGCCTTTGGCGCCACATCCTTCCTGGAGGCGTCGTTCTTCATGTCTCATGCCATGGTCATCGGCGACGGTTTCTTGGCGAAAGCTCTGCCTTAGTTCCTAAGGCCAGTGGTGATGGCACCGTCGGCGTCACCTCCTTCGTGAAGGCACTGCTGAAGAGCCTGTTGCCGCCGCGCCTACCTCCTGCCACCCTCGTCAGTATCGCTCTTTGTCTATGCCTGTGTGTGCCTCGTGGTCATCTTCGCAATGGTCTGTCAAATGCTTGGTGTCGTCGTCGTTGTTCTACCCCGCAACGGCTACCTGGTCATTGGCGGATGTTGTATCCCGCAGTGGCTACCTGGTCACTGGGGTAGCTCTCTTCTGCGCAACGGCTACCTGGTCGTTGGCGCCCTACTCCGCACCGGCTACCTGGTCGTTGGCAGACGTTTTCGTTCATACCCCGCAGCGGCTACCTGGTCGTTGGGGAAGATCTACCATCTTGGCAACCATTGCGTGGATGCTTTTCTTTTGCAGGCTTAGTGGTTGGTGTGTGGTGGCGGGGTGTCCCCTTCCGGTGTTTTCTTACTGTTTTATATGTGTTTTGTGTTTTTATGTTTTTGTCTTTGGCGCGTTGCTGGTAATCTCTTGATTACTTGTGAGTTCTTTGTATCCGTGCTTTGGTCTTTTTTTGGTGTTACTGTTAATGAAATACCGGTAAAAGAGTCGATCGCCAAAAAAGAAGCAAAGAATTTTCACGGTGCAGACATTTATGGTGTTTCATTTCTCCTATAGTACTGCGTCCTACAAGTCGTCGCCGTCCGTGAACACCAACACTCGCCCCAAAATTTCAGCTCTCCACTCCTCTAACAAGATCCAAGAACCGCCTGAGGTTCTGGCGCGACGACCCGCCATCGCCGACTGCCCGACGGGCGAGGTCCCGCAGCGCGAGCGCCCTTGCCTTCGTCTCATTGTCGCCGAGCAACTCGTCAATCTTGTCCCTAACAACGTCTCTCCCCACGAGCCCCGTTCCGTGTCCTCCCGCCGCCGCCGCCGCCGCCGCTGGCGGCAATGGCACCTTCAGCCCCGTCCCCCACACGTCGCAGATGTAGCTCTGGTTCAGGAACTGGTCGGCGAAGTAGGGCCAGCACAGGAGCTGCACGCCGCTGCGCACCGCCTCCATGGTCGAGTTCCAGCCGCAGTGCGTCAGGAAGCAGGTGACCGCGGGGTGCGCCAGCACGCTCTGCTGCGGGCACCAGCTCACCACGCGCCCGCGCAGCGCGGCGCGGCGGCGAAGCTGCTCGAGGAGCTCCTCGCCGGCCGACCCCGGCCTGACCACCCACAGGAACGGCCGGGAGGTCAGCAGCAGCCCCTCGGCGAGCTCCACTAGCTGCGCGGCGTCGTGGGCGGCGAGGCTGCCGAACGCGACGTACACGACAGAGCTGGCCGGCTGTGCGTCCAGCCACGCGCCGCAGGAGGTGTCCTCGGCCCAGAAGCTGCCGATCGGCTTGTCGGAGAACAGCGGACCGACTGGGAGGACGCCGGGGAAGAGCGCCAAGGCCCCGGGCTCGAGCTCCTGGACGGAGTTGCAGACGATGGTCTCGGCGAGGTGCGTGGCCGCGTTGTTCCGGAGGATCAGCTGGAAGATGATTTCCTGGCCCCTGGCGTCACCGGCGGCACGGTTCCACGAGAACGTGGGCATCGCCGGAGCATCGCCGGAGCCAGCCGGAACGTGTCGCGCCGCTTGGGCCAGCCTCTCTCGTCGAGAACGCCGTCGCGTATCATCTCGGGAATCTTGATCCTCGTCGCGAACATCGCCACCGACGACGGGCAGAACCCAGCGGTCCTGAGGCCATACTTCTTCGCCACAGGGAAGGCCCACGCCATATTCACGTCGGCGATCAACCAGCTGGCCTTCTCATCGGCGCCGTTGATGCTGGCAATGAGCTTCTCCAGCTCGCCGGGCATGACCTTCGAGAACGAGTCGGTGAGACGGGCGAGGTCCTTGCGGTCTTGGCCGCAGCCCAGGCCGTCCGGTATGGACACCATGTCGACCCCGCCGAGTCCGCTCTCCCCGGTCGCCAAGGCACCAAGAATGAGACCGTGGTTTAGCTCGGTGTTCACGAAGGTGACCTTGACGCCATGCTCGACGAGGCAGTGGGAGAGCTCCATCATAGGGATGACATGGCCCTGCGCGGGATAAGGCAGGACTAGGACGCGTGGTGCCGCCATGACGACCATGAGGAAGGGTCGGGAGCTTGGATCTTGGAACGGAACCAAGATGCGGAATGGTGGCAGAAGATGTGCCTGCGGGTGATAGCGGTTCAAGTTGCGAGGCCAGCAGCAAAAACAAGCTGCAAAGAGACAAATGATCGTACAGTACAGCACCGTTCAAAAAAATAGCTCTATAGATATGCAGTTCGTCGGCTCATAGATAAAGCAGGAAAATGGAGATCGGCAGATCTCGGGCTTATCTGACACGCTGGCTCTAACGTGGAAAAAGACAACATCACGAAAACAAAACTTCATATATTAGCGGGCCTAGCGGCCCAACCGTTACCTTACCTTGCAGCGGTCGCGCGGCCAGTCCGTCCGTGCTTGTGGAGGTGGCGTGTACGGCAAAGTTTTGATGAAAGAGAATGCAGGGGAATAAAACTTTGGTAGAGATATCCACGCACTACCGACTACTGAGTAGTTGTTCAGACTGGGACTGGAGGAGCATCATCATCATAGCATATATTTTTTATATATATGGTTCGTTGCTTCGGCTGCGGCTGCCGCCCGTCAATCCCAATCCTTGCGTTGTAACCCAAACGGAACCTCAACGAGCTGATCTAGGCGCCCATTGGAGCGTAGCTAGCGACTGCGGGAACGGACAATTAACATTATTGGGTCAAAATATATAGGAAGAGGAAAAAAGGGTAAAAAAGATTTGGCGGCCAGTACCAGTGCAATAATGCAGTGCAAGAAACGCCAACGTAGTAAGCGAGCTGTACGTGTCGATCGTACGCTTCGATCCATAAATAATTTTCCTCCACTACTACAGCGGGTGAGAGTGAGAGTTACCAAATCTCTCAAAAAAGACAAAGAAAAAAGAAGTGAAAGTTATCAACCGGGACCGGCAGGAACCATGTCGAAGCAGCGACTATCTGGGTGCTACGTCTATCATCTGCTATATCCGGACTGGTTTCGACGCATTACATGGCCAAGTGCTGAGTATATTTCCTACTCCTATATCTCAGATATACCTGACTTCACAAAGTGAACACGTTAAACAGAAATTGAATAAGCAGTCAAGTTATAAGATGAACAACAACCCTCCACTCTATATTCTTGATTGTAGCATACATAGAACTGTTCTCTTTTACTTTGCATGAGAGAGGACGCCCCGGCCCTAGCGCCTGGCCGCACCTCCACCTCCTCCTTTCCCTCCTCCTCTCCTGCCTTCCCCGCTGCCCCATCCACCTCCCCTTCTCGGCCATGCACTGGGCCCTGCGTGGCGGCTGCCCAGGCACCGTCGCCGCCGCCTACGCTACGAATGCCGGAGGGGCCAGATCCGGCCGGGGCGCCCCCGTCCCGCCCGGATCCGGAGGTCGGGCCCTCGTCCCCGTTGTTGGAGGATCCCCCGCGCCGTGGACCCTCCGCGACGTTGCCGTCATCATCCGCGTCGGCGGCTTCTCCGGATTCCTCCACGCGCGCACTCTATCCTCCGTGGGGTGGCCCTACCGTCGCTAGTGGGTGCCCTCACGAGGGCTCGCCGGCGCCTTCTGCTGCTCTGGACGATGCTGCGGTCCTCCAGCGTGAGGTTTCGGCGGCCAGCTGCCTGTCCCAGTCTTCGGCTGGCCTTATGTGCGCCGGATCTATCATGGGAGCCCACCACGCGGAGGAGATGGTCCTCGTCGAGGAGGCTTCCGACGATGAGGACGACGTCGACGATCCCAGGTCCGGGTGCTTGCATTGGTGCGTGACGCACCGTACCATGCCGTCTCCGGCCCCGGCACGTGTGGCGGGCTCCGTCGCTGCCTCTGCCCCCTACGTCGTGGTCGCCGGTGGAGGGCGGGCGCCCTGGCGATGTCGCCAACGTAGGCAGTGCAGTAGGAGGTCGACACCGAGCCACAACCGTCGGGATCAGTGGACTGCTCCGCCCGTTCCTTCTGGAGAGCCACGCCATCACGGCCGGCAGCACCACATTCCCTGGTCCGGTGGGCGCGTCGACGCCGAGGGCTTCTCGCTCGTCTAGAGCCACCGGCGCTGGCGACGTCGGGAACGCCGGGGCTCCGGGCGCCGCCAGGTCCACCACTCTTGGTTGGGCTCTGTTTCAACTATCTGGGGGATGACAATGTCGCTGCGGTTTGCGGGCTCCCGTCGCGTTGTCTGCGATGCCGGGGTACGGGACACCGTGCCTGCGACTGCCAACGCGGCATGTTGACCACGGGCATCTGCAACCAGAGCGAGGGGTGCTTCGTCCATCCTATGAGGTACTGGGCCAGCCGCACTCCACTGGGCGGCATGTGGACTCTTTCCCCTATCGCGTCGTGGGGCTTTCTTTGGAGCCGGCGCCCTCTTCTCCTCCTCGGTCTCCGCCACCGCCGCATGTCCTGGTGGGGGTGATTCCCTGCCCGTTGCGTGCCTTCAATGGTCCACGTTCCTTTGGCGCCGTGCCGCCAAGGCTGTCGCAGCGCCAGTTGACCATTGCTATGCGTCGTCGTCAGCGTCGGCGGCGCCGGTTCAGGTTGTCGGAGGAGATCAGCATCGCCAACAACGCCAACACTTCTAACGAGCTGCTCGCGCTTGCCATGTGTGAGACCGCTGGGTCTCCCATACGGGTCGATGCGATGCTTGATGAACTCGCTGCACTGCGCACGTCTGCTCCGACAGTTGCCCCTCTGCAAGCCCGGCCAGCGCTGTCGGCTCCCTTGTCACCGCCACGGACGACACCGCTTTTCTTCGTGACTGACGTGGTGTCCGGGGAGGTTGTTGAGGACGTCGTGGCGGTGGGCTACCCGGTTGGTGCGGACGCGGCGGCACCTAATGTCGAGGTCTTTTCACCGTGCGCGGTGACTGCCACTCCACCCGCAGCCCCAGCGCCTGTTGTCAGTGCACCCACTGGCGTTGAGGAGCCCGTACTGGCCCCCTCAAGCAAGGTGGGTGTTGGTCATGGCGGCTAGTTGACACCGCGGATGGGGGAGCCGCAGTTGGAGGTGAGGCTCTGCATCCCGGTGGATAGTGATGGTGCTGCAGGCGTGCCGTCCGCTGGGACGCCGACTTCGGGCGAGCCCGTGCCGGCGCCCAATGCTTTGGTGTCCAGCTTGACCCCGGAATCTGTCGTGGACACCGTCAAGGCCGGACCTAGCACGGTGGCTGGCGACAACTCGGTCGTTGTCTCGATCGACGAGTTCATCGCCTCCTTCAAGAAGCCGCTCGAGCAGCCGTTACTCTACACCCCAAAGCTGAGCGTCACCAAGGCAGCGTACAACGACGTCGACCTAGACTGGTTGCCCAGGCGGAGCGCCCGTCTCGCCGCGAAGAGCAAGTTCAGAGTGGACAAACCTGATGTGCAAGAAAGAAAGGTCCTGATGAGGAAGCTAGGCTATGAAGTCGAAACGGAGCGCCCCGATGAAGCAACTTTCGAGAGTTTTACGAGGCGGCATTTCAGGTGGCTCTATCGGGTGACGCGGAAGAGACAATGCAGGCCCTATTCCGTGGGATGAAGCATTTCAGGTGCTGCGGCCGACAACGTCTAGGCTTGTGTAACATCGGTCATAGGTGTCACAAAATCTAGTCAACATGTAACACAAAATTCGAAATCCAGTAGTTAGGTTAGTTCGTTTGGTCAGGTCGTTGACGTAGGCGTCTCGCTACCATCATTGACTTGACCGTTTGTATCTTTAAATTTTATTTCTTTTAATGAAAAACAGATGAAGTCCCGGTTTCGAAAAAAAACTTTGCATGAGAAAAAGCACCGTCATTCTTTCAGGAGCTCCACAAACTTCTTGAAGTTATCATGCGACGACCCACCCTCGGCGATGGACCTGCACGCCGCGTCCCTGAGCGCGCCCACCCTCTCCCTGATCCCGTCGTCTCCGAGGACTCGCTCCACTTTGCCGCTCAGCTCCTCCTTAGTCACGACGCCGTCCGGCCCCAGCGCCACCGCCAAGCCGGTCCTCCACACGTTACAGACGTAGCTGTCGTTCTGAAACTGGTCCGTGAAGTAGGGCCAGCACAGGAACGGCACGCCGTTCCGCACCCCCTCCATCGTCGAGTTCCACCCGCAGTGCGACACAAAGCACGCCACCGCACGGTGAGCCAGCACCTGTCCAATGGATGGAAGCACCGCACGGTGACGATGTGCAGTGCAGGACGACGCTGCAAGAAGTATGGCGTGGAACATAGCATGTATACCTGCTGCTGGGGGCACCAGCTCACAATCATGCCCTTGCCGCCGACACGGTCCTGGAACTCGTCGAGCCACGCTTTGCTCAGGCCGTTGGAGAAGTCGGGGCGCACCACCCACAAAAACGGCCGGCCAGCGAGCTCCAGCCCCAGCGCGAGCTCCTCGAACTGCCGCGGGTTGAACACGGTGAAGCTGCCGAACGCCACGTAGACGACGGAGCGGTCGGCCTGCGCGTCGAGCCACTCGAGGCACCCGGTGTCCTCCGGCAAGAACTGCCCCACCGGCTTCTGGAACTCACGGTCGGCGAACAGGGGACCGATAGGCAGGATGTCAGGGTACAGCTTGAACGCGCCGGGCTCCGCGTCGCGGAACGAGTTGCAGACGACGACCTCGGCGAGGTCTTCTTTGGCCTTCTTGCTCCGGATGAGCAGCTGGAATATGGCCGGTTGGCCCTCCGGAGCGCCGGCGTTGTTCCACACCAACTGCGACGTGTGCAGCGGTGGCATCCCGGGCGCCAATTGGAATGTCTCCTGCCGATTTGGCCACCCTGCACTTGTTCGACAATCACCAATCAGAAAATATGATGCCAAAATTGGCCCTCTCGGAGTCCTGCACTGACAATTCTACGGATGCGTATGACACATGACAGCTAAGATATGAGTTGAGTTCGACACCTTTCTCGTCGATGATGCCATCCTGTACCATCTGAGGAATTCTCAACGTTGTGGCGAGGAGTGCCGCCGACGCGGGCCAGAAGCCGGCGGCCCTGATGCCGAGCTTCTTGGCGACCTCGAACGCCCACCCCAGGGCCAAGTCGGCGATGAGCCAACTGATCTTTGTGCCCCCGGACGCCTCAGTCCTACGGATAAGCTCCTCCAGGTAGCCCGGCGTGTGCCGCGACAGCCCGTCGACGAGCTTGCCGAGGTCCTTGCGGTCGTCGCCGTCGGCCAGCCCGTCCGGGACGGCCACCAGGTGGATGCCGTCGAGCGACCGGCCAGTGCCGTCAGCCGCCGCCATCGCGTCGAGCACGAGCGCGTGGTTGGCCTCGGTGTTGACGAAGGTGACCTCGATGCCATTCTCTACCAGCCGGTGGGAGAGCTGCATCAGAGGGATGACGTGGCCTTGGGCAGGGAAGGGCAGGGCCAGGACGTGAGGTGCCACCATGGCAGGAGCTGGGAAGTCGGAAACCTTGTGCTTGTGGTGATAATGTCGCGCGTCTCGGTTGTTACACGAGCACCACCGAGCTGCTGCCTTAGCCAGAGCCAGATAATTTTATTTCTAAAAACGAAACAGAGCATTCAATCACCTGCTCCTTAAACAAAAAGCAAAATAGTACAAAGGATTGAATTCTCTACCTCTAGCTTTATGTCGTATATACCCATTCACACGCATCCAAGTCCCAAGAAAATTTAGGGGATGCGCATTTTAGCATTTTGTTACACATCGCAGTATGGCAATTTTGTCTTCTGTTTGAGCAATCTGAAAAACACGCAAAAATACTTGTTTGAGAACAAGTTAATCAAAATACTAGTCAAAATCAACTGTCATGCTTGTGTGTGTGTGATGCTATGTTGGCATTAAATTCAGACCTAGAACCTATGACCAAAGTAAATTTTGCATTAAATTCAAGGTACTTGTCAACCAAAATTCACCTTGACAAAATCGTGAATGCCGAATTTCTGACTTGTCCAAATTAACAAGGTTCACAATATCATTACGCATATCAAACAAAGATAAGAGGAGAGAACCTCCACATTCATAACCTTTTCCCGGTAGAAGTTCCAAGTTTAGATAGCGAAGGACCAGAATCGACGACCAGAGGGGGGGAGGGGGGGGGGTTCACTCAAATTTCTTTCCTAACTTTAGGACCTCGGCTCATCTACAACCCTAAAAAGCAAATGGAACATGGTGATGTCCATGGTCTAAAGAGTGGGTGGATGTTCCCTAGGAACATAGTGTGACACCACAAAACCAACGCAACAAGCAGAACTCAAATCGGAGACCGAACGGGTAAGAAACGGGCGAAACAACACAAACCAAACCAATGAACTACGGACAATCCGCTACGGTACCTGGGACAGTTTTGCCCCCGTATACAATTGAGCCAAACTACTAAGTTTAAGGGCGTTATGGTCTAACCGATGGTTTTGAGGCCAAACCACCAAACTACTCGCAAGTAGCGTACTCTATACGCGTCCCCCACTCCTTGATGTGTGTCACCTCGTCCTCGATTGCCCCGCCGCAAAGACTTCCAGAGCCTCCCGCTCCACTTGCTGTGGCAGAACCTCATAAATCCTATAATGATTAACTTAATTAAAGGGGGTTAATTAATTATTTAAAAGCATAAAATAAAGGCATAAAAATTAAAGTTGTCTAATTAAGTTTAAAATTTTATTTTGAAAAGCTCTTGGTCTAATTAGATGGCAAAACAAATTTCATAATTAAAAGCCAATTATTTTATTTATTAAAAATCATTGAAGGTATATTTTTTAATTAAAAGAGCTAATTTTAACATATACAAAAACTACTCAAATTTAGCATTTCATATTTTTTCTAGATAGATGACATCGTAAAGAACACACACAAAAATTTTTAGAATTTTTAGAGCTATATATGAATTACTATGATTTTTTAAAGAAAATAGCATTTAAAACATTTTTCTGGAAAAAGAAAAAGAAAAATCAGCACAGTGTCCCCGCGCTGACCGACGGCGGCGCGACGATTGATCGGCGATTTCTCGCCGACGGCGAGGTCTCCGGCGACGAGGTTTGGTCCTACAAGCTCATCTCGGCACGGCGAGCAACCTGGGCTAGCTAACATGGCGGCGGAGGGACGACGGCACCCACGCCGGCGGCCATGGCGGCGCGGCGGAGCTCGGGTGTGGCGGTAACGCTCACCGGAGCGATTTTTGGCGACGGCGAGGACACAGGCAGATGCAGGACATCGACTCAAACGCGTTGGGCCAGAAGATGGAGCTATCCCTGGCTTCTAGCTCGGACGGCTACGCGCGCGGCGGAGCGGCAAGGTCGCGCCGAGGGCGAGCCACGGTGACCGACGTCTACGGCGCAAGGGAGATAAAATTGAGGGCATGGACAGGTGCAGGAGCTCACCACGGGTCTAGTGCGTACGCTAATGAAGGCCCGGAGTGACTGAGTCGAGCTGTGGATGGCGGCGCTGATGGCGGCGGCGCTCCGGTGGCAAGGACGGCGTTCCGGCGCTTCCTGTGCACCATCAGTCCGACCAAGATGAGCATAAAGGGCAACGAAGTACGGAGAACATGATGAGAGGGTTAAAGGTAAAATATTTTCCACCTTGGTGGCGATGGACGGCGAAGAAGCTCGCGGCGGCTCGGCGACCGGTCGCGAGGAAGACGACGTCGTGCGGACGGCTCGGGCGGGGAGAGCGAGCATGAGCTAGCTCAATCGAAGCGCAAGATCAAGGCGGAGCTTTAGGCAAGATGAAGTTGGCAGAAATGAAGCGACGGTGGCGAATTTGGGTGGCGGAGTAAGGTCATCGGCGGCGACGGCGGGAGGGAAAAGAAGAAGAAAAGAGACGGCGGTCGACCTATTTATAGGCCAATGGTGACGCACGGACGGACGACACGACGACAGCGAAGTTTCGGGTGTTGGGGGCGAGTTGGCGGCCAAGGTATGCGCGGCGGTGGACGGCGGCGTGGCTTGAGAAGCCGGCAATGGCGGCCGACGATAGGTCTCGGTGCTGTTCAAGAAAATTATAGAATTGCCACTCCTTTAAAATTACAAATTACTCCAAAATTTATATAAGAACTTGAAAATCTCTAAAAATATCATTTGCTTAACTTTTCAATAGCTATACTTTTCATTTAACTAGCATCCTCAAATTCTGTTTGGATTTTGAAATATGAATTCAAATTCAAGAGGAGAATAAAACCCTAGAAATAAACATTTGAAATTACTTTTGATTTTTCAATAAAACTTGAAAATCTTCAAAACTATGAAATGTTTAACTTTTCAAACCAAACCTTTTTATACATATAAAGTTTTCCCAAATTGTGTATAATTTTTAAATTATGGTTTTAAAATCAAAAGGGGACAAATGTTGGAAAACTGTATTTTCAAATTTATTTGAAATTATTTTTTTTAAACTTTAAAAACTTTGAATACCAACTTTGTAGCTCTTGTCAAGATCTACAAACTATATTTTTAGAGTATCCCCAAATTCCTTATATATTTTGAATTACAGAAATGGGGATAAAACTAGGTTTTGAAATAAAGGGTTTTTGAAACCAAATTCAGACTCGATTTAGTTTCTAATTTAATTGGTTGGTTATTAGTGATCACATACATCATCCAAGGACATTTTTAGGTCAATGACCCAATGACACCCTTGGTTGACCAAGTTGACTTTTGAAAATCATTTTTATAGCATTCCAATTTGAATTTAAATTTAAATTACAAGACTTAGAAATAAGCTTTGAAATCCAAATTCAACTTCAAATATGGAAATCATTTTTAGGGTTGGACTTAGATTTATACACTATGCTTGGCACTAGTGTAAACACGGTTTACACCTCAAGTACATATAATATAAACTAAGTATTTGAGATGACATTCGAAAGTAGGGTTTTATTATTTCATGTGACAACATATTCCAGAAACACAACCAACCTATGAAATGTAAACTTATTTTAGTTAATGCACATCAAGATTGGCCTAATCATGAATGCTTTGTAGTGCATATGATGACATGGCAAGTTTTAGTTAATATAACACCAGAGGTGTTACAGCCTTTCCCCCTTAAAGAAATCTCGTCCCGAGATTTTAAAGATGTAGTTAAAGTAATGAAAAAGGAAATGTGTCAGGAAAAACACACTTCAACTAATTACATAAAAGAAAAGGGTCTTTCCAACTCACACTAATGAAGTTACAACTCATAGAGGGAATTATAACTTAGATAGAAGCATAGAACTCTGGGAAGTTCTCCAACAGGTAATCTTCCGATTCCCACGTAGCTTCTTCTTCTGAATGTTGATCCCACTGTATCTTGTACCACTTGATTGTCCTACTTCAAGTAACACAGTTTTTCTGGTCCAAAACTCGAATTGGATACTCAGAATAAGTTAAATCAGGTTCAAGTTCAATTCCTTCCACATCAACAACCTTATCCGGCACTCGAAGACACCTCTTAAGTTGGGACACATGGAACACATTGTGTACAGCCGACAACTGTTCAGGCAGTTGTAGATGATATGATACTTTCCCAATTTGTGCCAAGATCTGAAATGGTCCAATGTCATGAGGTGCTATTTTGCCTTTAACTCCAAATCGAGTAACTCCCTTCATGGGTGACACATTTAGATACACATAATCTCCTTTATTGAAACACAATGGTTGACGCCTTTTGTCAGCATAACTCTTTTGACAAGACTGTGCCACTTTCAAGTTTTGTTGTATCTATTTAACCTTTTCTTCTATTTCTTTCACTAGATCAACTTCAAAGAACCTTCTTTCTCCAGGTTCAGACCAACTCAATGGAGTTCTACATCTGCGTCCATATAGCGCTTCAAATGGTGCCATTTTGATACTTTCTTGATAACTATTATTATAAGAAAATTCTGCTAAAGTTTGGCGCTCATCCCATTTTTCTAGGAAATTAAGAACACATGCTCTCAACATATCTTCAAGTATTTGGTTCACTCTTTCAGTCTGACCTCCTGTTTGTGGATGGTAAGCTGTACTGTGCAGAAGATCAGTACCTAATGAATTATGCAATCGTTTCCAGAATTTATTGATGAACTGCGTGCCTCGGTCCGACATAATAATCTTCGGTACACCATGAAGATTAATGATACGCTCAATATTGGGAGGCTGAATTTGTATTTCTAACTGGAAGGAAATGTACGAACTTTGTGAGTCGATCCACAATGACCCAAATGGAATTGAAACCTCTTGCTGTCCTAGGTAGACCCACTATAAAGTCCATACTAATATCTTCCTATTTTCAAGCTGGAATAGGCAATGGCTAAAGTTCTCCTGCTGATTTCAAATGTACAGCCTTAACTTTCTGACAGGTATCACATTGAGCCATATACTTAGCAGTTTCTATTTTCATCTTAGTCCACCAAAATTTCTGTTTCAAATCATGATACATCTTATTACTTCCTGGATGAATAGAAAATTTTGAAAGATATGCTTCATCGAGAATCTTTTGGCGTAACTCAGGAACTTTTGGTATGACCAGCCTATCCTTATACCATAGGATATCTGCTTCATCAATTGTGAAACAAGAAACCTTCTCTTTTCTAACTTTCTTTTTGATATGTTTAATTCCCTTATTACTTCTATGTGCAGCAATAATTTGATCTTTGAGTGTTGATTCAACCGTGATGTTGGATAAACTACCATGTTGCACCATTACTATACCCAACTTTTCTATTTCATGACATAGAGAAATGTCGAGAGGTTTTACTGTCAAGCAATGGCAATGACTCTTTCGACTAAGAGCATCAGCAACTATATTTGCTTTACCAGGATGGTAATATATTTCCAAATCATAATCATTGATTAGTTCTAACCACCTCCTCTGTCTCATATTCAACTCATCTTGAGTAAAAATATATTTCAAACTCTTGTGATCACTGTAGATATTATATTTATTACCCCACAGATAATGTCACCATATCTTCAATGCATGGACAACTGCTGCTAATTCCAAATCATGGGTTAGATTATGTTCCTCATGTTTCCTCAACTGTCGAGAAGCATAAGCAACACTCTCCCTTCTTGCATCAACACACATCCAATACCAATACCAGAAGCATCACAATAAATATCAAAAGGTTTCTCAATATTCGGCTGTGCTAAGACTGGAGCAGTGGTCATTAACTCCTTCAATTTCTGAAATGCCTTTTCACATTCAGGTGACCAAACAAACTTGACATCATTCTTTAACAATTCAGTTATAGGCTTGGATATCTTTGAGAAATCCGGTATGAAACGACGGTAATAACCCGCCATTCCTAGAAAGCTACGAACTTGATGCACTGTTTTCGGTGGTTCCCACTCAATTATATCTTGTACCTTGCTAGGGTCAACAACAACACCCTTGTCTGATAAAACATGTCCAAGAAATTTTACTTCCTTCAGCCAAAACTCGCACTTATGATGTTCTCACAGGCACTGCAGGACAATTCTGAGGTGTTCAGCATGTTCTTCTTCACTCTTGGAATATATTAAAATATCATCAATGAATACTACCACGAACTTATCAAGTTCTGGCATAAACACTGAGTTCATCAAATACATGAAATAAGTTGGTGCATTAGTAAGTCCAAAAGACATAACCAAATACTCATACAGACCATATCGAGTAGTAAAGGCAGTCTTTGGAATGTCTTCTGGGCGAATCTTGATTTGATGATACCCGGATCGAAGATCAATCTTGGAAAACACCTTCGCCTCCGCTAATTAATCAAAAAGCAGATCAATGCGGGGTAGAGGGTACTTATTCTTGATGGTTACTTCATTCAAGGGACGATAATCCACACATAACCTCAAGCTTTTATTTTTCTTGTTCACAAAGAAGGCAGGACATCCCCAAGGTGATGAGCTAGGCCGGATAAAACCTTTATCTCATAACTCTTGTAATCGAGTTTTGAGTTCTGCTAACTCAGGTGGTGCCATCCGATAAGCTCTTCTGGATATTGGAGCATTACCAGGTTTCAAATCAATTATAAATTCCACTTTTCTGTCAGGAGGTAAACCCGGTAACTCATCAGGAAACACATCCGGAAACTCACAGACCATGGGTATATCTTCAATCTCTTTCACAGAAGTTGCACATACCTTTTTAACAGTCCTCTTAAGAGTTGGAAGCTGGATAAGAAGTTGAGATTTACAATTAGGTATGTTCACTCTCACAGTTCTATTCAGGATGTCTATCACAGCACCATGCCGTTTCATCCAATTCATACCTAGGATCACACATATATCTTGATCCTTTAATATTATCATATCAGTGGGAAAAATATACCCACCCAAACTTATAGGCACATCGTGTAATATTTCTTTAGTACACATACGCCCCCAGGAGATTGTATAAAGAATTATTCTTTTGTCCCCATTGTTGGTATTTCATGTGTCTTAACAAATGTACCATTGATGAATGTATGAGATGCACTAGAATCAAAAAGCAGAATTGCAGGATGATCGGCAACAGGAAACGTACCCATCATAACCGGTCCTCCTTCTGGAATTTCTCTAACTTGAGTGTAAAATACCTTGCCAACCTTCTTCTCATTCTTTCCCTTCTGCACATTTTGATTACCAGCCTTATTTTGAGTCTGTGGCTGTTGTGGTGTAAAGGCCCTGGGAACATAGGAATTGTACTGCCTCGGATGCGGGCAGTATCTTGCAAAATGACCAGTCTTCCCACAATTGTAACATGGATAACTTTGTGGCTAAGAAGTTGGGTTATGAATACCAGGGGCATTCAGCTGTCGTGGATAAGGATAAGCAGTAGCAGGACAGACAATTGTCTGCTGCTGGGCTTGGTATTG
The DNA here is from genome assembly GCA_023333625.1 of Bothriochloa decipiens. Classification (NCBI taxonomy): domain Eukaryota; kingdom Viridiplantae; phylum Streptophyta; class Magnoliopsida; order Poales; family Poaceae; genus Bothriochloa; species Bothriochloa decipiens. The sequence continues at coordinate 398,070 of CM041628.1, read as the reverse complement.
TGGTGGACGGTAAGAAGGATGGAAATGATTTTGGGGATGATAGATTATCTTCTAGCGCTTTTGATTGCCTCCAGAAAATCCCGAGGTTACCGTTTTCTTCTTCTTAGCTTCCATGTGTTGATGGTTCTTTTCTTCATAAGATATAGCAATATTTACCGTCTCATGGAAGGTAGCATTTGGATTCCCAGTCATCATTCTCTGAATCTTGCTATTCAGACCCCTGAGGAAACACTCCTTTTTCTTGTGGTCAGTACTAACATGATCTAACGCATATTGGGACAAGTGATTAAATTTGCCAAAGTATTGCATCACTGACATATCACCTTGTCGCAGGGAAAGAAACTCTTCAAGCTTTATGGTCATGATTCCCTCAGGAATAAAATGTGCACGAAAAGCTTCACGAAACTCAGTCCAAGTAATACTTTGACCTTCAGGCTAAGCAGGGACAAAGTTAACCCACCAAGCTCCTGCAGTGCCTCTCAACTACTGAGCTACAAACATGGGCTTCTGGTATTCGGTACACTCAATTAGTCCAAACTTTTGCTCCATAGTACGGAGCCAATCATCTGCCTCCATGGGTTCATCCACTCTGGTGAAGATAGGAGGATGTGTGTCGGTAAAATCCACATAGGTGGTCTCATTCCTATTATTTCGACCACGGTTCCCCTGGTGTGCATTTTGATTCTGATTCTGGGCCATCATGGTGGTTGTATTGACTAAGGCTGCAACTGCATCGGCCAGAGTTGGTGGAACTGGTGGAGGATTTGGGACATCACCTCCATCATAAGATGGACTGGCAGCATCACGGGAGCGAGTGTGAGCAGGCATCTGTTGATAAGCAAACTATACTTTACTCACAAAACCTTATTGGACTTCACAAGTAGATATTATAGACGTGCAACACATTTATAATACATTATTTTTGTTACAACCGTCTGCACTCCGGCAAGACTTCCCACACCTACTAGGTTTCAGAAAGCAGAGAAAAGATATATTACACATCTCACTTTCCAAACTCTTTACTCCTCCTCCTCACTATCTTCCACTAGGATTAACTCCTCCTCTTCGGGATCCTCTTCTTCTTCAAGCTCTTCCTCCACTATCTCTGGATCTTCTTCCTCGATAAGATCCTCTTTATTTTCATTTGCTACAACCATCTAGTTTTCTTCTTCCTCATCGATGACATCATCATCATTGGACTCTATTTCTTCAGGTTCTTCCTCTTCCTCATCTTGACCCATCACAAGACCAAGATCATCTTGGGCTGCCTGTCGTTGATATTCAGGATCCAACAGGTTATTCAGCCTTACACACTCATCATCAGCTTCCTCAGCATACTCCTCCAACTCTTCCACGTAATCCTCAAGTTCTTGCACACGACCTGTGACAGAACCGACCAATTTATTAGAGCACAAGCACATAATTCATCGTTAGGACGGCAAACTACATGATTGAGACCTAATAAACCCGGTAGTCATACCGAAATCTCGAAGGATTTCAAACTTTTCCGGCACGACCAAGATCGTAATAGTTTAGCATTCCCATTCACAAGTACAAGTTCGCACATAGTTTAAAACATCGGAGTAAATGAAGTTATTACAAACCAAGTTCAAATTCAAAATAAAGCAAAAGCAATTTAGTTCAAAGCCACACACACACTTAGTTCAAATACAGTGCCAGTCCCTTGGTCGACATCCAGCAAAAGCATTAAGTAGAGAGGAGTGACCTTGCCCAAGGTCTAGTCATCTCCCAAAGCGGGATAGAAGCAGTTTTGACAATAGCCATAAAGCATCTCACCATCTGTAAAAACATGGGAAATAAAACCCTGAGTACGAGGATGTACTCAGCTAGACTTACCCGTCAAAAACTAAAATAAAATGACTCCAAAGAGTATGCAAGGCTGTATAAGTAGGATAGCTGACTCATTGAATTGCGAAAAAGCTTGCATTAAGAAACAACTCATAAGAACCTTCTAGCAATGTATTTTAATCTGATTGACCTTATCATGCTATATTAGCACCTGTACTAAACAAGCATGGTAATAATTATTCAACAAGAAAGTAACCATTTCCGGTTGAGTATCTCAAATCTCAACAGCTCAACCATCTCATCTCTTGTTCAAGTTCTTACTACGATGCCGCTGCTCAAGTCAAGTGTTCACTGTCCAGGAACGATGGCGATTATAATCGATTACTAACCAGCTGGCGGGTATTCCTCACACAAACCACACTCACCAGCCACGGTGAGCTACAGGTCACCGACATCCAATTCAGGAAAAACGCGAGATCAACAGGTACCATCGCATCCGGGCACCGTCCGGCTGCCAGCAGGGCGCACCATGCTATATTCAGGCCTTACAACCGCGTAACCCGTGGTCCCCCATCTTCACCAATGTGATGCGTACAGCAGGTCGACTCCCGGCCCAAATCAAAATTAGGCTTCGCGGTCGGAACGACTTATCCTTCCAGCTAAATGTGAGGCATAAATTCAATATGACTTGAGGACGTACAACGGACGGGGTCCTAGTTCGACACAGACGGGATAAACCACATTGAACCTCCAGTTCATTCTCAACTCCAATCCCGCCCGGTCTCGATTTATTATCTCCACATGGTTATCCAAGATAACAATGTATTCAACCATTCCGAGTTACCACCTATAACTCGCGGATGACAGGAAATCACCCGACTTCTACCGATCTAGTTAAAGCAGGGCTAAGCATATATTCGTACCTGAACCTAACAGGGTTGAAGTATAAACAGTGGCAAGGAATATAAGTAATGCAGCAACGGTATAAAACAACGTCTATAACTTAATGCAGCAAACAAGTAAAGGACTCAAGTTAGATATTTTGCAAACCACAGGAAGAATGCTCCGGGGCTTGCCTTTCAGGAAAGAGCTTGGCTGGTGGTCGGGACACTCCGGAAGATCAACCTCGGGATCCTCTTCTACTGCTACTTCCTGAACCAAAGCTTCCTGCTGGCCTTCCTCTCCTTGTGCTCCGGGAACTACCGTTTCGAGCTCTGACGATCCTGTATGATGCATAGTGCGTATGAATACCGTGCATAAATATAAATACAATGCTGATGGTGATGGTGAATGAATGCTTAGCTTAAGATGAATGATATGATATTTAAAACATGTATGATAAGCACATGTCATCTGCATTCTCTTCTACCGACAACTCTTCAAAAAGGCCTCGCATCACAATTTACTCGCACACTATAAGAAATTATAAATAACCATTGTTTCGCACACTACATTTTACTGAACCAAAACCAATATCAGATCATATATATCATGAGTAGCATAAAAAGCATTTTTACACACATGAAATGATAGCTCTAAAGCATTATTTATAAATAAAAGAAATCAGGGTATAACTGCAATATGACTTTAGACTACTCAAAAAATTCTGTAAAAATTACAGAAGCTTAATCATACCAAATAAAGACTACCTTTAAAATTTCAAGTCAAAAAAGTAAGTACTTTATCCTGCACAAAAATGACAAGGCAGCATAATTTTAGGGGCATAAAATACTTTGTACATAAAAGTATATCAAACAACAGATCTCAGAACATAATTAGCTGTAGATTGACATAAAAACACTCTCCAAAAAGTTTCATGCACAATTTCCTTATATATTATTTATTATGAATTATTTATCATCACATGAAAATAGGCACCATAACTAGACATAGCAAAATTTACATATGACATAGCCTAATAATATTTTTCACAGATAGAGCATGACATAAAAAGACTAATAAACTTGGTTTCATATTTTTCTGAGCAACAGAGAATTAGTTATGCATTTTCTAAGATAAAAGCAATTAATAGAGATAAATAAAGCTATAAAAAAAAAGTATCACAAATTCCACATTTCATATTTTTCATGCATAGATCATCTCATAAGAAAAATACTGCAAGTTGAACCAACTCATTTGGATGAAAAATGAGCAAGTTATGAATTTTCAAAGTTTAAACTGAAATCTAAAATCATTTCTGGAAAAGAAAAAGGAAAAAGCACTTTACACCGGAGACCCTGAGGATTCTAGAAATTAACCGAGCCCTAACCGATAAATCTTTGTGTCTGGCAATCTTACACCGAGAACCCTAGGTTTTCCTACATTCTAACTCGATGGACCTCGTCGGCGGCGACGTTCGGCCGGCCGTCCCGGCGGCGCTCCGGCTTCACCAACCGGCGGAGAAGAGAGAGGAGAACAGCGCGCATCGATCAAGGGTACTAAAGATGGGAGGGAGCGGCTTGAGGCGGTCGGAGCACGAGCACGGCGGAGCGGCGGCACTCCGCGCGGCGGCCCGACGAAAATCCGTCCCCACGAAACCCTAATCGACGTCATAGACTATCGTCCTAGCAGCTACCCACCACGACGCTTCGGATGCGCACCCTAAAGGTGAGAGAGGATGGCCAGAGCAGTGGAACCACGGTGAAGCCGAGGTGCGGCCATGGCGGACGGGGAGAAGACGAGGCGATTCGGGCGAACCTTGACGCAATAGGCCGAGACGAGGGTGGAGGATGAGGGAGCGGACTCGGGCGCGTTCGATTGCGAGGCTCAGTGGGCGAATGCATGGCTGACGGCGGCGAATTTCTGGACGGCGGTGAGGCGAGCTCGGGCGACGCGGCGGCGAGCAGAGCGGAAATAAGCGGGGAGGAGGGAGAGAGTGAGGGCGCGGGGAGAGTGAAGGAGCGGGCGGGGTTCGGACGACGCCCACGCGGCCGAAACGGCCCGGCCTCGGCAGAGCCTGGGTGCCACGCAGCCGACGCATGCTGCCGCGGGCGGCCACGGCGCGTTCCTGGTCGGGGATTTCCCTGACGGCTAGGAAACAACCGTCACCGAAAAAGCTATTTCTATGAATTTAAAATAAACTTTGCTGCTTAATAACTCTTAAACTAAGCCGAATTAGCAAAAACTCAAAATAGATGAAATATAGCTTTTGAAGAGTACAACATTTCATTTTAAAGAAGTTTTACCAGATTCTGCCTAGATTTTGAAATACAAAAATCCAAATAAAATACCTTTTAAAAATTCCCAAAATGGAAAATCAGCCCCCAATTCTGCCCTTTTTCAACATTTTTGGACACCTTTCAAGCATTTTCATGAAAAGTGGTAAAAACAACTTTTGTTACTTATGAAATTCTCTACAAACTTTATTTAGGGTGCACACACATGCAAGCACTCTAGCTATCACTTTCAATTCAGTCAAACAAAACTACTTTCATGGTCCACCTTGGTCAACCATGACAACAAAGCTTAATTAGCCAAAACCATGAACCTAAACCTAGGTTCATTTGGTGTCCTAATAATGTCTAGGTTACCTTAGAGGTCATCAAACACCAAACACTCATACCACATATTCAATTCATGCGAAAGGCAGGCATAATTTGAAATAATCAAGCATGATGCATGAAATGAAAATCAATCTTTTCATTAATGCTATGCATAATGATGCTTATGCTTAAGAATGCAAAGGTTTAAGCATGCTTAACACCAGAGTGTTACACGACAATTCGCTGCATCTTCTCGTGCCCAAGCATCATTCCTTTGATGCTTCATATACCTCCGAGATCGTCTTAACTGAGTAATCTTAGCGGCCTCTTTGATCCTATCGGCTTCAGCCCTTTCCAACTCGGCCCTAAGTCTTGCTATTTCAGCTTGCGGATCTAGATTAGGATTGTTACTGCTTTCACCAATCTCATATCTGGGGGCTAGCTGATGTCGAGGTACCCCCTTCGGCGCAGTACTCTTACGAGGAGTTTGCTTGGTAAGGGCCATCCTGAAGAAAGATAGGTCATAAAGAATGAGGATAGATAGGGAGAAATCTGAAGGTTAGCATGAAAAGGATTGATACTACTTAAACCAAACCACTTTAAAAGGGAAAGCAATTAATCAAGTTAATTAAACATGATGCATGAACGAACTTACGATCTGAGCATAAAAGATTTTTAAGGTAACACATATAATAAGGTAACTTTTATAACATAGGGCAATGTAGTATACTATTCCACCACCACACTTTTAATAAGAATAAGGGTCGATAGAAAGAATCATAGATAAGGAATTAAGCAATTTGGACCCAAAATAGTTAAGTAAAATTATTTGACTCAAAACTGTTGAAATTTTCACAAAAGAATACTATAATAACTCTTTTTAAAAATAATTCGGCTCCGATACCAGCTGTGGCAGAACCTCATAAATCCTATAATAATTAACTTAATTAAAGGGGGTTAATTAATTATTTAAAAGCATAAAATAAAGGCATAAAAATTAAACTGTCTAATTAAACTCAAAATTTTATTTTAAAAAGCTCTTGGTCTAATTAGATGGTAAAACAAATTTTAGAATTAAAAGCCAATTATTTTATTTATTAAAAATCATTGAAGGTCCATTTTTCAATTAAAAGAGCTAATTTTAACATATGCAAAAGTTACTCAAATTTGGCATTTCATATTTTTTCTAGGTAGATGACTTAATAAAGAACACACACAAAAATTTTCAGAATTTTTGGAGCTATAGATGAATTACTATGATTTTCTAAAGAAAATAGCATTTAAAACATTTTCTGGAAAAAGAAAAAGAAAAATCAGCACAGTGTCCCCGCACTGACCGACGGCGGCGCGACGGTTGACCGGCGATTTCTCGCCGACGGCGAGGTCTCCGGCGACGAGGTTTGGTCCTACACGCTCATCTCGGCATGGCGAGCAACCTGGGCTAGCTAACGTGGCGGCGGAGCGACGGCGGCACCCACGCCGGCGGCCATGGCGGCGCGGCGGAGCTCGGGTGTGGCGGTAACGCTCACCGGAGCGATTTTCGGCGACAGTGAGGACACAGGCAGATGTAGGACATCGACTCAAACGCGTTGGGCCAGAAGATGGAGCTATCCCTGGCTTCTACCTCGGACGGCTACGAGCGCGGCGGAGCAGCAAGGTCGCGCTGACGGCGAGCCACGGTGACCGGCGTCTACGGCGCAAGGGAGATAAAATTGAGGGCATGGACAGGTGCAGGAGCTCACCATGGGTCTAGTGCGCACGCAAATGAAGGCCCGGAGTGACTGAGTCGAGCTGTGGACGACGGCGCTGATGGTGGCGGCGGCGCTCCGGTGGCAAGGACGGCGTTCCGGCGCTTCATGTGCACCATCAGTCCGACCAAGATGAGCATAAGGGGCAACGAAGCACGGAGAACATGATGAGAGGGTTAAAGGTAAAATATTTTCCACCTTGGTGGCGATGGACGGCGTGGAAGCTCGCGGCTGCTCGGCTACCGGTCGCGAGGAAGCGATGTCGTGCGAGCGGCTCGGGCGGGGAGAGCGAGCACGAGCTAGCTCAATCGAAGCGCAAGATCAAGGCGGAGCTTCAGGCAAGATGAAGCAGGTAGAAATGAAGCGACGGTGGCGAATTTGGGCGGCGGAGTAAGGTCATCGGCGACGGCGGCGGGAGGAAAAAGAAGAAGAAAAGAGACGGCGGTCGAACTTTTTATAGGCCAATGGTGACGCACGGACGGACGACACGATGACGGCGAAGTTTCGGGTGTCAGGGGTGAGTTGGCGGCCAAGGTATGCACGGCGGTGGACGGCGGCGCGGCTTGAGAAGCCGGCGATGGCGGCCGACGATAGGTCTCGGTGATGTTCAAGAAAATTACAGAATTGTCACTCATTTAAAATTACAAATTACTCCAAAATTTATACAAGAACTTGAAAATCTATAAAAATATCATTTTCATAACTTTTCAAAATCTACACTTTTCATTTAACTAGCATCCTCAAATTTTGTTTGGATTTTGAAATATGAATTCAAATTCAAGAGGGGAATAAAACCCTAGAAATAAACATTTAAAATTACTTTTGATTTTTCAATAAAACTTGAAAATCTTCAAAACTATGAAATGTTTAAATTTTCAAACTGAACCTTTTTCATATACAAAGTTTTCTCAAATTATGCATAATTTTTGAATTATGGTTTTAAAATCAAAAGGGGACAAATGTTGGAAAATTGTATTTTCAAATTTATTTGAAATTCTTTTTGGAAACTTGAAAAACTTTGAATACCAACTTTGTACCTCTTGTCAAGATCTACAAACTATATTTTTAGAGTATCCCCAAATTCCTTATAGATTTTGAATTACAGAAATGGGGATAAAACTAGGTTGTGAAATAAAGGGTTTTTAAAACCGAATTCAAACTTGATTTGGTTTCTAATTTAATTGGTTGGTTATTAGTGATCACATACATCATCCAAGGATATTTTTAGGTCAATGACCCAATGACACCCTTGGTTGACCAAGTTGACTTTGGAAAATCATTTTTATAGCATTCCAATTTGAATTTAAATTTGAATTGCAAGACTTAGAAATAAGCTTTGAAATCCAAATTCAACTTCAAATATGGAAATCATTTTTAGGGTTGGACTTAGATTTATACACTATGCTTGGCACTAGTGTAAACACGGTTTATACCTCAAGTACATAGAATATAAACTAAGTATTTGAGATGACATTCGAAAGTAGGGTTTTATTATTTCATGTGACAACACATTCTAGAAACACATTCCAGAGGTGTTACACTTGCCCAACCGCCATTTTGACTTGATCAACACGGTCACTCCATGTACACTTGCACAGTTGTCGATGTCCCAAGTGTTAGCCACTGCAGCTAGTAACCGGGTCTTCTGGTCCGTCGATCCAAATCTCTTGTCCGCCCTTCACCCCTCCTGATCCATTAGCACGGCACGTCGTCCTTGACCTTCACCTCACCATCGACCACCACTTCCGAGCTCCACAACTGCACAACATAAGTCAAGAGACATGTTGCATGACACACCTCATGTGCAGGTTAGTTCAAAGCAAGAGCCAAAGTGTTGGTTCGTTGACGATCACTTATCACAAAATGCTGCACATGGGTATTTGTCAACCATATGTTTGCGGATAGCACACATTTGTTAGATTCAAAGACTAATTGAAATCCATATCTACACAACACATATCCTCTAAGTATATTCTATTTGATATGTATATTCTCTTTGATATGAGGGGGACTTATTGCATGGTCTTTCTTAAAGTAAGCTTTAAAGCTATTGTACCAACACTAAAAGTGTGCGGATGAGATCCGTTATTAGTAAGGCTCCAGTCCTATCAGACCATGGGCAAATTTAACATTGGGGAGGTATGGAAGCCCCCAACCCCTCCTATAACTATAAGTTCTTGCCATTAGAGCATTGCTAGAAGAGCCCGTTGATAGGTTGAACCTTGAAGGTGATGAAGAAACTTGCAACTTTGGGTTATCGTACACGTGAGAACCGATCTACTAGGCCACTAAGGAACTACTGCCCGCCTTCTCTTTCTTGTCAGTTGTGTGTGATGCCTACCCCTCCGTCTCTCATACCCTTCGGCTTTCCTCAACTAACACCTCAGACAATTATGCTTGTCATCTCTTATAGGTCTTCTCAAATACATTTTGCTTAAGCGTAGCAGCAAATCTAGTCCGGGTACAGAAAAAATTCTACTAGTTTTTGGATTGTTAGACATTTAGATGAATTTAGACATATTCTAATCTAAAAATTAGCCAAAAAATAGTGACAAGCTTGTGGTTGTGTGATCTATCTACAAAGACAAACATGTAGACATACTAATCAAATGAATAAATAGAGTGATAAACTTGCAAATGTGTACCTAGACTTAGTAGGACCAGGGGAGGTGTGGATGGCACCACTCGCACTACTGAACATAGTGGGTTAGTTGAGCGATCACGGTGTTAATGTAGTGCCGGGAATTAAGGACGTGTATAGCGTTCTTCCACGTCGTGTATAGGAGCATCAAAAGGAAGGAGTTGTTTTCCTTAGGTGTGCTATAAGATTAAATTTCTCTCCATGATGGGCACAATGTTTGCCCACCACGGTAAATAAATATTTACCCTGTCAGGCTCTTTACAAGTGCTAACCATAATTAGTCGATTTACCGCGGCGAAGGCTCTAGGCTGCCCGCCGTGCTTGATCGCTAGGTACAGTTAATGGAAATCGAAGAGTCAAAAAAACATTCTGATGACTCCATTAACCAGACACCATTAACATGATGCTCCTAGCTCGTCTGTTCACGACTCGGGCTCGACATATGACTCCTCTAGTCAATTACTCATACAGGATGCACATTTGTTGCACCTAACATTTAGCCTAGGCCAACTAAACTGACGTGCACCAACATTTACAACGCCAAGACATCATTTCACATACTCACGTTCATACCAACAGACACTGTCCTCCCACAAGTACAGCCAACAGGCCAGAGATTACTTAGCGACACGTTCACATAGTTCCAGTGGTCATCATCATTCACTGAGCAGGTTCACGAGCTTTTTAAAGTTGTCGTCCGACGATCCACCTTCAGCGATGCACCGGCGGGCTGCGTCCATGAACACCCGCGCCCTGTCCTTGATGTCGGCGTCGCCGACGACCTGCTCCACTGTAACGCCCCGCGTCTCGGTGAAAACACCGGTTTAAGGATTATTATACAAAAATCTTCTCTAATAACGACTTTAATCAGAGTGTTGCAACAGAATAATAGTTAGGACCTTACAAAAATTGCTATGTTTAAGAAGAAGGGCGGCTGATAAATGTTACCTAAAATAAATATAATCATGACTTGCCACCATATAATATAATAATTTTTTTGTATCTTGTATTTCTGAGGACTTCTGTAGATCATGTGCCAACGTATCTCATCTTTTCATTTGAAGGAGGAGGGTTGTAATAAGAGTGAGTACAAAGTACTTAATAAGCATATAATATTTCCATGAAATGCATGCCTAATCATCTTTCATATCCATTCTCCATCATAATTCATTTATCAAAAAGTTACGTATTTTAAAAAATAATTTAAGAAATCTATTATCGCCCATAAGTGAGAAAGAACCTCCTATAGGCTCACATAGCCTTCAATCCAGGAGACTGGACATGAATTCATGATTTTAACCCTGCACAGGTTTATGTCAACCTACCCATGATTACCCTGACCAATTTTTCATTGCACTTCCTTTGATGCAACTTATGGTCAAGATATTGTGACTTCCCCCACTTCCGTATATTATATACATTCACATCTACTCATGTGCGCTAATATATGCGCCTGGCTGTACTTCATCGACAGGTGATTGGAGGTTATCTCATCACCCCAACCCTCTCCAGACATACCATAGGGAGTATATAACAACATTCATGGGTACCGGACTCGACCCGTCACAAATGGTAGACACGATATCATACGACACAAATAATAAGTGAGAAGGGGTGAGTCCCTATATATTCATAGTCGATGTAGAAAGAGCTCGACCCACCCGAAATCATCATCACATTCCATGAACTCTTGGTACACCGAGTAATCAATTATCATCAATTAGTCATTGTCTCATCATCATCGTCTCATCATCATTGTTCATTCAATTTAATTTAGAAAACAGATTTTGATGCAGTATTTAAAAATAGGTTTATATTTTATAAAATCCATGTTTCATCTACATGACTTGCCTGTCCTTCAAGAATGTAACATCAGATCCTTCCAACTTCTCGATGCATCCTGTCGATGGTTTAGCTTGCTTCCTGTAACAGTAAATACTACCTATAATTTTGGCATTTAGCAAAATAGATTGCGGTGACAGTGTATACGCCTTAAGGTATTTCAATTTATTAGTTACCAATCTTAGTTATCTATGATATGATTTATTGGAATTACGCGTGTGTGTGTGACATTAATCACTAGTTAGCTAACTAATTAATATTCTTATCATATCATCCTATCTATATTCATACGTGAGTCCTAGGATATCACATAGCTACCATCTTTTATATTCTGCAATCAAGATACTTTTAGACTCCTTGTGATTTATAGGAAATTATAGGATCACCTTTGGAATTGGATTAGTCATTAAATTAGTTAATATTCTTAACATTCCCCTTTTGTGGTGTGCATGTGAGCAACATTTGGGCTAAAATTACCTAGCTCGGTATTAGTACCAGCAGTAGCACCGGCGGGTCAACAGACCAAACACACGCACTCTCTACTCCCCAGCTTCTCTCACTCTGCTTTCCTTTCTCCTCTGTTCTTCCGGCTGCAGCAAATCCGCTGCTCAAATCCACCATCATGGATGGGGAATCTCACCAGCAATCACCTCTCTGCTATCCTCCTGACTACCCCGAAGCTATCCATGTTGTTTCCCCCTCCGATTTGGCCTTCTACTTGGGGACCCTAGCTCCCACGCTCTGGTGCTCCCTAGGCAGAGGGCTCGTCGCTGCTGGCAGTCGCTCCCCAGTGCTCGAGGTGCTGCGACGACGCCCAGGGCCGCCACGCGCCTGAGGCCGACGCGGTCGTGCTGCTGGGCTGACCGGCCCTTGGACACATGGTCATGGCCGTGTATTGGTGCTGGCTCTGTGCAGGTGTGCTCCTAGCTTGCTGCTGCGCACGAGGTCGTGCCGGTGTATGGCCGTGAATCTGCAGTCGTGTGGACGTGTGGTGACGCACAGGTGAGCAAGGTGAGTACCTAGCCCGGCATCTTCTTCCTAGCATGCCATCTTCCCTCCACTGTCTAGCTACTGGGTAGGTGCTTGGATTGTGATGATGTGCTGCTGAGATTGTGATCCTTCTCTGAAACGGTGGACTGAGAAATGGTGCCAAGAATTTGTGATGTGTGATTACGTCGTGCACGCATAGAAGCTGTGTTCTTTGCCGATATGTGCTTAAGGAAATAAACTAATGTGGGGGACACACCTTTGTTTTGGGGATGAGTTTGGCCGAGGCCACGATGGCGTCCTCGTGCAACACTCTGTGTTGCTCTTGATTTGCGCACCGGCTCCTCCCTTGCCGGTCCGTCCTCCCCTTCCAGCTCCTCAACCTCCTAGCTACAATTTGGTGGTTACGAAGAAATTGATGTGCAGTTGGATATTTGCCATGAAATGTGTTTGTCGGGTACCTGGATAACGGGTACCCTAAACCCTCGATCTCCGGAGGATTAGTCCCCGAACGATCAAACCCAAATCACCAAAAAGCCCACGATCGCTCCTAAGCCAAAGACGAAAACCAAACACAGGGCCGTCGAGTGATACTAGGCCGGCTCACGAATGAAACGAACTAGCCCGTATTCAGGTAACTCAACGGGAACCCTCGTATGACGGAAGTCCGCCCGAGCGGACGACCCCTCCTCGAGTGACGGAAGTCTGCCCGAGCGGACGACCCCCCGTCGAGTGACGGAAGTCCGCCCGAGCGGACGACCCCCATCAACTGCTACTACGCCCCTCTTCCTGTACGGGAGTCAGCGTATTTAATGCTCCCACCAACTCCTGTCTAACCGGATGGCTACAACGGTGTTATTGTAATCGGGTACAACGGTCGAATCCTATTTTTACCGCCCATCCCTAGACGTACGGTGATTTGTCCAGTACTGTTACACCTTACCGAGCATTGTTCCACCTCCGACGCCACCTCGACATGCTACGCGACAGCCGCCAGCTTCGGATTCCCTGGGGCTCGATCTATCCACCCGACCATGACTCCCACGGCTACCCCTCGACTGGACCTCAAGCATCGCCAGCCACCCCTCGAGTCAGGCCTCGACACCCCCGGTCAGCGCTCCAACAACTCCGGACACGACGCCTACAAGGATTCGCACGTCCACGCATGGGCACCGGTCTTTCACTGACCGCCTGCGGTGTCACCGTGACGCCCCGGGAGGACAACCGTCGACTCAAAGCACGTCGCTACATGGCGAGCCATGCCTGACGCACGCCTCTATAGCGGCCCCGACGTGATCGGCATCACCCCCTCGACGTCACCTTCTACGACAGCGTTAGGACTCCTGTATGCCCGTGCCTTGCCTTGGTCTATAAAAGGGGATGTCGGGCTCGTTGTAGAGGCAGAGCTTCCAGAGCCCAAAAAACGCTCAAGTCCTAGCTCAATCTCGCTCTCTACACCCCCACTTTCACTCGTCCGCTTGTATCCTCTCTGTACAAGCACTTCGGTGTAAGATAATACAAATCTTCTCCCCCCGCTGGACGTAGGGCCTTCTCTTGCCCGAACTGGGATAAAAATCGTATGTTCTTCTTGCATCACCATCCGAATTAGGGAGCACACAGTATACGTTTACTTGTCGGCTTAGGGCCCCGGGGTCCCGAACACCGACGGTGTTTACTTGCTCTCTGCCTTGGTTCTTCTGCGTGAGGTCTTCGGCTATGGGCTCTGGTTCCTGGCTCCTCTTATTTGCTCCTCTTCCTACTGTAGTACTACTTCTCTCTACTGTAGTACTACTTCTCCCTGGTGGTTGAAGAATGAAGACTACCACTTCGATGGAGGCAAGGCCAGGCACCTGAGTCCTTTTTCTACTACTACTCTCCTCTAGCTCTCCCAAATATTTTACTCAAGTCATGGCTGGTCAAGGTACCTCATTGTGCGCTGGTGAGCTGTGATTGGATCAATTCATTCTAGAAGGGCATGGCTGTCTATGCTTGGCTTGCAAATTTATGTTATGGATCTTTGTGGCTCTTTGTGTGGCATTTGGAATGACTGTAAAAATGGTACTCCAAGAGACATTTTGTGGAGGCGAATATAATTGAGGGGGATGGTAAATTGCCAGGTGATGAATCCCATAAGTTAGAGGTGCCGGTTGGCTCTGGCCAGTCCTGGTATCTCAGTGAGCTATGTAAAATAAAATTATTGGGTCTGATGGCAACACAAAAGCTAAACTACGTTTAGCTGTAATAGTTGATTATTGCTTTTCTATCTATGAACTTGAGAAATCTAACGACGGTATGGTTGTGTAAGAGTCCATCGTACGAGCTCCAGAAAATTCTTTCTATATGCTTGTATAATACTGTAACATATATATTTCTTTGTCAACATAGTCAAGCATGTGATTCGTGATCTTTATACTAATATGGGTGATTGGCCAGTGCTACGACATGCAGAAAAATCTAAATGGCTTGTTTATAGCTTCTTGTTAATTAATGACTATTAGCTCATGATTGTCCATTAAGATTAGGTTAAAAAGTTGGGGTGTTACATCCACCTTGCTTCTCAGCTCCTCCTTGCTCACGATTCCGTCGGCGTCCAGCGTCACCGCCAGGCCGGTCCTCCACAGGTTGACGTTGTAGCTCCGGTTCAGGTACTGGTCGCAGAAGCAGGGCCAGCACGAAGCGTCGGCGTCCAGAAGCAGGCCGTTTCTCACCCCCTCCATGGTCGAGTTCCATCCGCAGTGCGACACGAAGCACGACACGGCACGGTGCGCCAGCACCTGTTGCTAGGAACACCAGCTGACAATCGTGCCCTTGCCCGTGACGCGCTGCTGGAACTCATGGAGCCACGCCTTGCTGAGGCCCGGGGTGAAGTCCGGCACTCCGGCCGCACCACCCACAGGAACGGCCGGCCGGTGAGCTCCAGCCCCTCGGCCAGCTCCTTGAACTGGCGCGGGTCGAAGATGGCCATGCTGCCGAAGGCCACGTACACGACGGACGCGTCCGGCTGCGCCTCCAGCCACTTGATGCACCGCTCGTCCTCCGGCAGCAAGTGCCCCACGGGCTTCCGGAACGCCGGGTCGACGAACAGCGGGCCGATGGGCAGGATGTTAGGGAAGAGCTTGAATGCACCAGCCTCTGCCTCGTAGAAGGAGTTGATCACCACCATCTCCGCGAGCTCGTTCAGCTTGTTGTTTCGGGTCACCAGATCGAAGATGATGTGCTGCCCCTCGGGCTCGCCGGCGTTGTTCCACGGCAGATGCGACGTGTGCAGCGGCGGCAGCCCCGGGGCCAGTTGGAACGTCTCCTGCCGGACTGTGGCAAGCCTGTACGTACAACGCGTTCCAGGCTTTCAGCATACATCAGAATGGATGGAACGGAGTACAGTGAACACAGTTCAAATTTAGAGTAAATTCAAACGAACGGGCAGAAGTATCAGTAGTCACCCTTGTGGTTTATGAGTCCTTGCTCTATCAACTCGGGAATCTTAAGCCTGAATGGCAAGGACGCCGTCGGAGAAGGACACCACTCGGATGCCGAACTTTCTGGCAACCTCGAAGGACCAGCCCATGTTGACGTCGCCAATGAGCCATTTCGCCCCGGGCCGCCGGGCGGCCTTCATATCGGCGAGGAGGCTCTCCAGGTTGCCCGGCATGTGACACGAAAAGGCGTCGACGAGCTTGTTGAGGTCCTTGCGGTCCTCGTCTTCGGCCAGCCCGTCCGGGATGGACGCCAGATGGATGCCACCGCCTAGCGCTGCCGCGCCGCCAGAGCTGGCCTCCAGCGTCGCTACCACCGACGCGTGGTTTTCACCTCGGTGTTGACGAAGGTGACCTCCAAGGCTTGGTCGACCAGGCGGTGGGAGAGCCCCATGAGCGGCGTGATGTGGCCCTGCGCCGGGAACGGCAGGGCCAGGACGTGAGCCTTGGCAAAGTCTAGCGAGGCTTCGTCTGTCTCGCTCACGCCTCACACTGAGGAGGCGACTTGGCAAACACTGCAGCTTTACAAGGCGAGCGGAGAAGATCAGAAGACAAGGCAATGAGTGGAGATGGCAATGTCCCCCGTGGGCCGTGGCCGTGGGGAATTCCCCACCCCCGGCATAGGATTAGGAATGGGACAGGTCGGATTTGTCCTGGACTGATCATTCAGCGCACGCATTGATTTTGATTCCTGCAATTCAAATATGATGATTTGAAAAGAGAAAATAGTGACTTTCTTTCACTTTGCTCTTTATATTTCACCTCAGTTGCGCAAAAACTTATGTTGTGGTTTTGTTCGAAGCTAAAATATCCTATGTTTCAAAAACTTTATAAAAGAAGATTATCAATGTTATTTATAACACTAAATACAGTATATCGGCAATCGTCAGAGCATCGCGTCGCCCTTGCGCGGGCGGCTCGGGGCGAAACCCTAGTCGCCGCCGCCACCTCCCCACACCCCTTTCTCTCCACCTCGCTGCCACCGGAGATGATGGTGGCGACGGGGCCTTGCCTCGGCGACGCCCTGTCTCTGGCGCGACGGAGGAGGGGCAAAGCCGGGCGGCCGGCAATGGTGCTTGCCTACGTGGATGGCGGATCCGTTTGCGACTCGTCCGATTTGGCCCTTCACGACCCGATTTGGTATAGTTCGCAAAAATCGAATCGGCCACCGCGCGACTCGGTTGGCGTCTCGCCGCGCCGCCGCCGAAGGCGGGTTCAGTGGAGCCAGAGCCGTCGCGTGCCTGGGCATCGACGGCCCTACTCGTGCAACGGTGGCAACAAGCCTAGGCGTGTACGACGACGGCCAGATCAAGTCGGAGGCGCCAATCAATGGCATAACAGTTCAACAATTGTTGAGAATGACGGTACTACCATGTTTCGACGATGGTGACGCATGTGGGCGAGAATTTTCTTGCTGGAGGCGTCGTCTTTCATGCGGATCTTTCTGGGTGAAAACCCATGTCCAGTTCTCTGGCGGGGCGATGATGGCGTTTGCAGATGTCATTTTATCGTTGGAGACGCCGCTCTTAGAAGATTCCTTAGGTTGTCAGCTTTGGTGTCAGCAACGAGATGGTGACTCCTTGCATATACACCAGGTGCTTCGCATTGTTGCCAGAACAACATCCATTGTCTTCAAGGTGGTCGGTGTCCAACGATCTTTCAGTACCTTTGTTAGGTTTGACAGACATGTGTGGCGGCATTGTGTCGACGTTGGTGGTCATACTCTTGTGGAGTTGACATCACGGAGAAAAGTCATTTGTCGCGTAGGACTACTAGAGTTCCTTTTTGGGATATTTTTTCCTCCGTCAGTTTCTTTTATTTTAGTTTTCTCTATTGTAATAATTTGGCCTGATTCTACCTGTTGGTAGATGAAGCCGGATATGAAATACTATCTTTTATTAAAAAAACCAAATACAGTATATCTGCTGTAAAAATTCATGTATGATAAACCTGAGGATATTTGTTTAGTACCGTAAATAAACATTGCTATCTTTTTATAAAATTCTATAGTCAAATCTAAAATTTCTTTTGATCCATGGTTAATTTCCATACCAACATAAATTTGCATAGATACGATCTAGATTGTTATCGACATGATGGATCCCACGCATAGACATAATTTGGTAATCCTATTTCTTGGTTTGAGCTTCACAAGCAGTTCCATTGATGGAGGTCAAACTGTTTCATAAAACTTTTGTAAAAGAAACTGTTTCATAAAACTATTTCATAAAATAATTTCTTAGTAATAGATAGTAGAGAGGGAGTTAGTAGAAGTTAGTTATAAGGGGCCTAAGCCAGAAGGGCACGTGGCGGTACGGGAGGGCGACGGCGAGGGTGCGGCGCGCAAGAGCAGGGGCGGCGGCGCATGAGGAGAGGGAGAGGGAGAGGAAATATGGTTGACCCCTTTCTTTTATTCATTGATCCAAACTAATTACACCCCGTATTTATAGTTGGTCTTGCTTCTTTTCTAAGCTAATTAGGACATTTTCAGATCACATACTTTCCTATTACAATCCAATCTTTTCTTTTATTCAACCAACTCTCCAATCTAGTGAAACTCAATTTAGGAAACCTAACAGAAGGATGAAGTGGCGGCTGCTTGGGGTTGCACCCCTCTTCCACCTACGCCATGCGCGCCTAGGGCACCGTCGGCCCGCGTGCTGCGGCAGTGGTGCCCCTCTCGTGGGCCTGAGTTGGCCCAAATTCTTCCACAATTTATTGGGCAATCGTTATACTTGTTACATTAGTATTTTCACCAATAGCATGTGACTATGAAAGTGGGTTTAAGTAGCTCCACTTGAGGAGCTATTCAATTTTTAATATGTTTTTGTAAAATGTTGCTGTAAGAGCTGCCATAGAAGCTGTGTCAAATGGGGCATAATGGCTAATGGCATTCACAACAGCGTGCCACAAATTGTCAATGTCCACTTCCACTTAAGATACAAATTACATTAGGTACAAGAGTGTGCCGTACCCTATAGGAACGTTGAGCGAGCGAGCTATCGTGGAAAGATGAACTCTCCAAAAACCGGTTTCAAAGGCCTGCCCTTCCGTGTGTGTGCAGGAACTGGGATGGAAAAACAAGAAAGCTTTATATGTGCTCGAGGGAAAGCTGAAACAAGAGTCAAGAAGTCATAGCACCGTACGAAGGGACCGGAAAGACAAAGCAACAAGGTTTGTCATGATGACCATTAACAGCCAGCTAATGGAAAATGAATAATGTGTATCCTCAAAAAAAATGCTTTGATGAGTCCGTTAATCAGACACCATTAACATTCCCCAAGTGGCAGAACCTAGCTTGTCCGTTCACGACTAGACTCATTGTATCACGTACTCCACTAGTCAGTTCTCCGTCTAGGAATACACATTTGCTGCATCTAGTTTTTTTTTTTGGGCCAGTCTACCTCATATACGGTTGAAATAGGCAATGCCCTCGGTTGAGACAAGCATACAAATCAACCGGTATACGTAAGAAAGCAAGGCCAGGTGATTTGCCAGATGTCCCAACCGGTTGAGACATGATGCCCAATCAAGGATCAACCAAAACACACCTATAACAGATTTGACCAAATTCAATAATCCAAAAAAATTAAAATGTATTACATGATACATCCAGAATATGTTACACAAAAGATTAAAGGAATCAAAAACATTAAATTACATATTATCATATGAATTATGTAAATAATTAAAAATTACATACAACCTAGTCCAAATTTACACCTCCAAATCAAAAAACTTACACTGCATAATGCATTGTAAAAATCTACAAATCTACTCTATACTAATGAAAAATTTTCAAGCAAAAGTCTCTAAGCTTCCAAAATTTCAAAGACAAATTATAAATTCTTGAAATTTTTTTCTATAGTAGCCAAAATCCAAAGAGAAATTTAACAAAAAATACAAAAACGCAAAAGGATAATTACAAAATCTTCTGATTTTTTTCTATAGTAGCCAAAATCCAAAGGGGAATTAAACAGAAAATACAAAATACAGAGGCAAATTACAAATTCTTCAGATTTTTTCTATAGTAGCCCAAATCCAACGGAAATTAATCTGGGAAAATACAAAAATGCAAAGGAAAATTACAAATTCTTTAGATTTTTTTTTCAATAGTAGCCAAAATCCAAAGGGAATTAGCACCTAATTCAAAAAAAAGTTCGGATTGTCAAATGAATAACCTAAAAGTCTAAAATTATACTCATCCACAGCCAGATTTACACCACCTAATATTATAAAATTACACTTAACAATTCAATATAAATATGGATATTTCATATTGTAGCAAAGCAGTCACTAGTATGCAAGTCTACAAAAGGAATATAAAAACACAATATAGTTGTTTTCTATACTATCCAAAATTCAATGAAGCACTAGACATTCAGGGTTGCAAAGCAAGAAGCTTACTGATCATAATGCATTGTCAGATGATCACGGATCACCATCCAAATGGACAGCAACTCAAGGTTCGCGATGAAGTGCTGTGCACAGAACAAAGACAGATGGTAAGGAAACCTTATGAGCATCGAAACAATGCCCTCAACCTAGTAAACAAACTCAATTTGCTACTAAATTTGGAAGAAATGAAAAATTTTGGAAGAAAAAGTATCAAAACAGTGGCTTATACCCAACTTATACCATCAAGTAAAATAATTTACACTTATCAATGTAGTGTAAATTTCATAAAAAGTAAGTGTAAGTTTTATATCACTGATTACTTCTACATACTTTTGAGGAAGCACCAATAACCCTCACGTTATAATACTAAACAAAGCATTTGATAAATAAATCAATTCATAACCTGGAAGACCAGCAAGTTGATTAGGCACGTCATTTGACAAATTGAAATGACAGAACTATCAGGAACAAACAAAAAGAACTATCCACTGACAGAGAAAAAAAAACATTTCTACAAAGCTACTTACCAGAGTAAAATGCTATGGAGAGAATAACTAGGCATAGTCTTTTCACTGAGCCTGCATCCAGCATAGAAGGCAAACTACAATTCAGTAAACAAAAAAAGACAATTAAAGGCTAAAATGAACCATACTCTGAAACTACCTGGAGGCATGCAACCACTGGAGGAATACCAGGGAAACCTTGGCAAAGAAACACTTGAAACCTGCGAGTTATAAGGAGACAGAGATCAAAATCAACTCTAATCAATAGATTTGGCTTCATCTACCAAATAGTTGGCAAATTGGGCAAAAATGAAAATATAACCAAATGAAAAAAATCAAATATTCCAAACTTTTTTCTGTCAGACTACAGGATCAAACTTGAGTGTCATACAACCATCATCACCAGCACAAGAAGTTTGCCACAAAATGAGCCGACCTAGGCACGGGGCATCGACCACGTAAACTCATATCTACCAAATCCACTGATAAGGAAAAAATGAGAGGCAGAAAACTAATACCAAAATATCCTTCCGAATTCACAAATTAAAAAAAGGGAACAAATTCTGAAACATATATTCAAATTCAAATGTTTTCTA
This sequence comes from Bothriochloa decipiens, assembly GCA_023333625.1. NCBI lineage: Eukaryota > Viridiplantae > Streptophyta > Magnoliopsida > Poales > Poaceae > Bothriochloa > Bothriochloa decipiens. Next base: position 376,591 of record CM041628.1, on the reverse strand, counting down.
TAGTATGCATATAACAAACAAAAATTTTAAAGAAATGAAAAGTTGACCAAAATCAGAACAAATTAGTGGCTTATGCCCAACTTATATCATCATATCAAATAATTTATGCTAAACATTTTAGTGTAAATTTCACAAAAAAGAAGTATAAGTTTTATATCATCGATTAGTTCTGCATACTACATGTTGTGGATCAACTCCAGCATTTGGTAAACTGTACTGGGAGCAGCAAACCGAATCAAAAGACTTGGCCAATCAGCTCCAGCATCCTCTACACACTAACTAATGCCTTGTAGTCTTTGGTGTAGCTAAAAAATAATATGGAACTCAGAACTAGGATCAATCTAGACAGACTATGCATGGCTTCATATCAGGCTGAGAGCTCTGAAGCTCCGTAACTGAACAATTGAAGATTTGCATTCAGTATAGAAATGAACAGAGAACCGGCCGGCTCTAAACTTTTTTACATCAACGCACATGAAACGCTTGGCCCACCAGCTCCAGAATCATTCCCACAACAACTGGTCCCTTCAAGTCTTGGGTGCAGCTAAAGAAGCATATAGAACTCAGCTATAGTATCAATATTGCCAAACATACGACTCCATTGACCATCATGAGCATATACCAAAAAAAAAAGAAAAGAAATACAAAAATTACCCTATCCAGCTTGTATTAATAGAGTTTTGAGCCATCAACTTAGAAACATGCAGAGGTCATCTTCTATTTAGTAATGACTATAAAAAAGATGCATCTCTAAAACACTTCTGGTACAAAAACATACATCTCTAACACACTTTTGGTCAAAAGCTAAATTATCACTACATGATTCATCCTGCAGATATTGAAAAAAAAATCAACTAAGAAACAATATAGAAGAGAGAACTCATATCTAAAGACATCTAAAGCAACCCCAAAACAATCAGCTAGAGATCATCCATATAGTATAGTAACAAATTCCTTAATAACAATAAAACTCACATCAGAAAGACCATCACTATAAGAACCATCTTCGAATGAATCATAAACCATGAAAGGTTGCTGAGAGCACTGAATCTCTTCAGAACCATCACTTTCAGAGCTGCTAGAACTAGACAGATGAAGGAGCTAGCCTTTTGCAACCTATCTAGAACAATTAAAAAAGATTAACATACATATAACCTAAAACAGGAGATCTCAAAACAATATTTAGATTCACTAGCAGTACAATAGACACTGCTACTTGCAAACAAATTAAGAACTAGCAAAGACAGTGGAGACACGAAGACAAGATCTCCATCATTCCTATGCACTAAAAAAATGAGAGAAGAACAAAAAGGGAGCTGCTACAAAACAAAAAAAAATTGATGCAGACATCTCTGAACTAAATCTCTCACATCCATGGCCACCACCCTGAAACTTTATTGTCCACTTCTGCAGATATGGACAATGCAGGGATATATATGATGCAGGGATATCTATTTTTTCATATAAGAAATGCTAAATGGTTGGCCACATCTCCCAACCGAGGCAATACGAGTTACAAAATTCAGAAACTAAAGGGGGTCTAAAGGATCTTTGTGCTAGGACCTGTGTGGACCCATGGCCGATGTCAGAGCAATCCTCTAGCAGGAGACACACGCACAACGGCCAGTCAGGTATAGGCACAGCACAGGCACAACAATGCTCGACGAGCACCATGCACGAGAACAGGGAAAAATGAGAAGGAACACATACATATACAAACAACTACTACGCTAACAACCCCTCATGAAATTTATTTTTTTAAAATCCTGTACGAGCTGCTCGGTCGGCTAGACTAAAAAACTTTCCAACTCTCCTGCAAATCTAAGTGGAAATGATACCAACAAATTGGAAAATACATACCACCCAGAGCAAAAAAAACGATCAGGATGAGCAATAGAACTACTACTAATTTGGGAAAACAAGTAATCCTATAATTAGGTTCCTCAACAGCTCGCCTGCATTCACTTATGCAGGCGCTTTGCAGAACCAGTAGCGATGCCACCTGCTGCCTGAAGTTCCGGGCACCATCGACATCAATTGCAGTCGTAAACTCCCTCTGCTGACACCCAATCTTATCGCTCAAATTAAGCAAGACCACTCCTCCACGCACCATGAGTCAAGCCCAACAAAAAACAAGTACATGCAGATGCAGACACCTGTGAATTCAGAAGAGCTATCTATTTGCAATTGCAAAGCAAGCGGGAGACATATGAATTGACACAAGCACCTAACTCTCAAGCGGATGCGTCAGCCACCCCAGGCTTGCCATCCCTGCTGTGACAAAGCTGTCACAGAATCGACCAATTTATTAGAGCACAAGCATGTAATTCGCCATTAGAGAGCAAACTTACATGATTGAGACCTAATAAACCCGGTAGTCATACTGAAATCTCGAAGGATTTTAAACTTTCCGGCATAGCCAAGATCGTAATAAGTTTAGCCATCACCATTCACAGCATACATAGTTTGCGCATAGTTTTACACATCGGAGTACGAATAAAGTTATTACAAACCGAGTTCAAATTCGAAGATAACGGAAGCGATTTAGTTCAAATCCACACACACTGAGTTCAAATACAGTGCCAGGTCCTTAGTCAATATCCAGCAAAAGCACAAGGTAGAGTAGAGCGACCATGCCTAAGTTCTAATCATCACCCAACGCGGGATAGAAGCAGTGCTGGCAATAGCCATAGTACATCTCACCATCTGCAACAACATGGAAAATAAAACCCTGAGTACGAAAATATACTCAGCTAGACTTACCCGTCATAAACTAAAAATAAATTGACTCCAAGGAGTATGCAAGGCTGGATAAGTAGGATAGCTGACTCATTAAGTTGTGAAAAAGCTTGCATTAAAGGAATAATTTATTATAACCTTCTAGTATTGTATTTTAGCTGGATTAACCTTGTCATGCTAGATTAGCACCTATACTAAACAAGCATAGTAATAATTATTCAACGAGAATAGTAACCAATTCCGGTTAATTACCTTTCAACATCACGGCTCAACCATCTCATCGCTTTGTTCAAATTATTACTACGATGCCGCTGCTCAAGTCAAGTGTTCACTGTCCAGGAACGATGGCAATTATAATCGATTACAAACCAGCTGGCGGGTATTCCTCACAAAAACCACACTCACCCGCTAAAGTGAGCTACAGATCACCAAAAATTTGATTCAAAAAAATCGTGGGATCAACAGGTACCATCGTATCCGGGAACCGCCCGGCTGCCTTATTCAGGGCGACCCTGACCTCGGACTTACTCTCCGCGTAACCCATGATCCCTCATCTTCTCCAATACGATGCGTACAGTAGGTCAACTCCTAGCCCAAACCGAACCCCGGCTTCACGGTCGGAATGACTTTTTCTTCCAGCTAAATATGAGGCATGCGTTCAATATGACTTGAGGACGTACAACGGACGGGGTCCTAGTTTGACACAGACGGAATAACCTCACCGAACCTCTAGTTCAGTCCCAACACCAATCCCGTTCGGTCTCGATTTATTATCTGCACATGGTTATCCAAGCACCACCTATAACCGCGGATGACAGGAAATCACCCGACTTCTACCGATCTAGTTAAAGCAGGCTAAGTAGACAATCACACCGAAACCCAACAGGGTTGAAGTATATACAGTGGGCAAGGAATATAAGTAATACAGCAACGGTATAAAAGCAACGCCTATAACTTAATGCATCAAACAAGTAAAGGATTCAAGTTAGATATTTTTGCAAACCACAGGGAGAATGCTCCGGGGCTTGCCATTCAGGAAAGAGCTTGGCTGATGGTCAGGACACTCGGGAAGATCAACCTCGGGATCCTCTTCTGCTGCTATCTCCTGCACCAAGGCTTCCCGCTGGCCTTCCTTTTCTTGTACTCCGAGAACTACCGTTTCGAGCTCTGACGATCCTGTATGATGCATGGTGCGTATGAATACCGCGAATACATAGTAATTATAAAGGTACATGCTAATGATGAATGAATGCTTAGTTAAAGATAATGGACATGATTTTAAAACATGTATGATAAGCACATGTCATCTGCATTCTCTTCTACAATAAATCGTATACAAGCATCACAATACATTTTACTTACATATTAAAAAGAATTATAAATAAAAATGTTTTGCACACTACCCTCTACTGAACCAAAACCAATAACAGATTACACATATCACAAACATCAAAAAAAGCATTATTATATACATGAAATACTAACTTAAAGCATTATTAATAAACCTAAATAATAGAGGCAGAACTGCAACATGACCTGAGATTACTCAGAAAATCCTATAAAAATTACAAAAGCTTAAACATGCTTAATATAGACTACCATCAAATTTTTAGGTCAAAACAGTAAGTACTTTATCCTGCACAAAAATGACAAGGCAGCACAAATAAAAGGGCATAAAATACTTTGTACATAGAAAAATATCAAACAACAGATCTCAGAATATTCTTAGCTCTAGATTAGCATAAAAACATCCTCTAAAAAGTTTCATGCATAAATCACTTATATATTATTTATTATGAATTATTTATCATCTTCTTGAAATAGGCATCATAATTAAACAAGACAATATATATATTACATAGTCTTTCAACATTTTTCACAGATAGAGCATGACATAAGAAGACTAACAAACTTGGATTCACATTTTTCTGAGCAACAGAGAATTACTTATGCATTTTCAAAGATAAAGGCATTTAATAGGGATAAATAAATCTATATAGAAAAATAAAATACTGCAATTTGAACCAACTTATTTGGACTAAAAATGAGTGAGTTATGATTTTTCAAAGCTTTTATTCAAATCTGGGAAAACCATTTCTTTAAATCGAAAAGAAAACGGTTTTGCACCAAGAACCCTAGACTTTCCAGTAATTAACTGAGCCCTATAAAGAAACTCTCTGTGTCTGGCAGTTATGCACGAAGGCCCTTGACTTCGATTGAATTCAAGGACGAAGTCCCTGCGAGAGAGGAAAACAAAGGGGTGGCTCGGAGTGCCGTCGCCGGCCGTTGCAGCGGTTCTCTGGCGAGGCTTAGTGGTGGGAAAGCACGAGGGAAACTACGCGCATCGACCGAGGGTCCTATTGTGGGCAGTGCACGGCCGTGGCGGCTCGGTCGCATGCATGGCGGAGCGGCGGCTCCCCGGCCGACGGCGAGGCCAAAATACGACGAGGGACGACCCACATCGGCTCTATTAACTAAGGCTACAGCATCTACATGTCAAGGCGCACCTAATGCTCGAGGCAGGGAAAAAAAATGATGGCCGAATCGACGTGGCCACGGCGGCGGCGGTCGCCGGCCGTGGGGAAGAAATGGCCCGACTGGGCTCTTACCCTTGACGACGACGGCTGCGAGCAGGCTCAAGAGTGAGCATGCGTCATGGCGACTCTGTGCACGCGAACGAGGGAGAGAATGCGCTGCTGGCGGGGCGTGGCGGTGGGCGGGCTGTCGGCGGCGACGACGGCGAGCTGCGCTGCGGAGAGGAAGAGAGCAGGGAGAGGAGAAAATGGAGTGGGAAAAAAAGAAGGAGCAGTCCCGCGGCCGACTTAACGCGGTCGGAATGGCCATTGCCGCCTCGGACAGCCGGTGGCCACTTGCCACGTGGAGCGCGTGGACTAGGGGCGATGGGCGGTGGCCGGCCATTTCCCTGACGGCCAGGACGGACCGTCACTGAAAAACTATTCCCATGACTTCTAATACAACTTCTCTGCTCTATTGCTCCCAAACCAAGCCGAATTAGCCAAAACTCATATTGAAGGAAATGTAGCTCTAGAAGAGTAGAACATTTCATCTATACAAAGTATGGTAAGATTCTGCATCAATTTTGAAATACAAAATTCCAAATGAAAATGCCTTTAAAATTCCCTAAAATAGAAAAACAGCCCCCAAACCTGCCTTTTCCAACATTTTTGAACATTTTTCAAATATTTTCACGAAAAGTGATAATAACAACTTTTGTTCCTTATGAAATTCTCTACAAACTTTATTAAGAATGCACACATGCAAACACTCTAACTACCACTTTTGAATAAGTCAAACAAAGTCACTTTCAAGGTCCACCTTGGTCAACCATGACATCGAAGCTTAATTAGCCAAAACCATTAACATAAACCTAGGTTCATTTGGTGCCCTAATCATGTCTAGGTTTCTTTAGTGGTCAACAAACATCAAACACTCATACCACTTATCCCATTCATGTGAAATGCAAGCATAATTTGAACAAACCAAGCATCACACAAGAAACGACGATTAACCTTTCCATTAATGCCATGCATAATGATGCTTATGCTAAAGAATGCAAGTGATTATGCATGCTTAACACCAGGGGTGTTACAAAAATCACAACCACAACTACTAGGGATAAAGTAAATCGACAATCATAATCAAATTCCGAAAATGTTTCCATATACATCATCGATCCTCATCAATCCTATAATATGCATCAAATTGAACAAAATCCCTATACCCTAATATCAACCAATCAGCCATGCACCTGATCTATCTCAACTGCAACCATGCACCTGCCGCACAAACCATACAACCCCCTTCCCATACCCCGTCACCATTAGCAGCCCTCCAATCACCAGGCAATAGAACGGATCTGAAGAGAAAGGGAGAGGACGAACCTGGACAAACAATGGAATCACCATTCCACGAGCAACACCACACGGGATACAGAGAAGATGAAATGAAATATATGAAACAAAAACACATACTACATCAGCAATCGATAGATGAACCCTAAACAACTAACATATACAGGCACTATACCAGATCTAAAGAGGGAGAGATCGGACGAACCTCGAGAAACACTAGAAACTCCAGTCGCCGACGACACGAGCGCCACGCGGCCACGATGAGCACACGAGCAAACAGAAACAAAACTAGAAACTCAATCAGGATCAAAATAAACGTACCAACTAAGATTGGCAACGGAAGGGGGAGGAATCGGCGAACCCTAAATCGCACTCGCCAACGACGCCAGCGACACAATGAGTGAGACAAGCAGACGAAATGATTTGGGGGAAATGAATCCGACGGGCACCTCCACTACCGGGCGCGAGTCCCAAAAAGATAAATCAAAGTGCCGACAAGTGGGACCAACATGGCAGCGAAACAATGAAAGACAGATCAACCGGCTTAGACAATACACAAATCCAACCGCACGAGCCAAATCGCACGGACCAAAAATGCCGATTAAGACAGATTCCCAAATCAACCGGTTGCAGTATAGACTCTCTTTTTTTTCAATTTTCGGTGTTGCACCCATTTTTCATAAGAATGCAGGATCAAATAAAAATTTCCCTCAAGTACAAAACAGACTACGGCCTTAGAATTTGTTATTAACTGAGTAAATTAAATTAGGCCAACCCAATTACAATTCAACTAAACTTACGCGTGCACCGACATTTACAATGCACAGACATCATGTCACATGCATACAAACAGACACAATTCTCCGACAAATGCAGACCAACATATCAGAGATTCCTTAATTAGTTCACGTAGTTCTAAGGATGAAAGCGGTCGGAAACGGTCGAGAAAGATATTACGATATAGAAAACGAAATCTGTTTGGTTCGAAATTTTCTATATTTTAGCAATTAAAGAGTACAAAAAATGATTAAAAAAGGTAGTGAAACCAACTGAAACTGACAAATTTATATGTTAAAAATAATATCATAATATAGAAAAGTAAAAGCGGTCGGAACAGAATCCGTTTTCATCATTTCTGCCTAGTCCTCATATCATTCACTGAGCAGGCTCACGAGCTTTTTAAAGTTGTTGTCTGAGGATCCCCCTTCGGCGATGCACCGGCGGGCTGCGTCCTTGAACACCCGCGCTCTGTCCTTGATGTCGGCGTCGCGGACGACCTGCTCCACCTTGCCCCTCAGCTCCTCCTTGGTCACGATGCCGTCGGCGTCGGGCGTCACCGCCAGGCCGGTCTTCCACACGTTCACGATGTAGCTTCGGTTCAGGTACTGATCGCAGAAGTAGGGCCAGCACAGGAACGGCACGCCGTTCCTCACCCCTTCCGTGGTCGAGTTCCACCCGCAGTGCGACACGAAGCACGCCACCGCAGGGTGTGCCAGGACCTGTTGCTGGGAGCACCAGCTGACGATCATGCCCTTGCCAGCGACGCGTTCCTGGAACTCGTGGAGCCACGCCTTGCTAAGGCCGGGGGTGAAGTCTGGCCGCACCACCCACAGGAACGGCCGGCCGGTGAGCTCCAGCCCCTCGGCGAGCTCCTCGAACTGGCGCGCATCGAAGATGGCCATGCTGCCGAAGGCCACGTACACGACGGACGCGTCCGGCTGCGCGTCCAGCCACTTGATGCACCGCTCGTCCTCCGGCAGGAAGTGTCCCACGGGCTTCCGGAACGCCGAGTCGGCAAACAGCGGGCCAATGGGCAGGATGTTAGGGAAGAGCTTGAACGCACCGGCCTCGGCTTCGTAGAAGGAGTTGCTCACCACCATCTCCGCGAGCTCATTCAGCTTGTTGTTCCGGGTCACCAGCTCGAAGATGATGTGCTGTCCCTCGGGCTCGCCGGCGTTGTTCCACGACAGATGCGACGAGTGCAGCGGCGGCATCCCTGGGGCGAGCTGCAACGTCTCCTGCCGGACTGGCAACCCTGCACAACGCACGGGCACGTCAGAATAGACTGATGTACACTTACTGCCGTTGCCCATTCTGCAAGTAGCAAGTCTGCCGTTGCCCGTTTGTTGCACAACGCACGGGCACGTCAGAGTAGAGCTCTGTAAATTAAGAAACCTTTTTAAACAAAGATGATCTTGATCGATCTGCCTTAGATTTTTGTGCGCGTTGACTACTGCGGTAGAATGTCTACATGGATCTTAAGCGTATTTTAATACTATATATAAAAATACTATAACACGAACGGGTAGAAAAATCAGTAGTCACCCTTGTCGCTGATGAGTCCTTCCTGTATCATCACTGGAATCTTGAGCATGAAGGCCAAGCACGCCGTGGCCGCCGGCCAGAAAGACACCACCCGGATGCCGAATTTCTTGGCCACCTCGAAGGACCAGCCCATGTTGAAATCGCCGACGAGCCACTTCACCCGGGGTCTCCCGGCGGCCTCCATGTCGGCGATGAGGCCCTCCAGGTAGCCCGGCATGTGGCGGGAGTAGGCGTCGATGAGCTTGTTGAGGTCCTTGCGATCCTCGTCGTCGCCCAGCCCGTCCGGGATGGACGCCAGGTGGATGCCGCCGCCTAGCGCCGCTGCGCCGCAGGAGGCCTCGAGCGCCCCTACCACCAACGCGTGGTCCACATCGGTGTTGAGGAAGGTGACCTCGAAGCCTTGGTCGACCAGGCGGTGGGAGAGCTCCATGAGCGGCGTGACATGGCCCTGGCACGGCATCGGCAGCACCAGGACGTGAGCCTTGGCCATGTCTAGCTAGCTATCTTCGTCTCGTCTCTCTTCTCTACGAGGGAACGAAGCCAAACCCAGCTTTTGTGGCAGTCGAAGAAGATAAGCTATGATAATGGCTTAGATAGAAGAGTGGAGATGACAAATCCCCGTGTGGAATTTTCCTCACCGGGATACGAACGGGACTGGCGCTTTTGTCCTTCAGCCGATCTATGATCTAGGCGTTTTTTCCTTTTGCCGAAGTCAATACCATGTCTATTTTTTTTAATAACGTAGACCAGTTTAAATTCGCTCCCACGTCGAATTCAGGTCTGTTGGGTGCTACTCAGGTGCTAGGCCTTCTTATCGGAGATTTTTTTAATTTTAATTCTTTTTATTAATATTTTAAAAATAACCACACTCAAAAAATATTTATATCTCATATCCCTTTTGATCGTGCCAACTGCTATAACATGACCAAACCATATTGTCACGCCACATGCATTAACATGGCAAGATACGACACTCTGGACGCTGTTTCCGGCGTGAAAAAGTTTGTCATCCCAAATGCATTGGCGCGAAAGACTAAATTTTTCAAAAACCATAACTCCTCAATATTATATCGGATAAAGATGGTTTCTATATAAAAATTGTACCCCTCGACGAGATCTATAATTCTCTAGTTTTGAATTTTTTCATTTGCAGAGTTAAAAGGTTCAAAAAAATTATGTAAAGTTTCAACACCAAAATAATCGTGTATGAGTGATTGTCACATCATAAAAATAATATCTTTTTTGTATGGATTCAAATAAAAATAATTCTTATACCAAAATTGTAGATCTCAATGGGATATATAATTTTGTAGTTTTGAGTTTTTAGATTTGAAGTCGTTGAAATGCTCGAGAAAATAATATGATGCTTCGGAAGCATAATTTGTGCTGAAATATTATATTATTTTTTTGAGCATTTTAACCACTTCAAATCTAAAAACTAAAAATTTATATATCTCATTGAGAGCTACAATTTTGGTATAAAAAGTATTTTATTTTGAATCCATATAAAAATATTATTTTTAGGATGTGACAAGCGTTAATACACGTTTATTTTTTGTGTTGAAACATTACATAATTTTTTTGAACTTTTTAACTTCTTCAAATGAAAAAATTCAAAACTAGAGAGTTGTAAATCTCGTCGAGAGCTACAATTTTTATGTAAAAAGTTGCTTTATCCGACGTAGTGTTGAGGAGTTATTATTTTTGGAAATTCAGTCTTGTTGCGCCAATGTATTTGGCGCGATAAGACAGTATTGTCGCGCCAATGCATGTGGCGTGACAAATTTTTCCACGTCGAGAACGGCGTCTAGAGTGTTATATCTTGCCACGCCAATGCATGTGGTACAACAATCTGGTTTAATCGCGTCATAGAAGTTGGCGCGATCAATAGGGATATGAGATGTAAGTATTTTTTGGGTGTGGTTATTTTTGAAATATTGATTAAAAACGATTGAAATTAAGAAAAAAAGTCCTCTTATCGGCACCATAGTTTTTTATTTTTGAAGAAAATGTTTCTTGTAATAAAATGTACGGTAAACTTTTATTGTCTTTTCAGAAAGAAAAATCTGATGCTGGTCCATCCTGTAATTACAGCATTTTTAATATGTGTTACGGCAATGTGATTTCTTGTCTAGCAAAATTTTTTGGCACATCTGTTTCTTTTTTCTGTGTGTCGACAAACATGCATGTGCCTGAGTTGTCTATATAACAACTAGTTATTTTAGCATATAAAAACAACCAGATTTTGTCCATGCAGTTACACTGTTTCCCTACTATAATTATACCACCCTGTTACCAAACTTACAGTGATTTCTTGGAAGATATATACTTGCATATTTCAAACAAATATATGCCAAACTTTAAAAAAATACAATTTTTTCTGTGGATTCCAGAAATCAGAGAAATATATGCAAATTGTTCGAATTCATGAAACTGTTCACAAAATTACAAATAGAAGAGCAGAAGACAACAAAGAGCACATCTATCTTCGAGCGGCACAACAAGGGAGAGGAAGGAGAGGATGGTGGCACCGGTGCCGGGGACAACAACACCCACCGGGGACGCGCGTGCTCGCGCAGGGGGCAGTGGAGAAGGCCGGCCTGTGCGAGGAGGAGGGGCGAACGGCCATGCTTGGAGGCAGCGGTGGACGGTCGGGCTGTGCCGGGGGGAGGGGTGGCGGTGGAGGAAGGCGGTGTTGGGGGCGGGCAAGTAGCGGCAGAATCCATCGGGAGCTAAAGAGTGCGGCGGAGGCGGGAAGGAGTCACCATATCACCGTATAATTTTTATCAGGAGAGCAAAGCACAAGATCATATGACCCAAAACAGTTGATAAGTGTTTCCAAAATAATCGGATAATATATATCATTTCACTATGAAAAACTAAGGTCTTGTTCGGGAGGGTTTAGCTTCACCAGTAAAACTGTTCTTTTAGAAAATGACTTCATGAGCAACTCTCTAGATGAAGCTAAGCTGTTTTAAAAATGTTGTTTGATAAAATAGCTTCATGAATGCATATGAGAGAGAAACGAGGGAGAGAGCCAGAAAAAACTACTATTTTTAGCTCTCTCATATTCGATTGTTTTGTGAGAGAGGAAAAATAACTTTATGGGTGAAACTATTTTAAAAAGAGTTATTTGATAAAAAAATAGCTTCTAACAGTTTTATGAAGTGCCCTCCCAAAGAGACCCTAAGGGTTTTGCGTTGGAGAGGGTCGGTTTCTTTCACTTGTTGGACAAGGAGAGCGAAAAAACGTATTATGAGGTACAAACTTTTATGGATAGTTTCCTAAACAATGAAAACTAAGTTTTTCTTTTTTGCATGGAGAGTACCATAGAGAGTAGTCCAAACTAGCTCGACACGTTGCAAATCTGCTATGGTTGCTGTTAATTAGCGTAGATGTCTCTAATTAAAGAAACCTTATTATAACTGACACTAGCTTGATCTGCCCTTGTGACTAGTAGCTAATTAGTGCGCGTAAACTACTGACCGATCATCCAATCAGTATATGTGGTACTAGAAATTAAAGGAGCAGGCAAAAAGATGAGTTACCCTTGTCGTCGATGACTCCGTCCTCTACCAGCCTGGGGATCTTGAGCATGAAGGCGAAGCACGCCGTGGCCGCCGGCCAGAAGGACACCACCCGGATGCCGAGTTTCTTGGCGACCTCGAAGGACCAGCCCATGTTGGCGTCGCCAACGAGCCACTTCGCCCTGGGCCGCCCAGCGGCCTCCATGTCGGCGAGGAGGCTCTCCAGGTAGCCCGGCATGTGGCGCGAGAAGGCGTCGACGAGCTTGTTGAGGTCCTTGCGATCCTCGTCGTCGGCCAGCCCGTCCGGGATGGACGCCAGGTGGATGCCGCCTCCTAGCGCCGACACGCCGCGGCCGCCGGAGGCCTCCAGCGCGGCTACCACCAGCGCGTGGTCCACGTCGGTGTTGACGAAGGTGACCTCGAAGCCTTGGTCGACCAGGCAGTGGGAGAGCTCCATCATCGGCGTGACGTGGCCCTGCGCCGGGAACGGCAGGACCAACACGTGAGGCTTGGCCATACTGCCCATGTCTAGCTAGCCCCTTCTTTCGTCTTCTCTCTCTATCTCTCTGAGGATCGGAGGCGAGTTGACAGTCACTAGTACAAGAACGTTAACAGTGGGGGTACTGTCAAGCACTGCCTTGGTGGCCTTTATATATGCACAAGCCGGAGAAGACGAGCTATACATAGGAAAATGAGCACGGAATTTTTCTGGCTCGCCGGCCAACAGTTGCACGTTGCGCCGCCCTCTCGTGCTGTACAAGGAACCAAATTAAAGAGTCAACTAGGTTACTACACCGACCACTATTCGGCAGGTCACATGGCAACAAATAGTTCAGTCGTACGTATACGTGTGTATATTCTGCCAGATACAAATAATGTACACTGAACCAATTAAATGTCTGTATTAATTATAGCTTCATGTGTACATCGTAGATCATCAGGAAAGTCCATCATGGGACGAACTTATTATTAACTGGAGACGGCCATTGGGATCGGAATCTTTCAGGTCATAAACTTTGCAAAGAACATGTAGTGTATTGAAAATTGCTACCATGCTTGCTACGCAAAGTCCAGGATGAGCCATTTTTAATGTGGTGGTGCGCTACCCGGCTTTCCGCAGAAAATTAAGCGGTTGGTGCGTACTAGGTCAGTTTAGTTGGATGTATATATATAGTAGTAGGTGACTGGAAAAGTGGAAAGTGTGTTTGATTCAGTCGCCGAGCATCAACACCCTTAATGTTGATCCAATGGTGGCATTCACTGGATCGTGCTCGATGACATCCTAGCCGGAGCCAACAGAGTGACTTCTGTCACACGTGCTTGTCAAACTTAATACGCCTGTAGTAATTAATCTTTAGTTGCTTGTCTCATGTGGGCCACGAGGGAAGTGCTCGTCACACAGACATTTATGTTCACGGCAAATTTTTTCACGCGAGATCGTCGGGCCATCGCATCTATGTCGCCGCCACCTCCTTGCAGGCTTCTTCAAACCCCCAGCAGAGCCCAGCCGGCGGCAGCCAGCCAGCCACCAGGCGACCCCTGCTCGCTACAGCCTCTCCCAGCCTGCCTCCAATGCCTCCCAGCCGGCCACCAGGTCCTAGAGCTGGCTGGGAGCGTCTACCTGTTGGCCAATGCAACAAGAGCCGGTCACCAACAAATTATAGTTTGGTAATTCAAATATCATTGCTTGCTACAATGCAGAATCAAACAAAACAAAAAAGAGTAGGACCATATTAGATGTTTGAAGACCAGCACATAAATAATAGAACAAGAACATCATTAGTTATGTTTCTAGCCCAGCAGAAGTTAGAGGAGCACAATGTAGCAAGCTAATTAGTCCATCCACATTGTCATCATCGGCCTTACCAAAACAGTTTCACCTCTTGCACATGAACAAGAGATAGCATAGGGAAAGTACAAGCATAAGTAAGAACAAGATGACCACATTTTTCCAACAGCCATGCTTATCAACAGAAAGGGGATCAGTGGGTAACATAGGTGCTGCCGATGACATCCCAGATGAGGCATCAATGGGTAACAGTAGAGGTGCTGCAGGTACCCTTTCATTGAAAGCTCTAAGAGCTTCATCATAGCTGCCATACTTTTGATATGGGCCCTTCTTCCTTTAGGACTTGCTTAGCACACTCATACCAACTGAAATAAATGCCAGGTTTCTTGCCTTCAAACACCACATAACAAGGCGCCATTGTCTGAAACAAATGACATGTACATCATGTAAGTGCTCCACACTGGAGGCACTACAGATGAAAAAAGGTTATGCCTCAGTCGACTGTTTACATTGAATGACACAGAAAATTTGACATCATTGGCTTGAAGAACATAATTTTGGCCTCAGCTTTGTAATTCTGTTGGATTTAGTTACTCAATCATAGTCACTGGTGGATGCCAACCAAAACAAAATAGAATGCAAACAACAGCATAATTGGAAAACCAAAAAACTTGCAAGCCTGCCAATCAACACTTGTACTCACAGGGTTGCACTCACTGCCATCAATCATCACGGATGTTGTTGCAAAGCAAGGCATGTGAGCAAAGTGATCAAGGTAAGCATAGAAAAGCAGATAAAACAACAGCAAGGTAAGGAACACAGCAAAATGGCATCCACCTCATGTATGTTATTGCATCATAGGCCATGAATTTCCCACTATTACCACCATCATAGGCTACCTCATGTATGTTATTGGAAAACAACTCATTACTGATGAAGACAAAGTAGCCAATAGTGCTAGCAAATAAGAGTAGAAAATACGAATAGGTAGCCACCTCATGTAATTGTTTTGCATCACAGGCTAGTTGTATACCAAAACATCCACTAATAACAGACAAGTAGGAAGCCACAATTGAAGCAACTAGAAGCATGCAAATATGAAATAAAAGTAGTGAACAGAGACTACTATGAAGCTGTTACAATAAAAGCAGTCAACAGAGACTACTATCCAAGGGTTCAAATGCTACCCAAAGTTCTTACCTGCTGTTAACCACCCTCCCAGCCAAATTACACCACCAAGGTTAGGTGTCAAAAGAGTGAGAACTATCCAGAAAACCTACCATCAGTCAAAAGAGGAGAGAGTGGGTGAGGGGGGTGGAGGAACTATACATCTCTACGGTCAACCCCGTCCTGGCCAACATTACCTTCGTCTAGTGCAACTAGATGTAGTAGTTTTTGGCTAGGTAGTTCCTAAGCCAAATGACCCTATGGGCATCACTCATGTTCACAAAGCCACTGCCTTGGGCCTTGTTGTCCAGGAGGAAGGTGTAGGCCACAATGAGTGCCTCCTTAGAGAAACCAGGCATCTCCATCACAGCAAGGTAGAGGTTGGCATAAACATGGGCAGGACCAGTCTCCCTAAGAGCATTAGCAACATTGTTGACAGCATCAGACATGTTGGTCAACATCAGAATCTCATCCTCAGAGAAGTTGCTTCTCTTCCTCTTTTTACCAGCAATAGAGGAGCGCAACTCAGTGGCCATGCTACCATCAACAGGTGCAGTGGGAGCCTGAGCAGACATGGGAGGGGTCAAAGGAGGCCCCTCCACCTTGGCACCAACACTGTCATTCTGGCTCTGCCCTAAGGCTTCTCTAGACCCAACTGCAAACCTGCCAGTGGCCAAAGCATTGCAAAAAATGGCCTCCATCTCAGCGTAGAACCTAATGGGGGGTTTTTAGGTACTCAACATCTTTAGGATGGTCCTGCAGTTAGTGCATCATATAGGTTTAGTCAATTAATAGGTTTAGGTAGTCAAGTAAAGAATTGTAAAGTTGTTCTACCTTGATGTGGCCAAGGTAGTGCTCATGGTCAAGCATGATGGCATGCACTTGGTCATCCCAAAGTGCACCACTAAGGTCTTTCAGCTTTGTCACCTTAACCCACTTTTGCCTCCACTTCCTCAAGTGGTTGTACACTTGTGTTGGGCTAACAACCTCACCACACCACTCCTTAAGGCATTTGGCCACATGATTGACATCCTTGTCCTTAAACACCTTGTCTGGCCTGCTACTATCAGTTACAAGTGCAGCCATCCTCCTAAGAACAAAGCTTGAGGTGTTGTTGGACCACCTCATGGCCCTAGCACCACCAGCCATAGCAGCAGGAGGAGCAACAGCACCTGGAGCAGCACCAGCACCAGCAGCAGCTGCCACATGGGTAGCTATAATACCACCAGCAGCAGCTACCACATGAGCAGCAGCATCAGCACTAGTGCCAACTTCAATAGGAGCAGTTGTCCCCCCATTGATCAACACATCCATCACATCACCAGCTACCACAAACCCACCCTGAACACCTACTGGAAGTGGTGACATCCTAGGACTGATATGCAACAACATATGAATCAACTGTAGTGTTAACAGATCAAATGTATAACCAATTACCAAAGCCCACAATGAAAACAAAATGTTCAAACAGAATGTTCAAAATAGAAACCAGGGAATAAGGTTACAAACAATTGGTCTCAGCCATGTCTATGAAATTATTACAACATTGTCACAAATTAGAGTTCCATAGCAGGGTAGACAAACTGAAATCAAGTTCAAATTACATCAAATCCTATTGTTTCCCCTTCCAGCCCACATAGCATTGCAGATGCCATCCCTCTTTGTAGCCATGTCAATGGAGTCCTCAAGATGGTCAGGGAGCTAGTCATTATCATCTGGTGGGGAGCCAGTGAAAACCTCCTCAGGTGGCACTACTTCATCGATGCCAAAGCCTAGGATCCAGTTATGCAAAATGGCACAGGAAACTACAAGCCTCACTTGGCTCCTAAACTTGTGGAAGGGCTTATTGTCCAGGACCCTAAATCTGCCCTTTAGTGCACCTATATCCCTCTAAGTGAAGAGTGTCTCAGGTTGAACAGCTCCCTGGCATTGGTGGGTCTGTTAATGCTCCCAAATTCAGACAAGTGGTACCTCACTCCCCTGTATGAAGGTAGGAAGCCAGGCTTGCATGCATCAGCATCTACCAAACAAAATTTACCTACAATTATACATCTACTGTGAGAGACTGTGACTTGATTTGGTCATGTAATTAAGTGCAGATTGTGTGTATGGCCAATTACCTTCAGGAACATGGAACCCATCTTCCCTAGCAATGGCACTTGCCATGACAGTTGCATCATGGGCAGATCCCTCCCAGCCAGCAAGGACATAAGTAAATAGTAGGTCATAGTTGACAGCTACCATGACATTTTGAGTGGGGTCCTTTTTCCTACCCCTAAAAACTTATTGCATCCTCCTAGGAACCCTTGCCAGAAAATGTGTCCCATCTATGAAGCCAACACAGTCCTAAAATATGTGTGTAAGATAATGGAGCATGCCATTTTTACATTAATAACAATAGCTAAATAGTTACCTTTAGATAAGGATTCCATCTAGGGCTCCCAACGATCTTAGGATGAGTGGATGTGCTAGGTGGCTTGATCAGTTCATTCCTAAGCTCACCAACTACATACAACACCTGGTGGAAGTGTCTGTGCACAGTTTGGATTGACCTCCTAAAAGACTGGTGGACAACTCTGAACCTTTGGTTGTGGCCAACAACATGCAAGAACATGGCAACCTGCTCTTCTACTGACACCCCCTCCCTATCACTTACCAAGCTCCTCTCTCTAAATGTTTGCATAACTCAAAAAAGGAAGCTCTCTTCATCCTAATCATGGAAATGCACTCAGTGTCATTGCACTGGTAAACCATCCTAAGTGTCCTCATTCTGTGCTGCTCATTCTCATCTCTAATAAGTGTAAGGGCTGCTGGGTCAGGCAGTGGGGTTTCATCAGTTTTAGGTTCAGGGTTTTTCCTTTTTATCCTACTGGATACAAAAGAAACCATAACAACAGTCAAGGCAGAGGCCTTCCTACACAGCTGCTCACGGCTCAATGAGGGATCCAGCTACAAGCATATAAGTATAAACAGGAAAACAGATTATCAGACCCTGCTATGGCGTCTACTAGTTTGTGACATGAGTAAGTATTGAAGTGCACGGCTACATCATCTACTGATGCCTCCCAGTGCCCTCAAAGGACAACATCATCGACCACATTTCAGAACAAAGTAACAAACCACCATGTACTATCATCGACATCATCTCATAACAGATCAAGAACAAGAACAACAAGTAGCAACAAAAAGAACAAGAACAGAGACAACATCATGTACCAAAACAGTAACAGTTGTACAACATGACCTGAACCAGCATGAATCGAAAGGCCCCAATAAAGCAAAAGCATAAACAGATCAGGAACATGAGCCAAAACAGTAACCCTAAACATGAATAGGAGGAAGAACACCTAACCATGGTCCAAACCCTAAGACAGGGCGCATCCAAGAGAAAGAAAGGAGGGGATTGCATTTCACCTTAGGGTTCGAGGTTTAATCAAAGCAGAGGAAGCAGATCTGGAAGTAGAGGAAATAGATCGGCCTCAGCTCAAAGCAGATGGGGAAGAAGACCAACGCCTCGGAGTCCCAGCAACAACACGAAGTCACCGACGGAGGGCACCGCCGCCGGATGTCACCGCAGCCGGAGGTCGCCGCCGCCAACAAACACACGAACTCGCCGCCGGTCTCTCATGAGGGAGGTGGAAGGGGAACGAGAGCGGGAAAATGAGGAAGGGGGAGTGGCTGCCCTTATAAAGGCGCGACGAAATCGCCGGCGGATTGGCTTCGCGCGCCGGGGAATTGGCTTCGCGCGCGGCGGCAAAGCGCGCGGAAGTTTCACCTTCCCGCGTGAGCCTGCGGGAGCCACCCTGAAATCCCCCGCCTGAGCCGCGCGGAGCCGAGCTCCCCAGAAACGAACCCTAGCTGCGTTTCTGGAGGGCCTGGCAGAGGCGGCACATTT
Organism: Bothriochloa decipiens; assembly: GCA_023333625.1. Taxonomy (NCBI): domain Eukaryota; kingdom Viridiplantae; phylum Streptophyta; class Magnoliopsida; order Poales; family Poaceae; genus Bothriochloa; species Bothriochloa decipiens. The sequence goes on along the minus strand of CM041628.1, from coordinate 357,277 downwards.
GGCTCCTGGGAGCCGGACTCGATTCTGGGCCAAGGCCGCAAACACGAGGCCTTGGACCCCGCGGGCGCAATTTGGCTCACGGACCACCCTCGCAAACACGCCCCAAAAAGACGCAGTAGGTACGCGATAAGGCCAACAACCAGCATGCGGCCAGCAGCAGAAGCCAGCGGCCAGGCCAGCAACCAGTATGCGGCCAGCAGCAGTAGCAGCCAGCCAGCGACCAGGCCAGCAACCAGCACGCGGGCCAGCAGCAGCGGCCAGGGGCCACAGCCAGCAGCAGTACCATGTTGCCAGCCAGTACGTAATACAATAGAAATGCTAGCTTCGGTAGTTTGATATTAATATATTCACTTTTTAAAAGAAGCTTCGGTAGTTCGGGGCACCCACGAATCGGAGTGAAAGCGATCACCATCTCCTGCAATGAAAGAAATGAAATCGAAGCAGCCAAAACATGCAGATGCAGGCAGGAAGTAGCGACCCGGCAACCACTACTATTTTCGCGGCTGTTTTATCCGGCAAACACTACTACTAGTAATTTATATTTAATTCAATTTACGGTGATTAATCTGCTGCCGCTCCTGCCTAGCTCGCCGGCTGCTTGTTGCACCAGCACCACCTTCCAGTCAACTTGGCACTGACCTATATGCTTGTCCTGGTGCGTGCTGTGTTTGGCGCCATGTGAAAAAGTCGGGTGCTGTCGTGCTGATCGTTGTTACCAGCACGGCTACTCTGAATGAATCATTGGTGCTGCAACGATAGCGTCTCTGCTGATGGACGGATACCTCTGACGATGATACGATACCATGATAGCCCTCCTCGGCTAGTGGGTTTACGGAATACGGATTTACTACCATTTTTAATTTTAATGCCACATCGACACTAATTTAGTTGTACAGTACTACGTATGCGTATTCGACCAGCCGTGTGAACCAAATGTGTCTGAATCAGCTTCAGTTTCATGTGTACTGCAGCGGAGATCAGAGTCCATGTGACGAACTTAACTGCAGCCACTGGGATCGGTGTCCTTCGGCTCGTCATAAACTTTAGTTGCAGTGATAGGGAACCCCAGCCAAATGAGTTCCAATAGCCCTGTAAGTTCTCCTCACGTTTTGCCAAGTCATCATCATCGCTACTACTACTACTAATTGAAGACCCTTCCTTTTGCCCGTACCCCCTCCGTTCTTTTTTAATCATCGCTTACGTTTTTTAAGAAATAATTATTAGTAATTATATATTAAAAAATATTAATATTTATACTACATAATTAGTATCATTAGAAAGATCTTTAAATCTAATTTTTTAATAAATTTATTTAGAGATACAAATATTGCATATATTTTTTATAAATTAGGTTAAACTTATGACACGTACACCAACAACGATAATTAAATAGGGACGGAGGGGAATAGCTCCGGTGCACGCACTGATCGGAGTGAAAGCGATTGTGATCTGCTGCAATTGAAGAAAATCAAATCGAAGCAGGCAGCCAGACATTACACTTTTAGGTCATATATATGCACGCGCGCGCGCGGGTGCAGTGTTGAAGGCGATCCGGCAACCACTAATACTATTTTGGGCGACTGTTTCTCCGGCAACCGCTAGCATCTGCAGGCTAGCTAGCTCATTGGCTGCCTGCACCGCCGGCCTTGGGTCAACACGGCTAGGCACACTAACCTATTGGAGCAGCTGCTGAACGCGACAAGAAGCGATACGTACGTACTGAACAAGCAGCGACGTGCTTATCCTTTTGGCGCCATGTGAAAAAAGTCTGGGTGGATTGATTCATTCAGTAAAAATATTCTCAAGTTTATTAAAAGAAGAAAATACTCTGACTTCACCAACTCTAGATCTAGAAAAATCCACAAATCTAGTTCACGATTCATAGATTTCAAACCTCCCCGCATGGTATGGGCATTTTATTAGTACAGCTTTGTTTCCATATTCATATAACAAGTTGTACTATTGATTAAATTATATCCTAAATATCGTGCTGATACATAGCACATGCAAAATAATGTTATAAATAAGTGTACCAACAGATGGAGAAACCGTGCAATCCACACGTCGACGTAGCGGAGTACGTCTCGTGTACCATCTCCAGGTGATGATCGATAGCGCTGCTCGGCTGGTGGATACGGATTACGGAGTTACGGGATGCCACAAAGACGGGCGCTCCTGGGCTGGATTCTGCGGTCATATGTCATGATTCCTCAGTCCTCACTGGAGGACAAAGATATCGGCTGATACGTACGAAGGTACGACGAATACGGTCGCGGCTCACCAATTCTACCCAACCAGATTCCGGACCAGGGCGCCAAGAGATCTCGAGTTCAATGGCCCCAAGAGAAGACACGTCGTCGCTGCATCCATCTCTACCACCACCAGTCGTAGTATTCAAGAAAAAATCGTCAGCCATATAATCTTGTCCAGATAAGGAAGATCTTCTGCCGGCATCGCTGTAGTGAAATGCTGGAGCAGGTCGTAAGACACGTGCTCGGAAATAATAGCTCGTCTTGATCCTGGACAGTACGTTCTGCAACGCAACATCTGCTGAAAAACCAAACCGACAAGGATATGGCGTAACCAGTGGACCTCATGTGAGGTTTTTTTTTTTTTTTTTTTTTTTGACTGAACCCTCATGTGAGATCTTATGAGGATGACAGAATCCGTGGACCTTTCTGGCCCATTAATAGTTACAGCAATTGAGTATTTATATCCTTCCTAATTTAATTGGATCTCTAAATATAAACATCCTCTGATAAGGATTTCTCGCAAGCCAAAGTTGAAGATGAGGGTAACTCTCTAGAGTGCTCACAAGAGAGAAAAGTTGTAAGAGTGTACAAAAGTGCGGTGAAAAGAATCAAAACAAGATCACTCATTAATCAGTCAATTATGCAGAGACTCAGAGTTAGTTTTTTTTTTAAGGAAATAGAGCGGTCACGAGCGCAGAATCTTAACGAAGACATTTATAAAACAAAAGGTACCATATTATCCCAGAATGCTTGCCAACGGAAGTCGTCACAGCAACAAAAGGAGGAATAACAATGAACCAGAAGAACATAGGGAGGGGAGATGAAGTAGACTGTACACCCGAAGTCCAGGAAACACCGGAGGCACCAAAAGCTATTTCGAACAGTATATACGTTGATAATAGTGGATCTTAAAGAAATAATATTTGGGAGAACCAAGACATGTACTAGTACATCACAAATAAATGATTGAGCATCATACATGTACCGCTCCATTAACTTGATGTCCATACCTATGACTTCTTCTCAAATTGGACATACATAAATGTCAGAACCAGTGGCAAAGCTATCGAAGCACCCAAAAGATTGGCTAGATATCCAATGGAGGATGAAGCACATGGTGTTTCCGCTGATTAGCGCTTTGTACTGCCTGGGCGAGGGGGCCCAAAATAGTTCGTCACCAGACCCATAACGGCAAACCTGGAAATGTTCAAAGCATTGGTAAAACTTTTCTAGTTGTGGGTGCAATTTAAATAGAGAAACATTGAGATTCCACAGAAAGAACGAATTTATCATGAACATATGAGGAAATTAAAAGCCAAATGTTGAAAAGAGATGCAACCTTTTTTTTTGCGAGTGAAAAGAGATGCAACCTAACTTTATAGGAAACTTTATTCTTAGCTACTTTTATTTTTCCTACCAAAACAAGATATTTGGTACCCTTCCATGATACACAGTTATTCTCTTTCACGATATCCATCCAACCCAGTGCTTATATAAACAAGGATAAACTCTAAATAATAGCTTTTTTTGACAACTTAAATAATGAGGTCACAAATACCCTTATTGAGACTTGAGAGCAACATGCTACGGTCACTTGACTGCTTTCACAGAATTAAAGCAAAAATAGAAAGTGGAAATATAATAATTCCACTCATGCTTTCCAAAGTGGAGTTCTTTTGAAACACAGTTCCAAGAGGATGGCAAAGTATTGTGAAGCACTGTGTAGCTGATTTCTTGCTTTGCTAACATGGCATTAGGGATGAAATCAGACAGAAATGGGCAGGAAAACCATTAACTAATTTTTCATGTCCACATTATATCAATGGGGATGGGAGCGAGACCAGAAAAGTTGGGAGAATCAGGATAAACGGGAATATGAACCGGGTAAATGGGAAAGGATAGAATGAGGATAAGCAGGAATTCAACAGAAACAGACTGAAACCAGTTAATTTAAACTGAACACCACATGCTTACACTTACATTGTTACATATCTAACATATGAAAACAACTGAACAATTGAACAACATATGCAACAAGTCCTACTCTTGCAGGTGCTAGGCACTGCCGCACTGGTTTGCTCAGGCTGGCTGGGTGTTGCTGCACAAGCCACAAGCAGCAGGCCAGCGGTCAGCAAACAGCACCCAGCCGCAGGCGAGCACCAGCCAGAAGCCACAGCCCAGTTTGTAGATGACCAGGCAGGACTCTCCATCTGAAAACAGGTTTGTGCTGCATAGACTATATTGAAAGCGAACTGCAGAAACCAAACAGTATTTGAAAGATTAATTCTAACTACAGGAGCAAAGTCATGCAAGTGAAGTGTGCTGCTATGTAGGTCCTTATCTAAATCTTGGTTATATCTTGCATGATATTTCTTTTAGTCTCTAGATACTGTTTTGAAGTATTACCAATCCTTATCTTTTATTTCTCCACTTATCAGTCAATTCCAATAGTTAGCAATCTAAGCCATATTATTATAACATTTAACGAAATGTTATCAATTCCAATAGTATAATGCTTAAGAGAATTCAGTACATGAAGACTCATGCCAAAAAGAATGATACACATGACAAGTATGATGTATGCTAAATTGTTAATAACAGCTCTTTTTCACAATTAAGGACAAAAAGAATCTTTAACATCCACCCCAAAAGAAATCCATTTCACTCTGCTACTTTAATTTCTACTTAGAACTAAGCATCAGGGGAATGTCGAGTTTGATAAAGAATGATACACATGACAAGTATGATGTATGCTAATAAGCGCTCTTTTTTCACAATTAAGGACAAAACATTGCTCAAGTTTGGATTGTGCAGCATACAGCCACAGCACATGTTCATTTACAATTTCCATCTGGTTAATACCTGCTTCTGGATTAATGATTATATGACAAACAATGTGAAGCACATATGGTATAAATTACTTTCTCATGTCATAGGTTATTAATCCTATTATTACCCTCAAAGATAGGTGTCAAATACTCATACTACTGTTTCATTTATATTTAGTTTCACAAGTACGCTACAATAGAAACTGGCCATGAAAGTGGTTTGGACCACAGTGAGTTCTAAAATGACAATGTGAATGGAGGGTGTATTAATTTGGAGCAACATAACATGTGTAGACTGGGCTTGCATGATTGCATCACATATTTATGATATTACTTGCAGTAGAGTGCTATGTTTGTAAAGAGTTGTACACCGGCGGTTTCCTCGCTCTCTCAGATGGTCATGCTGGCATGCCAAATAGGAAAACATATGCCAATCCATGTTCAAGAAGGCTCTAGGTGATTTCTAGGCGACAACCCACACACCGGCGTTTCAAGGCATTTTTCTAGGCGATGGCTAATACATGCATAAATACTTAAAAGAAAAGAAGAAAAAGGAGATCAGTGGTCTGGAATAGGGAGAAAGAATCATTCATGGCCCAACTCTCCCACGTTACAGCCTCTCCCGCATCTCTCTCCCTCCCTCGCATGGCCACATCTTTGTCTGTGCCCGCAGCCGTCGGCTCCTCTCCCTCTAAAGCAGCTCCCCCTCAGTCCACGCCTGCCGCTGCAGGTTCATCTCCCTCACCCACATCTTTGTGCATGCCCACTGCCGCCGGTTCCTCTCCCTCTCTCGCATCTCTCTTTCTCTCAGTCCGCACCCACCGCCGCCCGCATAAGCCCTGCGCCCGCCGTCCGACTCCGCTCGAGGCTGCTCCTCCCTCACCGGCGACCTCCACCTGCCTAGGGGTCTGCCTACCCCCATAGGCCAGGCGGAACCCCCTCGCCTAGCGATTAGTCACACCTAAGCGGCCGCCTAGTGTCGCCTTTTTGAACGCCAATGAATGATATTTGAATCTCGAGTGGCACAATTATAAATTTTGTAAACAAGTATATTGGATCAGCACTCAGCAGTCCTTAAAATTGTTCAGAAGTATCACATAGGTCCCTGAAGTATTAATTTGCAGCTTCATGTCCTTAAATTGGCCAAGTCTGTCATTCGAGGTCCAAATCTTGCTAATTAATGTGCGACTGCCCATGTGGCATACTAGCAACCCCCATGGCAGTAACACGCCACTCTCATGTCTCTCATTTCTCCTCTCCCACAAATCGAGCAACACCCGCCGGAGAGGAATGACACATTCTTTTTTTTCCCATGATGAGAATCCCAAATTTCAATACCAAGGCAACAAAATTAAAGGATTAAGTCATCCATGTTTGTCGTGCCGCTACCATTTAAACTGCTCACACAGTTAAGCACCAAGAACTTAAATAGTGTGGCCAAAAAACTTACTACCAAAATAGCAACAAAGCATTAAAAACTCATGTTGAACACCGACTCAAAACCAAGCTTTAGACACAGGACATTACGGTCTAAACAAGTAAACAATTAAATGCCCACATGTTTAAACTCAGCACGCAGTTGTCCAACTGAGCAGAAGTGTTGCCAGCCACCGTATCTCCTTTAAGACAGGAGCGACACCTTCTGAATGTCAAGTACATGCCAAATAGATAGACTGACGAATAAACACTGATGAGGGAGATTTGGACATTGACTGCACTAATTAACAAGCTTAGGGACATGAAGTTGTAAATTAGTAGGTTAGACAGTTACATGGCACTCCCAAACAAGTTTAGGAACCATTAGTGCAGTTTACAATAGTTTGGTGACCTATGTGACACCTCTGAACATGTTTGAACAGTACAATTTACTCTTTCTAAAATCATGATGGAAGCTCATAGTAAATGTGACTCAGGAGCTCCATGCCTCCATGTCAGGAAGCACAGTTGTAACATCAGTAACAACAAAAGGTTATATTTTGCAACAATAAGCCTATAATAAAATTCTAACCAATTACTAAGGATTGCAGCATTACATAGGTAGAAATGTTAGTCTTACTTAACGATGGCACAAATCAATTCAGCGTTAACAAACAACCCATAAATTGAGGAGCTCATATGGCAATAACCAAGGAGCAATGAATGAACTAGATAATAATAGTTTGGTTGCACAATTTGAGCAAGAGCCGATGCTACAAATGAAAATTAGGAGCAAATTTGAGTATACACAAGTAAAATATGGGTTTCCATATCAGTTTGTATTTTGGTAGGCTTACAGTAAGATAGTCAGAGTCTATTGGAAAAATGAGTAAGCATATGTCGTTATGTTGCTCTAGATTTTCCGTGCTGTTTTTAGAAACCAAATTCATAGCTCAATGAGTATGTTAAGAGAACTCACATGAAGGCCATGGAGAGCTGCTTCAGATCATTCTCGAAGTTCTTCATGTTAGCCAACGACTGTGCGCAGAAGATGATCGCGATCCACGAGCACACCTTATACTGCAAACCGGAATCTATTAGAAACCGAAACCATATCGACGCGTGAAGCCCAGTAGTGCAACCATAACGTCATCATCAATAGCCCATAATAAGGTAACACAAATCACGTACACGGGACTGCTCGAGCATGCAGATCTACCACTAACTTGTCCAGATCTAAACATCACTCGGAAATCAAAATCAGATCAGAGAAGGTGACATGGTTACGTACGCGGAGCATGACTCCGACGACGCCGAAGACGACGGCGAGGAAGCCCGCGTAGTCGATGGGCAGATCCTGGGGTGACAGCTTCGGCGGCGCATACGGCTTCGCCGTCGACGGCTGCCTCGGGTCGCTGCCCCCAGCGAACGGCCCTCCCCCCGACGACGATCCCTCCTTCATCTGTCTGTGTCTGACTCTCTCTCTCTCCCCTTTGTGGACTCTGGATGAGAAAGAGAGAGATTAAAAGTAGATTTATACTTGGGCCTACACGGGCCGGGCCGGTACGGCCCAGCTGGCGGCCCCGCTGCCCGGGTCGCCGACCGCTGAAAGGAAAAGTCAAAGCGCACGAGTCGGCCCACGGCCGGGCAGCTTCCGCGTTCCCACTGCGCAGTCTCTGCCCCCTCCCTTGTGCTCCGTCACTGGTGCTCGCCTTGGCTAGCTGCCCAGCTCCCAGCTCCAAAACCCTAACCCCGCGAGACAGCCCAGCTGCTCCAGCAGCTAGGAGCGGGTCCAGGAACTCACCGCCGAGCCGCCGCTACACTCGACTCACCGGTTGCCAGTAAGGCCCCGCTCGCCGCGCACGCTTATTACTTCTATTGGTGGTTTCTTTAGCTATCCTCGTAGTTGATTGGTTGCTTAGCTAGCCGTTCTAGTTGTTAATTAGCTTGAGCTTTGAGGTGGCTCGTTGTTGATTCTGCACTGTGAATGTCGACGCCCTTGGGCGTTTTAGAGCTTAAGGGTTTTGTTGTTTTTTAAGCTTGAGTTGGGGGATGGCGCACGCCTTTCTTTAATCTCTAGCTCGCGGCTTGCCTTTATAGTTTTATACTGTGCAGCATTCTTCTATTTAGTTTCCTTAGCTCATGGACATGAGGTGATTTTCGTAGGTCTTATGATGTCAAATGGGTAATTAGGGTCTTACAGTTGTTACAGGTTTTATTGAGCTGATTAATTCTAACTGGTATGTGACCCAATCACCTGCAGATGCTGATCAAAGCATGAGCACCACTCCTGTTTCAAGGCTCAGGGGCCCAAGCTATTTGCAGTTGGGCCCCCAGTCTACCAATTGTGCTGAACTTTTGGTAAATGTGGATGGGCTGACTGCAAAAGATTTCTCAGTTGACCCGAGCACATTTTGTCTTCCACAAGATGCTAATCAGGAATTCTATACCCGAGCTTTACAGTACAGTTGTTCTGTTTCAAAGCAGGGATTTGAAGCCCAAGGTCTTCTCGTGAATGCTGCAGAGTTTGATCTGAATAATGATTCTTCTGTGGTGGGAGGGTATCAACAATTTGATTACCTTCTGGGGCCTCCTCAGTCTGAAGTGTTTGAAGGAATGCAGATGCAAAATATCAACACAAATATCATCCACCAGCGTAGACCTTCTAATGCATCCTGTCTTGATCATACAGAAGAACTAACTTCCTATGACAATGATGACAGAGCTATCTCATTTGGAAGTAGTTGTAGCACAGGAATTACGAGTTATCCATATAGTACTCCTTTGCAAAGCAATAGCCACATTTTGGGCACAAGGGATGGAACTTGGGATGCCCTTATGCAAATGCAAGAGGCTTTGGAAGCATCCAACAGTGACAATGGACTCAATGAAGAGTGCAGTGACTTGACTTTCAGTCATGCAGAACTGTCAGGTGGGAACACCATGAAGCATCAAGTTTGGGACAATGGCTCTTTAAAAAGCCCATCTTTCACCTCAAGTTTTTTGCCTTTCCCTGGTGATACTGAGGCCACCCTCACAAGTGCCTCCACTGTTTGTGACTTTCAGAACTTTGCTGATCTTCAACATAAGATGAATAATAATGAGCAAAACAAATTATCTTTTGAGGTCGAACTGACGCATCAGAAAGAGCCTGCAACGAGCCATGTTAATGGAAGCCTAGGTGAAATGCATTCTGCTGAATGGGGAACAAATCCTGGTCACATAGAATCTTCTGGCTTTATGCCAATCACTGAAGACAGACAGAATGATATATCACACCAACTTTCAAGTTCATTCGTATATAGTGCAGATGGAACTGTGGATAATGGCTCGATAAAGTCACCCCTCTTGTATGAGTGTGAAGAGCAAATGGAAATTGATTCGCTTCTGAATTCATTTGGTGTTTCAACTGATTCCTTTTCGCAAACATATGGAATGTTTGAGCAAAGGTAAATTGAGGTGCTGCAGTGTCGTCATATCTTTGATGATTAATTTCATTTTTCATGTTGAAATTAGGAACCTGCAACTTTACTAATACTTGTTCTTCACAGTAACAGCACGATGGTGTCTGTGACACTTATAACTGTGGGCTTAACTATTTCTATAGATGGATTTTTTGTTTGTAACAAAAATGTAACTTCCAAATACTTCTTTGGTAATGGCATTCACTATTTTCAGCCAGATGGGTCATAGTAGCTTACTCTGCTACAAAAACTAAAACTGGCAAATTGTCAACATTTTCTGTATCCAATCAAATATTTTTTTTTCTTAAGTTCACTGCCCAATTTGGTATTTCTGTGTTGCAATCTAATCAAATGTGTTAAAATGCAGTGACAATGTGGTTGAGTTTGGTATGAAGGTCGACTTAGATGAAAGTGGTTCTGCTGCATGCTTTAGTAATACTGCCCCATATATACAAACTGGACCACCAGAGTCAGCTATATCTGATGGATCTTCTTATCCTGAACAGTATCAAACTACTACTGGCTTGGTTAACGCTTCAGCATCTCAGTGGCAAAATATGTCAAGTTCTGGACTGCCTTTATTGGACTGTCACAAAAGTATTGTTAAGCCCAGTTCAATAATTAACCTGGGGGGAAATGGTAAAGGACACCTGCTGCCCACAAGTGAATGTACTTTAGTACAGCAACCACAGAGTGCTGCTACTGATACTAGGTTGGAAATGGCTGACAATGTTGCTAGTTGCTATCTAGAGTTCACTGGTAGCTTGAATGACCAATCTTGTCCAACAGGGGCTTCTGTATGTAATGATGAAGCAATGGCAACCAAAGTTTTACAGACAGCACAACCTGGCGTAGTCACAGAGTGCACCTTTGGGGTAGGTACTTCAAACCACGCTGGAAGCTCAGACATGCAGCAACCCATTACACAGACTACTTCTGTTCAAGAGCCTGGCCTGAGTTTGTCCAAAGACCTCAACTTATCATGTATTCAAGAAACAGAGATCAGGAAAGTAGATTTAACAGAAAAATACAATTCTGAATGCCATGGCATCCTCCACCCCAAGTCTTTTGAACAAAACACTCCTGAGAATATGGATATTAATAAAACATACATATATCGTTGTGATGATTATAGCCAGACTGTTGATCCTCAGCAGAGTATCATACTCTCAGCAAGCAAACATTCAGACTCAAGTGTTTTGCCGGTTAACAAGCATGATGACAAGGTCGTTTCACAGCAAAAAAAGCGGAAAAGGGCAACAGAAAAGCTTTTAGCATGGCATGCACAAGTCATGACCATGCATAGGAGCAGGCATCGTAGAAGGTATTGTTTTTTAATTGAACTCACCCATCTTTTGAACAAAGTATTTGAGCTTTAGTTTGACTTGCTTCTTTTGTTAAAAAATTGTTTATGTGACTCCTTTTGGTTTGACATAAATGTTCAAAGGGGCTGATCCGCTGATGTTTGTTTGTTTTAATCTATAGAATTCCTGAATTGGATTGGACTCGTGCTACCAAAAGATTAGTTGAGAAGGTTATATGATTTTCGCTATGTCATGTAAAACCCTTTCTGTTGTGCAATTTTTTCCCCTGGCCTGACATCCTTATCGTGCATAGCAGGTAGATGGTGAGAATACAACAATGGAAAGTAGCAGCTTTAGTACTCGGGCTCTGCAAAGACTGTTTTTGACAACAGGCCTGATTCAGTATATTCTTCCTGTTGTACCAGCTAGCCTTCTTGCCACAAATGTTACTAATTCCGCTGAAACCATCGTATACCACCTTTCTAAATTCGCACTCAGTGAGGCATGTGCCACTGTTCTGTCTGTTGGGAATGATGACACGTAAGCATCGTTTTCTTTCGTTTGAATATGTTCCTATTGTATCTTTCTCCAAGGTTTTAACATCTTCAGAGTTACTATAGTTACATAAAAACTTTTAAAAAAAGTTATTACTTGATGTAGTATAGGGACTGTAACAATGTCATAATGAGCAGGCTGATTTATTTATAATATCTATGTAGTTTTGGGACTACTTAGATCTTACATTGATCTTGAGAATCTTCATGTTGTGGTATGTGGCCAGGCTACAAAACCAGAGCAACACTTCTGCTAAGGAAGATTCAAAAATCCTATCAGAAGTTCTGGAAACCTATGAGTCGAGGTTTGGCAAACTGGAAATTTCCTTGTTAAGGTATGGTGTACCAATAGTAGAGCTACAACTCACAGGCTTTAGTCTTTGAATTCTGCAACTAATCATAAACATATGCAAACATTCCTCTGTACTAATCCACGATTTCATACTATTCTTATCTCCAGTGACTGCGATAATAATGATGCTCCTATACTCTTGTAATTTGATATTCTTATGTATTTTTCTGTGTATCTCAGCGCTGAGAAGATGATGACATTACATGATATGGCATCAGAGCTGCAGGACTTGGAACGGTGGTATATTGTCTATCGTCTATTAAAGTGTCATGGATATGCTAAAACTTTTGGACTCAGCCCCTGCACAGCGACTATCAAGAAACATGATGGAGCTGCAGCAGCACCAGTGAACTCGCTGAGTAGTATCAAGTGTTGCTTACTGAACTAGGGCAGTTCAGTAACGACTAACAAGTCTACCCCAGTTTGTCCCAATTTCCAGCAGCCGTGCATCACCGCAATGCTGGCTTCGTAGAAATATAGAACCATAGAATATATTGCTGCTTTTATCTTATTGGCTTCTTTTGTTAGGAGGAGATTAGAAGCAACTTCTCATTTTAGACATAGGAATATGGTGATGTGACTTGTCCCGTGCTATGTGATCAGATGTAGGAGCACGGTGATATCATTTTGCAAGCATAGCTAATGCTAGTTGTCTGTAAATTTCAGATGTTACTGTTCTTTCCGCGTTGCTAGATGGTTCTGACCGCCGTTTCGGTTCTCTTTTTTAGGCCAGGCCGAGGCCGGTCCTGCCCCTATGCGGGTTGCTTGCAGTGTTTTTTTTAAGGAAAAATGGCCAGGTTCAGGTTGAGAAAAAAAAAAGAACTCACTTTTCAATATCCCGTGTTCAGTTTACTCGCATTAGTATTGCATTGCATTCGAGGTTACGCATGTCGAATATTATAGGCTAAGCCATATAATATTTTCAATAATTAATAAACTCTATGATTTCTTTTAAATAATGTTCATTGGCTTAATACCATACATTGGGCCACATGCATGCCGCAGGCAGGCGGAAGGCAACAGGCCGTGGTGGAGGCAAGGAAGGCAAACCTGCATGCAATGCTAACGTACATGCAAGCAATAAACGATCGTTATTCAATTTGCCAATTAAAATTATTGAAGGCTTGAGTTACCAAAGAAACTTCCATCTCCTTTAACTAGTTGGCAAAAATGAATACGAGAGTTTCATCACTAGTATTGAATTGTGGCAAATCAATACGAGAGTGAATTGCCTTTGATGCCTGCCTCCTGGTCTTTGTTAGCTTGCCTGCCTCTTCCGTGCGGCAGAAGGGGTATGTGTATATATATTCCAATTCCCTTCTAGGAGAAGAGGCTTACCACTGAACAACCAAAAGTTCCTGCTGTCCTAAAGTTTCCCCGTTCCTTCTCTTGCGCGCACACGAGACGGGAGAGTAGAGCCTCCGAAACGTACGTCGGCGACAAGTTCACCTGCTCGGGTGGAGACCGGCGATCACGTTTTTGGGGAGTGTCGCGGTGCGGCATGACTACTCGCTGTAACATCTTCTTCCCGGTGTCCTCGGTGAGATCGTGGGTTCGGCACTGCACCTTTCTGCACGGCATCGAACGGGACGACTACATCAACAAGCGCTATGTCGACTAGCGTGAACGGCGTTGATGCCGCTGGGTATGAAATCGTTTGATTTCTCTGTTTTCTTAATCACCAACATCATATACGTACATGTTCATTCTAGATCACACAAGCACCTATATGATATCACCAACATATTTATTGTAATATTTTTTTAGATTAAATTACTCAAAAAATGGCAATATTTCTAACAACGCAACGTATCCTTTATCTTGGACAAAGAAATGCAATATGATTTATACAGTGTTGGAAACCAAGTCAAATAAGCTTTTATCTAGATGCAATCCATATATATCTTATCGATCTTCTTAAAATCATTGGCACGTCATCATAAATAACTTAAATGTGGATTAAACTAGCATGGAATGAAAGAGATGGGAGAGCATCAGAGGTCATGCATTTCACCGATCAAGGAAATACGAGATCTTAGTGTGTCCTTTCTTGATTTTTCTTTAGTGTATGCTAGTAGATCGTGTAATTTTGTAGCCCATATTCTAGCAAAGCAAGTCTCAGAAGGCATTAAGGTGGGTGAGTGGCCGTTAGCTCCACCTTGTATAGCCAATCTGATGACTGAAGATTGTAATGTTGCTGGTTTCTGAATCAATAAAAACCATGTCGCAAAAAAAAGGTCTTGTGGCATGTATAAGAGCAAGTAGGGCGATTAAGTGTATGCTATATGAAAAAACAAATTGGATACGGCCATCCAACCATGGCACACTACGTGGACAAAAGAGAGGTAAGTTACCATACGTGTCGCATACTTAATTTTTTTTTCGTATGCTGAGGTGGGGAGAAAGGGAAAGAAAATTAAGAGAAGCCCGTTGTAAGTTTATTGCAGTTTATGCAAGAACCAAAAAATCTTGTGAGACAAATAAGATATTTTTTAAATCACACTTACAACATTGATGCTCACAACCCATACACACTTACAATATCAACATAAATATGAAAATCTTATTTTTACGAGCACCTGACTAAACCGATAAATCTTGAAATTCATAAATTCACTCTTAAGTTTCTCGTTATTGACGAAGATGTCATCTGCTCCCACCACAGAAGCCATAACATTTGCATTCGGTGTTTGGTTCCGTCTACTTCCTCTTTGCCTTTTGAGACCCATCTAGCCGAAAAATTTTAATATTTAATCTTGTATTGGCGGCCCCTCCAAACCTCTAATTCACGTGCCTTTTGAATATATAATCATGTGCACGCAAATTGGTTTGATATTTGAGTTTTTTTATAGAATTTCTCCGCGTTTCACTGTTTACAACACCAGAAAAGACAGTACCCGCGAACCAAACACACGCGGAGTCGGCACCACCGCGCGCGACCTGGGAGGGCCCCTCCTCCGCCTGCTGCTGTGCCTCCTCCGGACTCATCCGCCCCGGCGGGCTGAGCCGCGCCCTTCAACGGCCGGCGGGTGAAGGGGGCCGCGAGCCCGCGACGGCGCAGCTTCACCGCCTGGGAGAGCGTACGGACCAACGGAACGAGGCCCTGGGCGAGAGCATCCAGGCCACAAGCCAGCGGAATCTTACACAAATGGATCTCCGTGCAATTCCACCTCCCGAACCGAATCCCTCCAGTGCCTCCACTTACCCAAACCCTAGCGCGCACCCACGTCCCTTCCCTTTTCCCCGGCGTTCGGGCCCGCGTCGGTGATGCGGACGCTGCTCGCGGACGGCGGGATGGCACTGGCTGTGGCTCCGGAGGCCAACGAGTCGTAGGGCGGCGCTGCGGTGTCGCTGGGGCCGCTATGGTGGGCGTCGGAGTGCCACGGGGTGTTCTACAGCCTGGCGGTGATGCTGCCGTCGCTGGCCTTCGTGGGGTTCCTGGCGTGGCAGGCGCGGCGGAGCTTCCGCAGGCTCAGCTACGGCCGCTCTCACGTCGTCGTAGTCGCGTACTTCGTGCTCCTCTGGGCCGTCGCCATGGTCAACCTCCTCTGGTGCTTCCTGCAGGTTCGGATTGGCTGCCGTTGTTGCTTGTCGTTGCTCCCGTATTGCCTGGTTATGAAACTCTCTGTGCTTTGTTTAGGTTGTTGATTTGGTCATTTGATGTTTATTAGGGAATACTTTCCATGAAAAAAATTACTATGCTGCGCGTGTAGTTTAAATTATGACTACTAAAAGGTGGGGGATTCCTCCTCGAAAAGTAGGGGCCAGTGTAGCTAACGGCAGATGAACTTGTTGATATGCTGTGAGAAATCTATCAGATTATGAAACTTTTAAATTGTATTTTCAGGTTTGAATGATAATCAGTAATGTCTGTATGTTATGCTAATGTTCAATGGCTGAGTAGAATAAGTAGGTAAAATACTAGAAATTAGGTTAACTTTTGGTGAACATTAGCTGTACCCAAGTAGTATTTTGATGTTTTGACTTGATAATGTAATAACTGAATATCACATCATGATTGAATCCTATGGGTAGGACGGGTAGGCTAGGAGCTGGTCACTCGTCAGTGAGTCTCAATGTTGAGCCTGTAGCGAGCCTTGGTGGGTTTTTGAAAAAGGAAATAGCAAGCTCCTAGGGTCATGTTATAGCTAGTAATGATGAACAGGTGGGAAGCTCAGGTGGGTTAAGGAAAAATAAAATCCCTGATGACTGGGTGTTGATCTCATATAATACTTCACATTGGTCTTGTTACTAGACTTAGATTTGTGGCGCATGGATTAAACCATTTTTAAATTTGATATGGTCCTGCTGTACAGAACTACAAAGAAAAATCAGATGAACAATCCTGCTTTATGAATCCAAATTCATTGTTTTTTTTACAAAATTGTGTATTACCTGTATATCTTATTTAAGTATGGAACATATTTTTTTCCTCAATGGCAGGCATGGCCATGTATGCCTGACAGGGCATTCTCTTGGAATGTACTGTCACTGTTTACAAAATCAGGAATGTTATTCTTGGAAGTCAGTCTCATAGCCTTTCTACTTCAAGGACACGATGCCAGTGGTTTTGAATCTTTGGCACGAACCTTTGTTATCTCTGGAGCTGTAGTTGCTGCTGATGTATTGCTCAAGGTATGATCTACTCCAAAATTCAGCCATGAGCAGTAACTATCTTTTCTTAGAAGTTAGAAGTTGATGAATGTTAGGTTTTTCTTTGCATAGTTCTTGAAAGTTTTTGGGATTCAACTAGATGTTTTTGCGATGCCATTTCATATTTGCTTTCTTAGCAACAATTAAGTTAACTGACTGGTGTGTCTGGTCCATAATGTTAATTTATTAGAAAACATAATATGTTTTTTGTTTACACTGTTCCATAATATCAGTGCAAAAGACTTTTAGTTTTGGTTGCTCAATGAAAGACAAGGCCAGAAGGCCCCATGACATAACCTAACCTGACACACCTTTCATCGTTTCAGTGTGTTAAATCATGTTGCAAGTGGAAAGAAGAGTTCACTTGTTGTAGCCTTTTACGCTATCTTGCCTATGAAACTGACTTTGTCCTTATTCAGACTATATATGTTTTTGGCTTTGGTGTTCCTTTGTTCATTGATGTTGATCAAGGAACTGGTGGGAAATGGGGCCTATGGATTCTCCACAAACTTGTGCTTACTGGAGTCTATGGCCTGATTGTTTTCATGCATCATTCAAGATGGAGAGACAGGCTGCCTGGTAAATCGGCTACTGTCCTTGTATATGTTTCAAAATTCTTATGTTTGGTGTTTCATGACCATAATCTCGTGGTTGCTTTACTGCAGCAAAACCAGCATACTACAACTATGTATGTGTGATGCTGCTATTGAATGGCCTATCACTGTTTGGATGTTTCCTTGTTGCAAGTGGAGCTGGATTTGGTTTATGGTACATACGGAACACTATTTTCAAATTTTACGGTAACTTATTCACCTTCAAGAGCAATATTTGATGATGACCCCTTTTGCTGTAGGTTATATAATCTCACAACCGTATGCTATCATTCTCTTTACCTTCCCCTCCTGTATGTGACTTTCTTAGCAGACTTCTTCCAGGTACCTTCTTACCTCTGCCAATGATCTGTGCTTTGCTTCTGTGTAGTGCTTCTTCCTTAGTTCCTTAGCTTGTGTGCTGGTATAATTGTCTGTGACTTGTAATGAAATTATTTGCTGATTTATTTTTGTAATTTTATATGTGTAGGAGGAAGACATGCTCCTAGAGAATGTCTACTATTCTGAAATGAAGGATGCTGGGTTCTAGCATTGATCTGTGGCTGCTGCGCTGTATGACCACTCCCATCTGAACTATGCTGTATTTTTGTTATCTGTGTACTGAACGTAGAACAGAAAATGTGAAAATGTATGTAGGTAACCGTGGTAATGAATGGAAATATATATTAAGTCTTACTGCTGCATACTTCAGAAACTAAAGTGTTTTCATCACTGAGTTGGCACCCGAACGATGGGTGATAAATTCACGTCTATTATGGTACAAAACTATGAAGTAGACCGTCAGAAACTGCATTTTTGCAGGCTCGTTTATAAATGTGACCTTATCACCTAGGCTTCAATCAAGAAGAGTAACTAGAGCTACGTGCGTTTACTTGTGTTGTGTGGCGATTGTTTTCACCAGAAGACAGATGTTGTGAAGAACCCGTTTAGAGCCATGTACCCTGCAATACTACATTGCTTTCTCAGAACCATGTACCGCGAAAATTGATGTTAGTAGGCTCGCTTTTCTTGCCCTGCATCTGCGTTTCGGTCTAATAAAATAAAATTCGCTGCATCAATATCTTTTTTTTTTCTTTTGAGAGGCACTGCATCATGAATTGGTAATGCATTTAGACGTGCACAGTTTATGTGAGAACGAAGAAGTGTATCCAAACATTCCAGGGGTCCATGGACCATTGGGCCCCAAGCCCCACGAATCCATGCGGGCCTGGCTGGGAATGGTTTTCGAATTTTTTTTATTTTTAATTTTTTTTAAAAAAATTTACAAATTTAAATTTTTGTTTGGAAATATGACAGAACTAGTCGTCTACAGTGGGCTTTTTTTAAAAAACGCCCACTATGTGGGCGTTATATGTGACGTGGCACAGAGCCGGCCGCCGCCGGTGCCGGATTTTGTGGGTGATGGCGAGGGGGCCGTCTACAAAAGTGCGCGCTGTTTTGCGGGCGGGCCTCGGAGCAGTCAAAAAACGCCCACTGCGTGGGGGTTTTTTGCGCTCCAGGGGGCCGCCTATAAAACAGGCGAGGCCGGCCGCACACTTTTGCAGGCGGCCCCCTCGCCCCCAAAAAAGCCCACACAGTGGGCGTTTTTTGGGGCAGCTCTATAAATAGGCAGCCCCCTCTTCAGATTTTCATTATATTCACTAAAATTTTGAGAAAAAAAAGAAAGAAAAGATGAGGGAGGGGAAGAAAGTAACGGCGAAGCCCTGCCAATTTGAGACCTCGGCTTTTAGGTAAGTTTCTCATATATTACAAGTCTGTTGCTACGCATTAGTAAAATATAATGTGCACTAGAGTTGTTTAGTTTTTAGTTGACTCTGGGTAGATCTGTGAGTAGTATGTATATTAGATCTATAAATAATGATGTTAGAGCATTGCAGTTTATGTTAGAAATAATGATGTTTCTTCTATACTTTAAACAATGGATTGCATGATTTGAAATGTGTTAGAGCATTGCAGTTCATGTTAGAAATAATGATGTTTCTTCTATGCTTTAAACAATGGATTGCATGATTTGAAATGTGACGAATATCGTATTTTCTCTGATTAGATATATTTAGGGTTTAGGAATAATGATGTTTATGCTATGCTTTAAACAATGGATTGCATGATTTGAAATATGACGAATATCATATTTTCTCTGAATAGATATGTTTAGGGTGTAGGGTTTAGAAATAATGATGTTTATGCTATGCTTTAAACAATGGATTGTATGATTTGAAATGTGACGAATATCGTATTTTCTCTGAATAGATATGCAAAACTTGTGGCGGACGGAGTTTTGGAAAAAACGAGGCCGCCCTAGAGAATTGTATCCCGACGTGTCTAGCAAGGATGCTCCTGTTCCTCCTGCAGTCCCTGTCCCAAATTGTGACTGTGGAAAACCGGCTGATATTGGTCAATCTCGCCATGAGGACACAGCTGCCCGTTGCTACTACACATGCGGTGGATTCAATGTAAGTAATTGCACCTCTGTCACTGCGTCTTTATTCAATGCTAGTAATTGCAGCTCTTGCATCTCTAACAATGTCGTTACCAATCATGTTTTATAGGCCCATGAGCTATGCTTTTTCTTTCAGTGGATTGACGGTCCAGACAAATTCGACCCAAGGTATCTCCAGTTTGACGAATGGTGGAAAGGAAAGCATAATCCACCCGATCAATTCGAGCGGTGGGTGGCACCTCCCCCTGATCCCCCAATGACAGACGAGGAGAAGAAAATAGCCTAATTGAGACGGCTTCAATCTCCGCCTCGTTGCAAATGCGGAGATTATTCTGTAATAAGTTCAGATAAGCCTAACGAGTTTGAATGTCCTAACCCCGCCGGAGTAAGTGCAAATTGTATGCGGTCATGGCTTTCTTATTATTTGTGCATGTACTAACATTTTATATTGTAGGATGGGTATACCTTGTTGCGGAAGTGTAACTTCAGGGAGTGGCTGTGGGGTCCAAAGAACAAATGGCCCGAGCCGAAGGTGGACAAGAAGAGAAAAGTGGTTACCCCCAAGCCTCCTGTGTTGTGCAAATGTGGTGTCGAAGCGCAGTATGGCCTACTACCATCGGAGCTTGGAATAGGCTATTGGTGCGGCCATATGGTTGATTACGATGAGGTCCTTTTGTTCCACTTGTTGCTCACTTGATATCCAAACTTTTTGTATTTGCTGACTTTAAATTGTTTCGTTCGATCACAGAGCCTTAGGAAATACAAGTGGGAGGTTTTTGCCCATGTTGAAGACCGCAGGGAATACATGGATACACTGAAACAAAAGCAACTAATAGACCTGAAGTTCAGGTCTGGTACTCAGCTTGTGGACAACTACATTAAGATGCGGAAGCGAGCACAGGTTGACTATGCCCGACGATTGTGTGTCCAAACCCCAAGTGCTGCTCGGTGGAAGAAAGACTGTGATGCATGGAAAAAGAAGAGAGAAGAGGAAGCATCCTTGCATGCGAGGGAGAAGATGGAGGAGGCCGAAAAGAGGAGTGCTGATGCGAAGATGAAGCAGAAGATGGCGGAGGCGGAGATGCCGATGAACGACGAGGACAAGGAGTATGATGAAGCGTTCACCCAAGCCCTCGATGACTTGGAGGCCGCTTACTACAAAAAAAAAGGAAGAAGAGGAGTATGATGAAGCGTTCACCCAAGCCCTCGATGACTTGGAGGCCGCTTACTACAAAAAAAGGAAGAAGAGGCCAACGCAGCAGAGCGTAGCCGTACCAATGAGTTTGTGGGAGAGGATAGTGGTTCTGAAGATGAAGACTTACTTCCCGGTTATGTTTCGGATTATTAGGGCCGTTTTGTTAGATGAATTTGGATTAGTAGCTCATCGCCCTAGCGGACGTATAATTTTATTGTAATGAACTGTTGCCGTGACTTTTAACTGTGCTGTAATGGACTATTATTACGGATGTAATGCAAGCATGTAAGGGTTTAGGGTTTAGGGTATAGGGTATAGGGTTTAGGGTATAGGGTATAGGGTTTAGGGTTTAGGGTTTAGGGTTTAGGGTTTAGGGTTTAGGG
>CM041628.1:325770-335815 GCA_023333625.1 Bothriochloa decipiens | reverse complement strand
GGTTTAGGGTTTAGGGTTTAGGGTTTAGGGTTTAGGGTTTAGGGTTTTTAGGGTTTAGGGTTTAGGGTTCATGGCCAAGGGCAAAGATGTTACAATCCGAGTTATTTTGGAATGTATTAGTTGTGTTTGAAAGGGTACGAATAAGGAACCGACGGGGATTTCTAGATATACTACTCAAAAGAATCGTGACAATACGCCAGGGCCCCGACGGGAAACGAAGAATATAAGAAAAGGTAAATTTTGACAAAAGGAAAGTGCGTATCATACATCAAGACAGTAATTACATCGTACAGGGTACTACTGTCCCCGAGCCTGATCCTGCCCCTGCCCGCTACCCCTCTTCGGCCGCCTCGGTCGCACGTGCCTCAACGAGTAGGTGTGGCGATCCGGTGGAACACCTCGAGTCGCACGGACGTGCTGCACTGGAGTCATCTGTGATAACTCCTACGTGTAGGGCGAAGGTGCTCCTGCAAGCTGTGAAGGGCCGATCTCGACCTCCTCGTCGCTGATCGGTGCGTCAGTGGGGGGTCATTAGGTAGTCGGTAGGTCCACGACGAGGTGCCGGCTCCCTGGGCCGACGTCAAAGCTGCTCCCTGCGCGGAGGTACCCACTCCATGGGGCGAAGGGCAGACTCCCCAGGCTGCTCCCTGAGAGGAGGTACCCACTCCATGGGGCGACGGCCAGGCTCCCCAGGCTGCTCCCTAAGCGAATGAACCCTCACCATGGGCCGACGCGCTGGGTGGAGCATGAGTGAAGTGCCTGGATGCCTTTGCTCCGTGCACCGAGGACCTCGCTCCGGAGGAACGAAGGTACGGCGTAGAGAACGCTGTGAAAGGTGTCGTCGTAAGTCACACAGTCATCCACATTGGAAAAACATAGGTAGATGAGGTGGGGTACACGGAGTTACCTCTGGTCTGGGGTGCAGGAGGACGTGCTGCGGGTGCCGGTGCAGGAATTCGAAGCGCTGCGTCGGAGGTCCAACAAGTGAGATCCCTAAGCACGGATCTAAGCGTCATACGCATCCACGTGTACGAGGTGCGCTGCTCGTCCACTGTCAATGCCAAGCCACCCTGCAAGCGGCGGCACATGGAGTCAACCTCCGTGTAAAGTAGTTGCGCACCGTTGACCTAATTTCAGTTTTAAGTTAGATGAAAGATATACGTAATGAACTACTGATATATATGAGAGATTCAAGTACTCACGGCGCGAAAGTAATCCTGATCACGGTGCGCAGGGTAAGCGTCACCCACGGCGGCGACGTGTGGCTGCTGCTCCGGAGGAACGAAGGTGACATGTGTGCGGGTACGAGGCTGGTACCACCGGAGGTAGTTCACGTACGAGTCCTCGGTGTGGGGGCGGTACTCCTCAACGACGTCCTCTGTGCAAGCAACCAGTCGTCCACGTATGGCTGCAGACGTGGAACCCATAAGTTGCCGCCGACCTGTCCCCTCTGAGTCAGCCTGAATACAAATTTGAGTAAGACATGTCTATTGCGATTAATTTTTCAAAGTCAGTTGTTAGTAGTACTTACCTATGAGCATCTGCAGGGACGGTACGGATGATAGGGGCGGGGGACGGCTGCATGAGACCGAACTGGCGCAAAACACGCCCTGGGCAGTGCGGTTTGACGAATATGTCGAACACCATCGGTCGGAGCGTCAGCCAGAAGGCCTGGTCACGTGTGCACAACGTGGACAGCCCAAGGGGAGCTCGTGCGTGGATAGCCTCCTGGCTGTAAGGCTCCCAAATTACGTCGGTCAGCTGTATCCTGTTGAACTCCAGCATAAACTCGTTGTACGACCGCGTGACCTGCACATGTGCCCATCGTCGCTGAAATATAACAATCAATAGGTTAGAAGGTATGATACGAATTAACTATATACGTCAGCTAGGAACACGAACCTGACGACGGCACCAGACTGTACCCATGGTGGGGAAGTCCTCGGGCGGATGCTGCAAGTACAGGTCGTCCTTGTAGGCGGTGTGATCCACCACAGGTCGACCAATCGCGAACCGTTCAGCTGTCCATAGCTGTATAAGGAGGGGCAACCAGTGAGCAAAGAACCTATTTCTATCTTGGTACACGCTTCACAAAGCCCCCTGTACGTCGCCGCCAGTACTGCGGATCCCCAGCTCCACTGTGGCACTGCTCCCTCGTCAGCATCAGCGATCGCGCGCTCGTAGGGGATCATGACCTTGTCGACGGCATGTCCCGCGGTGCTGGTGAACAAGACCCAGACAAAAAGCCACAACAAGTAGGCCTCCAAACTCCGTCGCACAGAGTACACGTCAGCCTCTGGGTGTAGCTGATCGGACTGAAAAAGATACAGTTAATAAAATTGAGTAGAACTGCAAATTGATAAAATTCTTTTCAAATAGGCCTTATGGTAAACTGCATGAGCCACAGCTGCGATGGGCCCATGGTCGTGTACGGAGGGAGGCTGCTCATAGCTGAAAGTGCAGGGTGACGCTGCACGTGGCCGAAGCGGGCCATCATGTCGTCTCGCCAATCATGAAGTCCGTCGACTGGCCCGACGGCATCGCCAGCGAGGGGAAGGCCAAGCAAGAACGCAACGTCCTGAAGCGTCGGTGCGACCTCCCCGCACGGCAGGTGAAACGTGTGTGTCTCCGGCCTCCATCGGTCGACCAGGGCTGCTAGAAGAGACCTATCGAAACTCCACCTTCTCGTCTCATCGGCCTCAGCAGCTCGAGCCTCCACAAGGCGACACAACGGGAGGAGGCCTACCTCACGTAACCTGCACATAAAAATTATACGTTATTAACAAGCCATGTGTACTTAATTGGGAGACCTCGAAGAGTCAACAGATACCTAGAACAGAACCGAGGGTCCACTGAAAGTAGACGTCTGGACGGTCGCGGTCGAAGTACGGGCAGAGTGGCGTTCTGCATCGCAATACGGTATGAACGGTGGTACAGATCGATCCCTCGATCAAGCAGCTCTGGTGTGTCGTCCGCCATCCCTGCATGACATTATCACAGTTAACACATATGACACATACAAACAAAATGCGAAAAAGTATACAACAATAAATTTAAAGTACAACAAAAAATGATCGAATTTAAAACATAAAGAATGCACGTACAACATGTAACTAAAATATATTCAAATACAAGACAGAGATTAAGAACATCACAGAACATTACATCCGCAACATAGGTTCAAGCAACAAGTTTGTTCACTTCAGTTACAACAAAACAAAAACCGTACATTATATAATCTTAACCAAGCTTACTACACATCACTACACGACCGAACCACGAGGCGCGCGTGCACGCCTTGGCCTGGTGGGCCTAGAAGTTATTCCTTCCCCTGTTGGCGGGGTACCATCCAATCCGAATCCTGATGGCGGGGCTCCTGCTGTTGTGGGCATGTCTGAGTCCTTCGGGCACTTCTTGTAAGTATGTCCCTCCTTGTCGCATTTGCTGCAACGTTTGTACCTTTCACCTGCTTCGGACTCATCCATGGCGTTTCGAATACGTCTTGTCTTTCGACGCCCAGCCTTGTCTCTGATCTTACTTGGGTCTGGAATATAGCTAGGTTGCGGTACTGTACCTGTAAAATTCCCCGCTATGCCAAAACCATAAATTTCATATGACCATGTATACAATATGGCTTTCTTCGTGAAATAGGGAGATACAAAAGTACGATCAAGTATTCCACACTCTGAGCTCGCTGCAATAATATGGGAACATGGTTTGTGGTAGAGTCTTGGCTTGTGGCACGTGCATGCGCAATACCCATCCTCCTTAAGTATGCATTCTTGCACAACTCTTGTTCTATATATTCCACGCTTGGCCCTATCAGCACACAAGATTTCAAATCGGTGCTCTCTAGTACCTTGAGTTATAACTCTATGCTCCTTTGCCTTCTTACGTTTTTCCTCCAGATAATATGTCAATATATGTCCGAAGAAAACACCTCGTACTTGCATTGATAGGGCAGCGACTTGGTACCAGTCTCTGAAATATCTGCATGTTCCATGCAGGATGAACTCAACAATGGCAACCAGGGGAAGGTCTCTAACATCACGCATCACCCAGTTGTAAACTTCGGCCAAATTAGTTGTCATAATGTCAAACCGCGCTCCGCCGACATTTTCTATCCAGCGAAAATTTTCTCACAGCAGATGCCGATCTCCTTCTGATGTTTGGACCATCTGTGGGCAGCGGTCCTAAGGACTCTGGACCATCCTCACCAACAGGTGCTGATCGGCTTGAGTGCTCTTCCATTTGCTTCGTTGTGAGCTCGTCCAACCTCCTCCAAAGCTCATTGAATTTTTTCTCTTGATTCTGTCCGCACAGCCTCTTGAATAGATCCATCAAGCTCTTGCGCTTAAACTGCTTGTAAAAATTAGCACCCATGTGACGCATACACCACCGACTTTGAACATCTGGCCAATCTTTACCATATCCCATCTCTGCATCACCGTTCTTCAGATATTCAATTGCCCGAAGAAGGCCAGCGTGACGGTCATGAATTAGGCATACACCAGGCCTCATACCAACAATGCTAACATTCACCTGCTTGACAAACCAGTACCAACTATCGGTATTCTCGCTCTCCACAAAAGCGAATGCCAGTGGTAGAACTTGATTGTTCCCATCCATGGCAATTGCTGTTAGTATCTGACCTTTGTATTTACCTGTCAGAAATGTCCTGTCAATACAGAGTACTGGACGACAATGCACAAATGCCCTGATGCAAGCACCTAGTGCAAAGAAAGCTCGTTGCAAGACCAATACTGTACGGTCATTCCCCATGGTTGGGTATGTTATAAGATCTGTACATGTCCCTAGATTTCTGGCGGCTATGCATTGAAGAAGAGATGGTAAATTATCATATGAGGCTTTGAATGTGCCAAATCTCATCTCGATAATCTTCTGTTTTGCCCTCCACGCCTTAGCATATAAAATGGTGTATTTGAATTTATCTTCGATACGCCTTATTATTGACCTTGGCTCGTATCCCAGATTATGCACAATATCTGAATACATCTCTGCAGCAATAAATGCAGATGTCATGTTTCTGTGGTACTTCTGTACACCTTCCAAGTGACAGTTGTGCTCAGTGACTATTGACACTTTCCAATAATCCTTCCACTTTCCCTTGAATGCATGCACCCTCCACGAACAACCATCGCTGGATCCCATGCACTTAACTTCATATACACACTTTGTGGACTTTGCTACCCAGAACTCCCTCTGCAGTGATACAGCCCAATGCTTGACTGCCTCCATCAATTCTTCCTTCTCTGCGTACATCGCTCCCTCGATTACCTCATTCTCCTTATACTCCCATGGAACATGGTATCCCTCTGAAATAGCAAGTTCAGAGAAGTCTTCATTAGACCATTGCCACGGATTCACATTGCATCCTTTCTCATCAGAAGATTCATCTCATTCGCCGCATCTTCATTTTCCATTGCATGAACAATGGAGTTGATCCTCTCGCCCTCATCTGCCAAGCCTCTCGGCTCACTGGCTTCTCCTTCTCTTTCTGGTTCCTGCACATCATGTCCCTGTTCTTCTCCTTGCTGAGCACAGTCGTTTTCCTCTTCCATTTCAGCATCAGTCCTAACCATGCTTGTATCCTCCACATCTTGCAAGGTTGCATTGTCTTTATCGTGCACCTCCATAAAAATGCTGGGTTCCCAGCCCCGCTGCAATGCATTTTCTACGTACCATGTCTATGTTTCGGTGCAATCTACCGACATCAATTCCCAGAAGCATTCTTCGTTGCCACGGTTGACTACTACATTTACTTTTATTGTGTTAACCTCTGTGTTGATATGAAATGCCCTCATTAACCAGTTACACACTGACCAAAAATTTCTTTCCGCTGGCCTATCTATCCCCTTTAGTGTTGACCCAAATTCAGACAGATCTATACCATACGGGCCATATCTGACAGTGCCACTACCATGGAACAACCGAAACATCACTTTGGTTGACATATCTATTCAGAGAAAATACGATATTCGTCACATTTCAAATCATGCAATCCATTGTTTAAAGCATAGCATAAACATCATTATTCCTAAACCCTACACCCTAAACCCTAAACCCTAAACATATCTATTCAGAGAAAATACGATATTCGTCACATTTTAAATCATGCAATCCATTGTTTAAAGCATAGCATAAACATCATTATTCCTAAACCCTAAATATATCTATTCAGAGAAAATACGATATTCGTCACATTTCAAATCATGTAATCCATTGTTTAAAGCATAGAAGAAACATCATTATTTCTAACAAGAACTGCAATGCTCTAACATCATTATTTATAGATCTAATATACATACTACTCACAGATCTACCCAGAGTCAACTAAAAACTAAACAACTCTAGTGCACATTATATTTTACTAATGCATAGCAACAGACTTGTAATGTATGAGAAACTTACCTAAAAGCCGAGGTCTCAAACTGGCAGGGCTTCGCCGTTACTTTCTTCCCCTCCCTCCTCTTTTCTTTCTTTTTTTCTCAAAATTTTAGTGAATATAATGAAAATCTGAAGATGGGGCTGCCTATTTATAGAGCTGCCCCAAAAAACGCCCACTGTGTGGGCGTTTTTTGGGGGCGAGGGGGCCACCTGCAAAAGTGCGCGGCCAGCCTCGCCTGTTTTGCAGGCGGCCCCCTGGAGCGCATAAAACGCCCACGCAGTGGGCGTTTTTTGACTGCTCCGAGGCCCGCCCGCAAAACAGCGCGTACTTTTGCAGGTGGCCCCCTCGCCATCATAAAACGCCCACGCGGGCACCAGGGGCCGCCCGCAAAATCCGGCACCGGCGGCGGCCGACTCTGTGCCACGTCACATATAACGCCCACACAGTGGGCGTTTTTTAAAAAAGCCCACTATAGATGACTAGTTATGTCATATTTCCAAACAAAAATTTAAATTTGTAAATTTTTTTTAAAAAAATTAAAAATAAAAAAATTCATGGTTTTCCCCGCAGGCCAGCACAAAACAGTGTGCCCTTCGCGAATCCGGTGTCGTTAACTCCTTCACAACAGTACAGCTCGCATTTACTGCGGCCCTGGTGGGTCCCGGAGCGCAGGGGCACAGCCCTGCCATGCCACCCAGCCAGCCCCACAGGCAGGCACTGGCCATGCGTTTTTTGACCACACTGCCTTCTGGCGCTGGCGCTGGCGCTGGTCAGACCGAGCGGGCAGCGGCTGCGGCAGCGTTGGAGCGCTGCGCCCCCCCATCCCGTCCCGATGCTACGGTACACGCCACTTCACAAAACTGGGCGCCTGGCGGCCTGCGCCCCTCCAAGCTGCTGCATTTAAACCAAACCCACCTCGTCGTCGCTTCAGTTCAAGCGAGGAAGCCAGACAGAGAGAGAGAGAGAGTTGTACAAGGGGCGCCGCCGGCCGCACTGTAGAGGAACTTGAGCCTGTTCGCCGCCGACCGCCGTCGCCGCCTCACAAGTCACAGCCCCAGCATCCATGGCCAACGCAGCTCGCCTCCTCCTGCTGGTGGCGGTGATCGCCACGCTCGCCGGCCGCTCAGGTGTGTTGTGTCCTCTGCAATCTTTCTGATTTTCTTGGCACATGCCGTGGGTTTCCTTTGCAATCTCTTTCTGAAACTTGGTTGGTCGTGTCCGGAACCGGAAGACGGCGCGTGGTGCGTGTGCCGCACGGACCTGCCGGATACCGCGCTGCAGAAGACGCTGGACTACGCGTGCGGCGGCGGCGCTGACTGCAGGCCCATCCTGCGGAACGGCGCCTGCTTCGCGCCGGACACCGTCAAGGCGCACTGCTCCTACGCCGTCAACAGCTTCTACCAGCGTAACAACCAGAACCCGCAGGCCTGCGTCTTCTCCGGCACCGCCGCGCTTTCCACCAACGACCCCAGTGAGAATCAACTGCATCCCCAACAGCTCCTTTTCTGCATCCCCAAGACGTTTTCGGTTGAGATTACTGACGCTGTGTTTGACTTCCTGTTTCTTTCGTGGCTCTGCTGCAGGCGGCAATGGCTGCACGTACCCGGCGACACCAAGGTAATCCTTGCACGGCATTGCCACTTTTCTCCACCCCTTTCTAGTAGATTTTTTTGACAGATAGAGACAGAAGCGGCATGCCTTGCTGTAGTGAGTTCGTAGCATCGGCATTTCTTGGCAAAAGCACAAGTGAACTGGCTTTTACTAATCAGAGCAAAAGCCATCTTGCATTTTCAAACCCATTTACTGAACTGATTGAAAGACGGTAGGGATTGGTCAGGGAAAGCCGCATCTTTGCAGTAACAACTCTCTGAACAACCTGAAGATATCACCAGTCCTGCTCTCCCCTCTTTAGAAAGGCTTAACCCCTAAGCCTGGTCCTAGTGAGTGTTATGCCAGATTTAGAGCCTTTACATCCGTGCGTTGTTCTTGGGGTTGGAAATCCTGGAATAAAGGTGGTTTGCGCGTGGCAACAGGGATCCGTTTATTTCTCTCTGTCCCCACACACATTTGGCTGCATCGATGAACAACTGTAACTGTGTGTATTCATGGAGTCTTTTTAGGGGAATCCTGTACCCTTCTGGTTCCGTCTCCCAGCTAGATGAACCGCCGAACCAGCCCCTTTCTGTCACTTTTTGCTTGTGCGTTTGTTTGTGACCTTGCGTAGAGGTTCTCCCATTATTCCTGGCTCCTTTCAAACTTCTTAGGGAGTAGTGGTATTCATAAGAAACTGGAATATTACCAGGTTACATGTGTGTGATCTGGTGATCTGGTCCCTTTCTTGAAATTGGAATATTATCAGGTCATTAGATGATCTGGTCCCTATCTGTAAAAACGCCTTCAATAAATTGCAACCCAGAGCATCCAATGAATAACCATTGCCACATCTGGAATATGTAGACACGGAAGTACCGTACGGAGTATGATCACTGAAAGTACAGTACATTAAAGGAACTGATGTACTGCTGGTGTAGCAAAGGCAGCCGAGCAAGCATTAACGCGAGGTTCTGCCAGATTGAATCTTTGGGCTTGTTTAGATGCTAAAATTTACTGTGCAGAATTTTTATTTCCGGTCACATCAAAATACCAGCACATGTATGGAGTACTAAATATAGATGAAATAAAAAACTAATTGCACAGTTTTGTTGTACTTTACGAGACGAATATTTTAAGCCTAATTAATTATTGTTTAGACAATTATTACCAAATAAAAACAAAATTACTACAGTGTGACGGAACACTTACTATGCAAAGTTTGTATATCAATATTTTGGTATCTAAACAAGGCCTTTACTGTTATCTGTCCTTACCATCTGCATATGTTTATGTTTCAGTCTTTAAACGTTTTTGACACAACAGTCTTTAAACTAGTTACTATTTTTGCTTTTTTATTTTCCACGAGCATAGGGATTAAGTCAAAGCAATGTGACTAGTCACCGTGACTCTTAGCTGTGACTTGTTCGTGTTCATCTGTGTCATGCAGCTGCCTGTCATCGTACGTAACTCTGAGCTGACTGTTCATGTTCATCTTGTGTTATAATGCAGTGCGGCTGCGACAACCAACAGTGGCGTGTACAGCCCTCCCACGATGGGTCCGTCAGCCCTCAACGACAACAGTGGTGCCACCGGCATCCTCCCGACGGCCGCCGGACTGGCCGCACGGCTGCTGGTCCTAGCCTCCTGTTCGCTCGTCGCCCTCTACCTCGGCGCGTGAACGTGGGGACGAGACGCCCGCTGTTTGGGTGTCTTGTTCCTTGCCCAAAGCTTTTGATAGCATTGCCGTCCGGTGGTGTAGAAACTAGGAAGTTGAGACTCCGAGGCCTCATCGAATGCCATTGTCGTTGCTGCCATTTCCATTCACTTTCTTCTGCTGTAGATACTAGCCTTGTAGGAGGGATGCTGTGTTGACTTCTTGGACATGGGTGTTCATTGTTTAATCGGGTTGTTTGGGGCTGATCTTGATGTGCTGCTTGTTATTGCCTGACTTTGTGGCTGATGTTGCTCGTAAGTCTTAAGCATGTTTGCCTTGCCGTGATGGAAAGTGGGTAATCTGCTGCCTGTGATTGTTGAGTATGCAGG
>CM041628.1:264911-320770 GCA_023333625.1 Bothriochloa decipiens | reverse complement strand
CGGCGTCTGGACGGCCGCCGTGTTGGTGCCAAGTGGAATGGTGGCATGGTTTGGCGAGGGCCGCGACAGATCGACCACGTACTATGCTGTGCTGCCTCGTGAGGATGGTTGCCGTGCGTTGAGAGCTGCCGTGCCCTGTGTATCTTCTTTGCCATGTGTCGGGGAGGTGTTTGGTGAAATGTTTCTCCAGATAGTGTTTGGTGAAAAAGCCCCGGTTGAGCCGGGCAGTTCCTTGTCTGGAGACATTTTTCTGCTTGCTTGTTCTTGTGCAGGGTTGTCTGAAGAAGCTGGATTCCTCCATGCTGGGGCTTCAGCCAATGCAGGCCATCTCCCTACTGCTGACTAATCTGGTAAGGCACTTAGCACCTATACCTTTCTATCTTACTATCCATTTTGCATGTCTTGGAAATGTGAATGCCTGAGGCTCAACTATATATGGACAACAAAACTGTGACGAGCTAGAGAATCTCACATTATGTCAGTCCATAGTGTTTTCTAGATGAGCAGCCCTGCTCACGGGTAGTGGCCAAACTATTTGTAAAGAATCCTTACCACCGATCAATACCAGGGTCCATGCCTTTGGGTGAAAACAATGATTTAGGATGAAGCGCCATGCGCAGTCCATAAATTGTAGATGCAATGCTTGTCCTTCTATATACGCGTCTCCAGGTGCGCTAACAATTTCTCTTTCTTCTGCTTGAATTTTTTCAGGTGCCCTGTGGTAGAGAGGGCCTTCCTGTGCTGCTGCTGAACGAGATTGAATAGAGAAACTAGGTAGTGAAAGAGATCGATGGCACCTTGTTTTCGTATGATTTCTCCCGTTTATATTCTTGCGATCTAGACTTTTGGGTTTCTCTGTTCTTTAGCCACTGTAATATATGCAGCCCCTAAATGATACTGACACTGTTATGGATTTTGTTTGGGTTTCTTTCTTGGTGTGTACAAAATCTTTTGGTGGCTTTTTCTTCCTTTTAAAATTGTGGGTTCACAGATATAAAGGGTTCTTGGAGTGTGGCCTTATCAAGCAACAACGACAAGGGAGGGAGATGTTTATGGTTGGTGCATCCTTATGTTGTTTCTTTTGTGTTGACAGGTTGCCAAATGTGGCTATGAACATGACCTTCATCTCAGTTAATAAAGGTTAAGAGCTTTGTAATTATGAAATGGTTCTTCATTTCCATGTGTCCTACAAGATCAGGTTCAAAATGCACCATATGGTCATATTGTACTGCTTTTAGATTGATGGCATGTGTTGTCGGTGGTTTATAATAGTTCATATATATAGACCATTTTTGGCTGGCCACATAGCTGAGCCTGATATTCCAGACACTAATATAGGCTTAAAGAATTGGTAGTTTTTTTGGTTTTTTGCAACTTAAAGAATTTACCGATTAACACAAGCTATGTGAATGACATTACCAAAGATCTTTTGGTTGTTTTTATATCAACAATGTGCTCTTTTTAGCTTGGTATGTCACAGCTTTCAAACTCATGTTCTTTTTGTAGGCTTAATTGCATTGTGACATTGGTGAGGTGTGTGACTGCAAGAAGGTAAATTTCAGAAGGACAACATGATGATATGCTTTTTAGAAATGCTGGTTCTTATCAGTTTGCTATTGGTGATCAGACTTCTAGATTTTGAGCTCCTGATGCTAACACTACTGGTGCAGATGCTTCGGTTTCAAGGTACGCACACATCGAGTTGTTGTGGTTCCACTCTACAGACACATTTGGATAATGATACTCTGAACAATGTTCAATATGAATCTTTGCCCAATCCACTCAAAGACTGCTCTGTGTGAGATGGTGAATTATGTCAGTACATTCTTTCGCATTGCTTCATCAGAAAATAAGTTCAACAGTGTTTTGATAACTTACCTCCAGATCTCCAAGATATCTTTAGTTGAATTATATACATGTTCAAATTTATGCTCTGTAGTTCTAGCCCATGATGCTTACCATGTACCTTCTTACAACGCTACAGCTAGGAAGATCCAAGCTACTGAAGGTGACGACTCCTCTGAGGACCATTCCGCTCAGGAGAGTGTACTATTGTGAAGGTAGCCATAGACTTTGTGTGATCAGCTTGTGAAACTCTGTATGTTCAAGTTGTGCTACTGTGTATGCTCAGATTCTGGTGCTCTGTATACTCAGATTCTGGTGCTGGGTGTGCCTGAGCGTTTAGCCTCAATGCCATTATATGTATGATCGTGTCTTCTTTTCAATGCTTGTTGGTCAAGCGTGGGCACTGCTCTGCCCAGTGTGTTCTGTGCCAACTGTTATTTCATTTACTGGCTGATACAGCCATGGCCATCACCTCGCGCGCCCATGCGCGCGCCAATAACTAGTACAGTATTAAACAACAAATTTAAGGGGGAAAGAAGTAATTCGCTAGAGGAGATGTAGCAAAGCACTCAAACTTGTGAGCCCAGCTGGTCACTCCAGCCCAGTCTCAATAAATGCTGTTGCAAGCCGGCCCACGGACCCATTCCGGCCTTTCCCTCGCTCCAGCAGCCCAGGGGCATCGGCTTCAGAAACTGCCATCTGGAGTCCCACCAGTGCCAGATTTCTCCGACGTATCAGTCGTGGCAGTCAAAATTCGCCGCCGTCATTTTCTTCAGAAACGCTGCTTCAGACAAAGCACGAGCGCGGTTTCTGGAGTCTTTGACCACGAGCCGCATCTGGATCCTGAGTTATTTCTTGGCCGAGTGGATGCTAGGGTTTTCCACTTTTCCTTTTCGCGGCGACCATCACGCAGCGGTCGCCTTCGCCTCCAGTTTTTTTTTTTTTTTTACCCCCACCGAGACAAGTCCAGATCAGAACGGGATTTGGTACGTAAATTTTCAGCAAGTTGTTTCCTGTGACTGTAGAAGTCTCGTTTGCTTGCTGGTGCGGAAGGACTTTAGAGTAGCTTTCCACGGATTATTCATCATCTAGTGCCAGTAAAGTACTAATTTACAAGACAGATCTTCGATGTGCTCGGTAATTAGCAGTCAGCACAGGACAAGACACAAGAGAGCTGCTGATGATTCAGCACGCAGTTGGCTCTTTCATACCACACGTGGTACACAGCGGCGGAGCTGCAGCCCAGGCCTCTAGGGCCCAGGCCCAATTAAGCTACATAACCCCTGTCAATCTTTCAGCCCAATAACGAGTCCTCAGGCCTGTGTGGCCGTGTCCGTCTCTCTGCTCGCTTGTCCCGTAGCGGCCGAAGAAGAGGACCGCGGCGGCAGCCACGTCCGCCCCCGTTGCCGGCCTTCCCCTCCCTTCTTTCCCGATGGACATGGACCCGACAAAGCACCGGAGCCGAGCGCGGCGGCCTTCCCTGCGCCCTTGGCCGGCAGAGGTAGCCTCGCTCGCGCCCCGTTGCCAGTGGTGCCCTCAACCGCGGCCGGAGGAGGCGAGGAGGTCTGCGCGAGCCGCCCCGCCGGCTCCCGCTGCGGCGCTCTCGCTGCCGGAGGCTGGAGCTGGCTGCCCATCTCGCCGCCAGCGCCGCGCACCAAACTGCCCATCTCACTTCCGCAAGTGCCGCGCAGAGCACCAACGGACCTCTGAGGACTGCGCTCCGAGCAGGGTACCGCGCCGGCCGCCTCGCTGGCCTCGAGGGTCCAAGCCTCTGGCGCTCCGACGGTAGGTGAGGCAATATTTCTGTACTGAATTTTATTCAGAATTAATATTTTAATCGGATTGATATTGATATGAAGTTAGAAATATGGATGATGAACATGGAAGATGCGAATGCACATACTCAGTATTTTTATGTCAATCACGTGTATTGTTCAACTTTTCAAAGGCCCTGGTCTTGGGTAAAACCTGGCTCCGCCACTGGCGGTAGATACGACGTCGCGCCGGCGTCACCAGCTGTTAGCCCTCCAAGTCCAAGTCGAAGCTAGCTGCGACGCGGCTGGCTCTGGCTGGGTGCAAACCGTGTGCACTCGAGGCGCACCGTGCGTGCACGGGAACTGACAAGTGGGTCCGCCTACGGGCGGTGGCCGGTGGGTTAGCTGGGTGGTGGTTGGGAGTTGGGACCTCGTGGTACACACTTTGCAAACACCTGGCAGAGCGCCGTGTGGCCCCTCCGATCCTCTCTAGCCCTTGAGGCGATGAGCAACCAGCCAACCCACCACACCCATCTCAAGCCTTTTTCCTGCCAGTGCCTGCAGCTTCCACCCACGGCATGCAATCCCGCGAACCAGTGGAGGCGCACGATTATGAAATCGGAGGAGGTATAATACATAGTCACCCAACCATGATTATATATAATGCTAAAAAAACCATGATTACCGTAACCAGTTTCGTATGACACTATACTAATAGCATTTTATATAGAGCTGGTGTACGTGGTACATAACTAAATGTGCATTCACCATATATATGTTTATAATAACAAATCCATTTGCTCAAATATTCATCTCGAATGCTATTCCTTCATAAAAGTTTTTGGTCCACAATACAGACCAATTGGTTGGCGTCATACATAAATCAATATACCGAGGAGACTGAGCGTGAATCGATTGTTCGAAGCTCAGCCAAGAGCACGTACATGTATTATAGTGACCTCTCGCATCATAATAATTCCTAGATAAAAAGATATTATGTGTGCACATGTACACCCATATCCATGTAATAATATAGGACCAACTAAACAAGCATAAGACTTGGCACTATTTCTTAGACACATTACAACGACCCTCATGTATACACTCATGTAGTATGGCAACAAGTCGAGAAAGACGAAGACGACCGGTCAAGGCGTGAAACGTCGGGTGATGGAGCAAGAAAGATGAAACAACGTCTATGGAAGAACAGGAAGAGACTCTATCCCTTAAAGCTTCATTCTATGCTCATGGGTTGTTTGTGCAAGAGTACACGTGCATTCAATGCTTCATTCTACTGAGTCACAATATATCTAGGCATTGTTTAGTTCCCTTCAAAGTTCTAAGTTTTTATACTCTCTCTCCATCATATCAGTCTTGGGACACATGCATAAAGTAGTAAATGTAGGTTAAAAAAAATAACTAACTGTATAATTTGGTTGTAAATCACGAGATGAATCTTTTGAGCCTATTTAGTTCATGATTGGAATATTTGTCAAATACAAACGAAAGCGCTACAATGCCCCCAATTCTAAATTTTTGAATTTGGGCACCAACTAAACAAGGACCTCGGCAAAATTTGCCACAGGACACTGAAAGTGGCTGCCTTTTGCCAGGAGACATGCAAAAAATGGAGCAGTTTGCTCAAGAACACCAACGTTCTTAATAAATTTGTTCCTGGATACCGTGCAAAATAAAACATTCATTTCTAGCTAAGACCTGCCGCTTGTGTGTGGTTGTGCTGCGGCGCAGGTGCGACTGAAGGTCCTACTTCGACGAGGTGCGACTGAAGGTCCTACTTCGACGAGGGCGCAGGTGCAGCCATGCTCCTGTGAGGAGCACAGCTCCGGCGAGCTCGGCCATGGAGGCGGAAGGGCTTGGCCTGAGCAAAGAAGGGGACATGGAAGAAGAAAGAGCCAGGGGCAAAAAAAGATATTTCGTGCCTATTCTCTCTCCTCTCCAGCTAGAAATGAATATTTTATTTGACGCGGTGTCCAGGAGCAAATTTGTCAAGAACGTTGGTGTCCTTTAGAAAACTGCTCCATTTTACGTGTCCCTCGACAAAAGGCGGCCACTTTCAGTGTCATGTGGCAAATTTTGCGATATATCTATTGCTCCCTCCATTTTAAATTGTAAGTCGTTCTAGTTTAGCTAGGCATAATGTATATCTTAGTACATTAATAAAAGTTACATAGTCATTCTACTTTCTCCACTCTAGCCTGCCTTAAAACCTAAAACCAGCAACTATAACTCCAATCGGAAGGGAAACTCTGTCTTTAAGCCCTATTTAGGACCAAAAAATAATAAATAGAGAAATATAAAAACCCACATGAAACGTATGAGGATATAGAGGCAAAATGGAGAATTGGAAAGAATGAAAAAAATAGTAGAAAGAGATGTTTGAAACAAGGATAAAAACATTATAGAAATGACGAACTACCTTACACTACGCCATACCACCAATACACCATTCGACCATTGTCGCTAAAAGTGTATATTTGCCAATAGATAATAAGACGGTAAAAGTGGGACACATAGACACTACAATACCACCGTGTTTGGCTAATGGTTTTTTTGGCTTATAAGTTGGCCAATGCTAATTTAGACCAATATTTTTAGAATGTGATAGCTGATAACTATCGTTTAATAGTAAAAAATCAACTTCATAATAAACTCATCTACACATACAATATTAATATTGTTTTAATAGATCTAACTAATAAAGTTTGACTTATTCTAAATCTAGGATCACTTTTTTTTTACAAGGGAGGACAAGATTATTGTAGCCTTGACTGCATGTTGTTTTCTTGGACTTTCGTGAAGGGAAAAAGGCCAAGAGCTAAGACGAGATTCTTTCTTTTTATTTTGAAGAAAACATTTTATCATTTTGAAACCGTTCCTCCAACACTTCCTATAAAAATACTCCATTCCAAAATGACCGGCTTGTAAGTTTCGGTGTGGCATTGATCTGAAGTCTCTCCAAACTCAGACACCTGCGAGTATGAAGCGTCTCTGAAAGCTATACTACTACTGCTAATGAGGAACGGACGCAAACAGGATAAACAGAAAAAGGTGCCAAAAAAAAAACTGGAATATGCGAGGAAAGAGGAAGGAGGCAAGCACCATCGCCCATCGATATCCATCAGCCAATCATCAGTCCATCCATCCATCCATCCATCCATCGCTGGCCATGATCGGTGCTCTGGACTGGGTCGCGTCTTCCCTGGCAGGGCCACACGTCGGTAAGATGGATTGTTCGCTGGGCGCTACATCATTTAAAGCCCACGCCGTCGTGAACGGGGACGCAGGCTGCACGAGGGACTGACGAACTGTGAAGGGAAGAAACAAAATGTGCACCTTTCTAAGTTAATTAATGATTTTTTAAATACAACTTCACGTGAGGGTACCCGTTACACAACGCAGCTAGAGAACCCGCGGCGTAACTCAGAACTATAGAGTTAGTGGCTAAGAGCGTATAGCACAAGAGAAACATGGTAGGGAGAAGTCCCCCGCTACAACCCTATGATCTAACCTGCAAAAGAAAACACAATAGCGTGAAGACCACTAACAAGGGAGATGAAGCTATGGTAGCAAAGTATCCACCAAGAAGAGACAACTACATCGGCAAAGTCTTCGCAAAACAAGATCAACCAGCAACACGTTGGCAAATCATTCACTAGAGACAAAGCGACAAAGTATGCACCTAGGCCAACGACGGCAAAGCATATGTCGAAGACAGCGCAAGCGACCAAGTATCCGCTACTAAGAAAAACAACTAAGGCAATATTTGAGCTAGACAGACCAAAATAAGCTAGACAGACCAAAATAAAAGATTAAGTTGAAGCACATACAGACACAATACCGTTAGGAGCAACTACGTTGAGGAGTGGGACGGCGGTAGGAGTGCTCGACACTCCTTTTTTTTTCCAAATTTAAGTCATCTTGGTTTAACTTAAAAAATAGTAAAGTCATCTTTTGCTAGATGTATCTACAAAAGGTAAATGAGTTACAAATTGTAAAAACACATTTCCAGAGTGTGTCAAGATTAGTGATCAAATTGTGTAATCTTTTGTTGTATGTTTCTACAAACAGTTAATCGACTTAAAATTTGAATGGAACGAGTATTGCGTTTAATAAAAAAGGTAAGGAGAACAAAAAAAAACATGCGAAAATAATAAAAATCTGAAACAGCTTATGCCTATTACATTACCTCCTTTTTAACCCAAGTATCCGAGTAAAGTTAAAAATGGCTAACGATGCACACTAATCATTTCTCATTTCTACAGCCTCTCTGTTTCAAGAGAAAGTAAATCATCATATTAAAAAAATAATCAGCAGAGCCATCAAGTAGCGAAGTACTTCTGGTACCTCCACGAGGTACCTTCCGTACTATACTATCGGAGTGTCAAGCAATTCTATTACCGCCGCCGTCTCCCTTCTCAAATTCGTTTGCACCAATGGAAACATGAACACGAGTGGTGGACGAAGTCAACAGCCCCAAAGCATGGGCAGCGGCAGGCACCTCCGTCAATAAACAAAACCAGGCTGTGTTTAGTTACCAAAAATTATCCTAAAATTTACTATGTAAAATTTCTATTATTCGTCACATCAAAATACCGATACATACATAGAGTACTAAATGTAGATAAAATCAAAAACTAATTGTACGGTTTTGTTGTACTTTACGAAACGAATATTTTAAATCTAGTTACTTAAAGTTTAAAGTTTGGATAATTTTTATCAAATATAAATAAAATGCTGAAGTGCGCTCAGATGACACGAGGTAACATTTTCTTTTAAAATTGACGGGAACTAAACACCCGAGTCTTTCCGAGGGCAAAACCGTCGCGTCAAGTACCTTTAAAAATCAAGCATAAAAAAAGGATTTGTCGCTGGACCAGGACGTAGGGGACGGTGGCGGAGAAGAGAGAGCTCGAAGGAAGCAACGCAACGAAGACCAGCACCAACCAGATCAGAGGAGAGGAAAGAAAGAAGCCAGCGAGAGATCAGAGAGCAAGAGAGAGAAATTTGCCGGCAAAATCTTGGCTTCTCCTCTCCCCTCCGGAAGAATCTAAGCTAATTACTTTCCGGTCCTTCTCCCCCATGTAAGTCTCCCCTTGCACCTACCGGAAGCGAAGCCTCCTACAGCTCAGGTCCACATCCGGGTCGCCGCCGTCGGCTAGCTAGCCGGATATGGTGGCCGCTCGGCGGGGCACGGCCTCCGCCTACGCGCTCCTGCTGCTCTTCCTGCTTGCAGCTGCGGTGTCCGCCTCTTCTTCCTCCGGGTTGCGCCGTGGCCGGGACCAGGACAGATGGGCGCTGCTCCAGATCAAGAACGCCTTCCCTGGCTTAGAGCTGCTCCAGCAGTGGTCCCCGGACTCTGGCGGCCCCAACCACTGCTCCTGGCCGGGGGTGACCTGCGACTCGAGCTCCCGGGTCGTCGCTCTGGAGGTGCCCTCTCCTCCACGGCGCTCCAGACCCGGCCGGGAGCTTGCCGGCGAGCTGCCTGCGGCGGTTGGGCTTCTCGCCGAGCTGAAAGAGGTCTCCTTTCCACTCCACGGCCTCCGTGGGGAGATCCCCGGTGAGATCTGGCGGTTGGAGAAGCTCGAGGTGGTCAACCTCCCCCGGAACTCTCTCCGGGGCGCCCTTCCTGCCGCCTTCCCGCCGCGGCTGAGGGTGCTCGCCCTCGCTTCCAACCTGCTTCACGGTGAGATCCCCTCCTCCCTTTCCACCTGCAAAGACGTGGAGAGGTTGGATCTTTCAGGCAACCGGTTCACTGGATTGTTGCCGGGAGCGCTTGGCGGCCTGACCAAGCTGAAGTGGCTCGACTTGTCTGGAAACCTTCTTGCCGGGGGCATCCCCTCTGGTCTGGGGAATTGCAGGCAGCTCCGCTCGCTGCGGTTGTTCTCCAATTCATTGCACGGTTCAATTCCAGCAGAGATCGGAAGGCTGAGGAAACTACGGGTATTGGATGTATCGAGAAACAGATTGAGTGGCCTGGTGCCACCGGAGCTGGGGAATTGCTCAGATTTGTCAGTTCTCATATTGTCTAGCCAGTCCAATTCAGTAAAGTCAGATGAGTTCAATCTGTTTAATGGAGGGATTCCAGAGAGTGTAATAGCTTTGCCAAGTCTCAGGGTGCTATGGGTGCCAAAGGCGGGCCTGGAAGGAGCTCTCCCGAGCAACTGGGGGAGGTGTTCTCGTTTAGAAATGGTTAATCTTGGGGAGAATTTACTTTCTGGAGCGATCCCAAGGGAGCTAGGACAGTGCAGTAACCTCAAGTTTCTCAACCTTAGCTCGAATAGATTATCTGGCTCACTGGATAATGATCTCTGCCCGCATTGTATGGCTGTGTTTGATGTCAGTGGAAATGAACTTTCAGGATCAATTCCAGCATGTGTGAATAAAGTATGTGCATCTCAGCTAATGCTGGATGAAATGTCATCCAGTTATTCTTCACTCCTCATGTCCAAAACTCTACAAGAACTGCCATCAAGTTTCTGCGACTCT
Organism: Bothriochloa decipiens; assembly: GCA_023333625.1. Lineage (NCBI taxonomy): Eukaryota > Viridiplantae > Streptophyta > Magnoliopsida > Poales > Poaceae > Bothriochloa > Bothriochloa decipiens. The sequence goes on along the minus strand of CM041628.1, from coordinate 310,664 downwards.
AGGGATTGTTCTGTTGTGTATCATAATTTTGCAAAGAACAATCTCGAAGGTCATCTTACATCCTTGCCGTTCAGTGCTGATAGGTTTGGTAACAAGACGACGTACGTGTTTGTTGTTGATCGCAACAAATTCAGTGGGTCATTGGATTCAATTCTATTGGGACAGTGTAGCAACTTGAAGGGGCTGGTTGTAAGCTTCCGAGACAACAAGATATCTGGTCAGCTCACAGCAGAGTTTAGCAGAAAATGCAGTGCTATCAGAACTTTGGATTTAGCTGGCAATCAAATATCAGGAATGATGCCTGATAATGTTGGTTTGTTAGGAGCACTTGTCAAGATGGACATGAGCAGAAACTTTCTTGAGGGTCAAATACCTGCCAGTTTTGAAGGCTTCAAGAGCTTAAAGTTTCTCTCATTAGCTGGGAACAACCTCAGTGGCAGAATACCATCTTGTTTGGGTCAGTTGGGATCACTGAGGATTTTAGATCTCTCATCTAATTCTCTTGCAGGTGAGATTCCAAATAACCTTGTGACACTAAGAGACATCACCGTGCTGCTACTCAACAATAATAAGCTCTCTGGAAATATCCCTGATATTGCCTCTTCATCTTCACTGTCCATATTCAATGTTTCATTCAATAACTTGTCTGGGCCGCTGCCTACAAAAATTCACTCACTGACATGCGATAGTATTCATGGAAATCCATCCCTCCAACCTTGTGGACTGTTAATGCTATCCAGTCCATTTGTGAATGCCCGAGCACTAAGTGAGGCAGACAATAATCCACCACCTGACAATACAGCCCCTGATGGCAATGGTAGCGGTGGCGGATTCAGCAAAATAGAGATTGCCTCCATCACTTCAGCGTCAGCAATTGTTGCTGTTCTCCTGGCTCTGGTTATCCTTTACATTTACACACGAAAATGCGCATCAAGACCATCAAGACGTTCTCAAAGGAGAAGGGAAGTCACTGTATTTGTTGATATTGGTGCTCCCTTGACATATGAGACTGTTTTACGAGCCAGTGGAAGCTTCAATGCAAGTAATTGCATTGGAAGTGGTGGCTTCGGAGCAACATACAAAGCTGAGGTCGCACCAGGAAAATTGGTGGCAATAAAGAGGCTTGCTATTGGAAGATTCCAAGGCATTCAACAGTTCCAAGCAGAGGTCAAAACACTTGGGAGGTGTCGCCATCCCAATCTTGTAACACTCATAGGATACCATCTCAGCGATTCAGAGATGTTTCTAATATATAATTTTCTGCCTGGTGGCAATTTGGAAAGGTTCATACAAGAAAGGACTAAGAGACCAATTGATTGGAGAATGCTTCACAAAATTGCTCTAGATGTTGCGCGGGCACTTGCATATCTTCATGACAATTGTGTCCCACGCATCTTACACAGGGATGTCAAACCAAGTAACATCTTGCTTGACAATGATTACACTGCCTACCTTTCCGATTTTGGATTAGCAAGGTTGCTTGGAAATTCGGAAACACATGCAACCACTGGTGTGGCAGGTACTTTTGGATATGTAGCTCCAGAGTATGCGATGACATGTCGTGTTTCTGATAAGGCGGATGTATATAGCTATGGAGTTGTACTTCTTGAACTCATTTCAGACAAAAAGGCACTGGATCCTTCTTTCTCTCCTTACGGGAACGGATTCAACATAGTTGCCTGGGCTTGCATGCTTCTACAAAAGGGTCGAGCTCGTGAATTCTTTATTGAAGGGCTGTGGGATCTGGCCCCACATGACGACCTTGTTGAGATTCTACACCTGGGCATCAAGTGTACATTTGATTCTCTTTCTTCCAGGCCCACAATGAAGCAAGTTGTTCGACGACTCAAGGAACTCAGACCACCGTCTTATTAGGAATAGCAAGCAGAGATTGGCTTGCTTCTGCAAATTGAGACCAAGGTATATAACTGTTTTCCCTTCTCTTTTTGCTCTGTCCAACTCTCATTATGATTTGTGTATTGATGTTCGATAAAATAACTTTACATGTTCTGAATGCACATCATCAAAATTGAAATGTTCTTTTTTGTGTGTTTTTGCAAATGTAGGCTGCTGGCTGTTTTGGTGACTACAACAACCACCAGTAATGTTCCAGACAAGCAGGTGGCAAGCAATTCAAATGCCATTTCTCAAGGGTTCTGTTAAGCAGGACATTCATGGTATTTGACCCTTATTGTTTATATGTTTATATGTGGTCATGGATTACTGTACTTCAATGCCACTGCAAGCAAGCATCGAGGATGTACGAGGAAGTTCTTCCATGCCTGCCAAATCTGTAAGAAGACTCTTCTGATATTAACATATACCTGCCATGCTGTTGTTTCTTTAAGAAATTTTATTGGCACACTAAGATCTAACTCACACCTTCTGTTGTCTCTTTGTCCCTGTTCAGGACGACTGGATGAGGCATTACCAGCCCAGTTAACAGGATGCATTATATGCCTTGCCGTGCAATTATTTTGGCACAACGTGCCTGGCTGCTCTCCTGATCAGAGATGAACCACCTTGAGTCATTGGAGCAACATATCTATGAAATCAAAGCCAAGTATCTGGCAGTTTGGGGGCGATCTGTCAGTGGAAAAGGTTTGGCCACTGACCTGTGCGAGGACATGAAAGGATAGAACATATCTGCCACTCAAAGCAAAGCCATGTGAATTCTTAATAAACATGATGGTCAATATATATAGCAGTGAAAAGTATCCAATCACTGGAAAGTATCCAATCATTGTAAATAATACTTTCTTAGCTTTTGCATTTGTTCATACTACTTTGTGGCATTCATTATGCATGTATGCAGCTGTCTTGCCATTCTGTCCATACTGGCCATAGGCGAAAATAATTTTATTTGCTCGATTTGCTTTGATGAGTGATTGCATCGATTTGCAAGCAGAAAGGCCGAGTGGTCTTATATATATATATATATATATATATAAGACAGGAAATCGTGGATTTAAACTCAGGTCCAGACAGGAAAAATCACGGATTTTAAAAAAATTAAAATAACAACACGACAATAAACGACTCCGCTGGGGATCGAACCCAGAATCTCTGGTTCCGTAGACCAGCGCCTTATCCATTGGGCCACGGAGTCATTGTTGTGCTCAAATGGACATTTACTTTGATTACTGTTGGTATCCTGACCCGGGGGCCAAGCACCAAGAGTGAATTCGTGCTGCGTGCTTCTTAATTCGAATGGTGATGCAAGAATAACACACGATTTTTATCCTGGTTCGGACAAGAGAAGGCCCTACGTCCAGCGGGGGAAGAGAGTTTGTATTATCTTACACCGAAGTGCTTGTACAGAGGGAATACAAGCGAGCGAATAGGAACGGGGGGTGTAGAGCAATGCCTAAGCCTAGCAGCGCTAAGCCTATGCCTTGCAACTGGGGCGTTCGGATTTCTCTAAGTGTTGTTCGATACTTGTCGGAATGTTGTCCCCCGCCCTGAAACTAGCCCTTGGTGTCCCCTTTTATAGGCCAAGGGGGGGTTCAGGTGTACAGGGACGCTAGGGCTGTTGTAGATGATGACGTCGAGGGGTTGATGTCGTTCATGTCACGGCTGCTGTAGATGCGTGCCCTGGGCATGGCCTGCCCTATAGCGACGTGCTTGGAGACGATAATTGTCCTTCAGGTGTATCACGATGATGCCACAGGTGGTCGGTGAAAGACCCGTGCCCATGCGGGGCGTGCAGATCCCTCTAGACGTCGTGTCGGGAGTTGTTGGAGCGCTGACCGGAGGCGTCGTGGTCCAAGTCGAGGGGTGGTCGAGGCCTGAATAGATAAGACCAAGCCCCGAGAAATATAGTACTGGTGCTGACAATCGTGTCTCGAGGGGGTGCCTCACGGGGCACAGTGTTCAGCATGGCGTAGCGGTGCAGTACGAATCGCTAATTGTACGGGTATGGGCGGTAAAAGAAGGATTTGACCGTTGTACTTGGTCACTGTAACCCTGCTGTAGCCATGAGGTTATGCAGGAGTTGGTGAGCGCATTAATGCCCTGAATTCCGTACGAGGAGTAGATGAGTCGGAGGGGAGCAGCGGTCGACGGGGGGTCGTCCGCCCGCGCGGAGGTCCGTCTCTCGACGAGGGGTCGACCGCCCGTGCTGCGATCCGTCGATCGAGGGTCGCATCGAGGAAGGATGCGTTCGGATCGGCCCATCCTATTTATGGGCCGGCCCAGTGCGGCTCGGTCCAGGGGTGTCGGGCTTTGTTTCTTTGAAGAGTCCGGCTTGATTCGTGGGGAGTTTTCTCGAGGTTTTTACGCTAATTGTCGGGGATTATTTTTCCTAGGTCCAGGTCTAGGGTACCCACTTACTTGGGTACCTGACAGTAGCCCCCGAGTCTCGGTGTGAGTGCTGGCACTCACACAGAGGCTCATGAACTGGAGTCGTAGCGGTTGCCATTTTCCGAAGGGTGCGCGCGAGCTTACCCTTCGGGGGTAGCCCCCGAGGCCTCGGAGGAGTAGGATACTTCTCTGAGGGCTTTATGCGCTTCTTGTCGAGGGGTGCTCGAGTGGTCGAGCCCCCGTGCGTATTCGACCCTCTTTCGTCGAGGGGTGCCAGGGTGGCTGATCATGGTGAGTTTTTCCCCGGGGCGGCGCGATCATGAACTAGAGTCATAGCGCTCGTTGCCTTCCGAAGGGTGCGCGCGAGCGTACCCTTCGGGGGTAGCCCCCGAGGCCTCGGAGGAGTAGGATACTCCTCTGAGGGCTTTATGCGCTTCCTGTCGTGGGGTGCTCGAGTGGTCGAGCCCCTGGGCGTATTCGACCCTCTTTCGTCGAGGGGTGCCGAGCGTAGTCGAGCCCCCGGGCCTCATATGGCCAGGGCTTTGCTAGCTTCCGGCGTCCATCCCATGAGCCCTTTCGATCGGGTATGGGCTGAGAAGCATCGCACTACCCTCGATGGGCGAGTCTCGTCGTCCTCGGTTGAGCTGTTATCGGGAAATCCAAGCAAGAGCTTGTGCCCCGTTCGACTAGTGGCCGCGGAGGCGCTCTTATTAAAGCAAATCAATGGGTCCCATGGATGCCGGTCCCTTTCGATCGGGCTCGGTGGCTCGATGCCTTCCTCCGAGGGGATTCCGAAGTGGTCCCTTAGTTTTGCCTTGAATATGTCTAGGGGGGCCTCGAGAGTTCGTTCTCGAGCCGGAACCTCGTATCGGCTCTCCCCTGGTCATCCCTGACTCAGGTACTCGAGGGCGGTTGTCGAACCCTGACCGAGGGCCAACCTTCGCTCCCTCGACCGGGCCCTGCTTTCCTTCTCGTGGAAGATATCATCGCGGATAACTCCTCCCGTCCGTTGGGCGCGTTTTTTAGGCAGGAGACGGAGCGACACCGTCGTGGGGGGAGTGGGCAACAGCTAGAGACCGAGCGCGTGACGCATGTCCCTGTACCTGGGAATCGAGGGAAGGATTAGGTATGAGCATTGAATGCGGAGATTTACCTGCTCCCTGGCTGGATCCGCCCGTTGCTCCTCGGTCTGCCTATAAATTCGGAGGGTAGGATTCCATCCGTCCCCATCTTGCCCTCTTGTTTCCGCCGTCGCCGCCACCAGAGACCAATCGCGAACCAATCTGTTAGTGCAGAAAAGAGAGGGGAGAGGGAAATCGAGAGAGATTGGGAATCTTCCCTCCCGTTCGTCCACCGAGCAAATCCAATCTTCTGCCATGGGTGTGGAGCTTCTTCCCGCGGAAGACTGGCTTTCGTCGAACATGATGGAGCAGCAGTTGCGGAAGCTGGTCGATGATGGGCTCCTCCGCCCCATCACCTCGGACGACCGATCGGAGTGGATGGCGCCGCTGAGGGACCACCGAGAGCTGGATCCGCCGGCGGGCTACGTTGTGAGCTTTATCGCCTTCCACAAGATGGGGCTCGGAGCGTCGCCCAGCCGGTTCATGCACACGCTGACTAACCAATACGAGGTCGAGCTCCAACACTTCTCCCCAATGCCATCTCCAATGCGGCAATCTACGCCGCCGTCTACGAGGGGTACCTTGGGATGGAGCCATATTGGGATCTGTGGCTCCATCTCTTCAAGTGGGAGTACTTCTCCAAGCCGGTGTCGCCGGGGAAGAGGAGCACCGTCCGCGCCGGTTGTTGCAACTTGGCGTTGAAGCGGGGGATCAGTATATCCCGACGGGGTTGATTTCAAACCACAGCGAGTGGCATGCTCGGTGGTTCTATCTCTGGAACGACGACGGTCTGCTGCCGCACCACACCGAGCGCACCATCGTGGAGCGCCCGTATAATTGGTCGCACGGCGTGGCGGGGGAGAATCAGGTGAGGCTGGACCCCCTCCTCGATGCGTTGAGGACATTACGCAACCAGGGCCTGACCGCTAGGATCGTCGTCTTGGCTTTCCACAGCCGGAGGGTCCTTCCATTGATGCAGCGCTCACTGCACCTGGACTCGAGGGGTGCCGGATGTTGACCGAGGTCCTTCCCACCGAGGAGGTTGTAAAGCGCGTGAAGGGGGCGGTCGCCAGCCCCTTTACGCCGGTGAAGGTGAACAACATCCCGATGCTGCTGGACGACGGCCACATACAAATGGTGAGTGTCTCGACCCACTATTCTTGGTTTTTTATTTTCTTTGCCTCGTCCTTATGCTCTTCGGTCGTGGGTTTATGTGCAGGGGGCATAGACTTTAGGAGGTCGAAGCCCTGGTTAAGGAGGACGATCCCGATCGTCAGGTGAGATGCTTCACTGCCCACCAGCAAAAGAAGAGTAAGGATAAGGAAAGGAATGAGAATAAGAAGAAGAGCCTCGAGCGCCTGGCGCATGACCAACGTCGCGTGAAACAGAGGCGCGAGGGGCTCCCCGAGGAAGAGTCTCCCTCCGAAGAAGAGGAGGGGGAGGAAGACAAGGGCGATGATGATGAATGGGTGTAGGCGCGCCTCGACGCCACAATCCCACCTGAACTGACGTCCGCTTTACACAGGAGATGGTCGAGACGGGGTCGACATCCCAGGTATCGAGGGGGGCCCTGACGTCTACTGAGGGCCGTGAGGCGAGGACCTCAGAGCAGCCTCGGGAGAGGATGACGACCGACTCCTCGGCCCAAGGAGGGTCGTCGTCATGGCATACGCGTGGGGGGCTCAGCCATCTTCGTCATGGGGCAAACCCAGCACGCCGCCTCTCCGTACTAGATCTTCGATCTTCGGCGCATAGACACGGGATCTGACGGCCTCAGAGGAGCAGAGGATGCCACGAGCGTCGCCGACCGTGGCCCAGGGCAGCTCTGGATCTAGCAAGGAGTCGTCAAAGAGGGGGACTCAGAAGCCCTCGAGCGGTTCGAGGATGCCCAAGAGGGCACCCCTTATTCCTGTGGGGTAAGTTTTCGACCTTTGTGGTTTCATTTTCCCTTTTTGTCGTTTACAAGATGTTTAACGTGCTATGCTCGTGCATGTTCAGGCTCAAGCGTCCAACGGAGGCGGCGACTCCCTCTGCCGCCAAGAGGCTCAAGATCGATGCGCCCGCGAAGATGGCAGCGTCAGCACCAGGTGCCACTTCGGGGTCTCGATCAGCGGCGGTGGCCGCTTGGCTTGCGAAGGCCCGCGCTGCGATGGCTCTAGGTAGGCTGACGGGTGCTTCTTTCGGTGTAGGCTCGGGGACCTCGGGGACCACGGTGGGTGGCGACATCGCCCACAACCGGGAGCGGACCGAGGTGCCTTCCGGCGCCGCCGAGCTCGAGGGCGTCGCCAGCGGCCGGGTGCCGGGGTCGACGGAGGAAGCCCCGATCACCATCGAGGACAAAGGGTTGGATTTCTCTGCTCGTAATGCAGAGGAGATGGTGGAGTTCCATCAATAGTAGCAGCCGTGGTCACCGTGGCCACTAGGGCTGCACAAGTGGGAGGAGCGACAGAAGCAGGAGCAGCTACAGAAGCAGTAGGAGGACGGGCGGCAGCCCTTGAGCGCACCGTAGCAACAACAACAGCTACAGCCGTAGCAGCAGCAGCAAGCGCGGCGGCAGGAGGAGCTGGCATCTTCGGATCTTCCGCAGCAGCCGCAGCCGGTGAAGACGCCCTCGGACCTGCCACAGCCGGAGGAGACGGTGCTGTCGGCCGCGGGGCAGGACGGCAGACGGCCGGAGCCGCTGGCTTTGAACCAGCGGAAAGAGGCTCCGCTGAATGCGGGCCAGGAAACCAAGCGGCCAGAGTCGCCGGCCTTGAGCCATCCAGAGGAGCTAGTGACCGAGGACATCCCGGCGTGGGGGAGGGTCGAACAGCCAATCGCGCAGGCGGTCCCGGCAGAGGCGTCGGAGGCCGAGGTGGTTGCGATGGCACTGATGCCTCGCCCGCCATTGGCTGGGGCGTTGGCCGGTTGGGGGTCGTTGCACGGCCCCAGCCTGTATGCTCCCGGCCTCCTCGCCAAAGAGAAGCAAAAGGCAGGGGAGGCTGGGTCGTCGAGGGTTGAAGAAGAAGCAAAGTTGCCATTCCCCACGCTGGCTGACCAAGTACTCCGTCAAGACGGTTCCGTCGAGATGGGGGACAACATTATGGCGGCTATGCAGGAGCGGATCGATATGGACCTCCCTTACTGGGGTCGTGAAGCTCTTCAACTCCATGACCTGACGAATCCCAACGCGCCCATGTTCGAGGTGAATGATCTGACGAAGGTCGAACGATGGGAGCACGTCAAGGAGTTTCGGGTCTGGATGCAGCACGCCCTGCGATTGGCGGTCGACATCGCCACTAAGGACTTGGCAAGAGCCTTCAAGGTATGCGATTTCTCCTCAGGATACGAGGGATCGACTTGCTTTCTTATCTGATGCTCTTTCTCATGTTTCTTGTTTCTAGGATCTGAGGGGATGCTCCCAGACCAAATCTCAATGCATCCACCTGACAAGAGGTGGATGCAAGCAGCGGCCGAGGCGATGAAGGCGAAGGAGGACGTGGCCAAGGCCAAGGAGGAGGCAACGAAGGACAAGAAGGACGCCTTCGCGGCTCGAGGGGAGGTGACCCAAGCCAAGGAAGCAGAGACCAAGGCCAAGGACGACGCCACCAAGGCCCGGGAGGAGGCGTAGAAGGCCCACGAGGACCTCTCCTTGGCGGGAGGGCATGTTAAGATGCTCGAGGGGGGCTCAAGCGGTCCACAGCACGCATGAAGGAACTCGAGGAGAGCCTCACCCTGGCTTCTCGCGACCATGACGCGCTGAACATCTCTATCGGGGAGGAGAAGCGCCGCGTCCATACCCTGGCCGACGAGGTCTCGACGCTGAAGGGAGCCCTCCATCAGAAGGAGAGGGCCCTCGAGGGCACCGGTAAGGTGATCGAGGAGCTGCAGGCGGAGAAGACGGACGCAGCCGAGGCCTTGGCGGAGGCCAAAAAGGTGTTCGCCGAGTTGTGAGATGGGTACACGGCCCTCGAGACCCACACCAACAGTAGGCTTGTTGTTTTTGCCTTTAGCTTTTCGGTCTGAGTGCCTTGTCTGCCGTGATCGACCTTGTCCTATGTTTCAGACCTCGACGAACAGAGGCTCCAGGCCCGGAAAGACGCCAAGGCGCTCCAAGATCTTTACTGGGCGGAGGCGACACTGACCGATAAGCTCCGAGGCACCATCGACTCGGTCTACGACGGTCTGGGGGTCGACCCAGAGGAGGAGGTCGAGGGTGACATGCGTGGGGACCCATGTCTCCGGCGAATGTACGCCCTCGACCGTGTCGTGCGGGAGCAGATCCGTGACGCGCTCCATCATGGCGTGAAAAGGGTGATGGCGGTCGTCTGCTCTGGCTTCATGTATGACATGGCAGTCATCTCACACGGCTTCATCTCCGACCCCAACAAGACTGAGGAGGAAAATCATGAGACGCATTTGGCCTTGGTCGAGGCGGTGGAGGTGCCGAGTGGCGAGTTGGCGAAGCTTTTCGAGCCCGAGGTCGTCTCTCCCGACGCTGACGATGAAGAGGGCATGTGAGCCAAATCTGGCAAGTTGCCCATGTAATAGTTAGTATTTTGCGAACTATGACGGTGTGGCCCTGGGGGCCTTGGAAACATTATGCATGTACATATTTTATTTTGCATTTTATTTTCGATGTTCTATTTCTCGCTTTGCCTGAGTTGGCCGTTCACAAGGTTTTCGACGCGTACGTTTGCCCCTCGACAGGGGAATGAGTGGAGGTACTGTAGCCCGGGGGCATGGTTGGTCTCGCGGCTCAACGCCCTCGACCTCTCGGGGCGTTGCGTGGCGTTTTCGACCGAGTGTCAGCAAGGATCGAGGCATAGGAAGAATAGGACGCTCGAGTTTTAAAAAAACGTGCCAGTTTTTTAGGAACTTAGGGGGATTCCTCCCTTTATAGCCCCCGAGGGAGGCTCGGCTCTGATGAAGCAGAGTCGAGGCTACCTTAAGCATATGAACAAAAAGTTAAACTTGTAAACGAAAGTACTTCTTATTCATTCATGGTATGAAAAATGTACAAAGCCTCGAGGCCCTAGGGGTAAAAGCGACGTAGTTGTTCAATGTTCCATGCGTTGGTGAACGTTTCACCCTTCCCATTGGATAGCTTGTAGGTTCCGGGCTTCAATACTTCTGCGACGATGAAGGGGCCCTCCTATGGTGGAGTCAACTTGTGGCAGCCCTTGTTGCTCTATCGTCGACGGAGGACAAGGTCGTCGACTTGGAGATCCCTCTTTGCGCACGTGTTTGTCGTGGTAGCATCGAAGCTTCTGCTGGTACCTCATGGAATTGAGGACAGCCATGTCTCGGGCCTCCTCGAGTTGGTCGATGGCGTTTGCGAGTGCTTCTCCGTTCGTCTGTTCGTTGTAGGCCTTCAGTCGAGGGGACCCGTACTTGAGGTCGGTGGGGAGGACGGCCTCAGACCCATAGACTATAAAGAACAGGGTGAACCCCGTGGCTCGACTCAACGTCGTCCTTAAGCTCCATAGGACTGAAGGCAGCTCGGCGGCCCACTTCTTACCATGCTTGTTTAGCCGATTGAAGATCCGAGGCTTGAGACCTTGTAGAATAATCCCATTGGCGTGCTCGACCTGGCCGTTAGTTCTAGGATGAGCAACAACGGACCAGTTCACATAGATGTGATGGTGGTCGTAGAAATCCAGGAACTTCTTGCCGATGAACTGCGTGCCGTTGTCGGTGATGATGACGTTGGGGACCCCAGAGCGATGGATGATGCCGGTGAAGAACAGTATTGCCTGCTCAAACCGGATGTTGGTGATGGGCCGAGCCTCAATCCACTTGGTGAACTTGTCGACGGCTAAAAGTAGATGGGTGTAGCCCCCGGTTGTTTTATTTAATGGCCCCACGAGATCGAGCCCCCAAACCGTGAACGGCCACGTAATGGGGATCGTCTATAGAGCATGAGCTGGGAGGTGGGTCTGCCTGGCATAGAATTGGCACCCTTTGCATGTGCGGACGAGGTTGATGGCGTCGGAAACTGCGGTCGGCTAGTAGAAGCCTTGCCGAAAAGCGTTTCCGACAAGGGTCCTTGGAGCAGCGTGATGGCCGCAAGCCCTCGAGTGTAGATCCTTGAGCAGCTTTTTTCCCTCCTCAATGGTGATGCAGCGTTGGAGGACACCGGTGGGGCTCCGTCAATAGAGCTCCTTGTCGTCACCGTAGAGGACGTAGTTTTTCACCCATCGAGCGATGCAACGGGCCTCGATCCGATCTTTCGGAAGCTCCCCTCGAATAAGGCAGTCGAGGAAGGGAGTGCACCAGTCTGGCTCGAGGGTTGGTGGAGGAGGCGACCCCTCAATCTCCATGGCCTCGGCCCCGGTTGAGGGGGGCCTCGGTCGAGGGAGGGGTGTCGACTTCCTGTGCTGCGACTCCTTCCCCTGCGCCTAGATCGACAGAGGGCTCGTACAAGTCCTTCGAGAAAACATTAGGCGGCATAGTACCTTGAGTTGATGCGATCTTGGCTAATTCATCTACGGCCTCATTGTATCTGCGGGCGATATGGTTGAGCTTGAGGCCGTAGAACTTGTCCTCTAATTTACGAACCTCCTTGTGGTAGGCTTCCATCTTGGGGTCGTGGCAGCTCGAGGCCTTCATGAATTGATCGATCACAAGCTGTGAGTCACCACGGACGTCGAGGAGTCGAACCCCAAGCTCGATGGCGATGCGCAAGCCGTTGACAAGGGCCTCATACTCCGCGATGTTGTTGGAGGCGGCGAAAGTGGAGTCGTATGACGTATCGCATGTGGACTCCGAGGGGCAAGATGAAGACCAGGCCCGTGCCAGCTCCTGTTTTCATCAAGGACCCGTCGAAGTACATCGTCCATAGCTCCGCCCGGATCTGAGCGGGAGGTAGCTGAGTGTTGGTCCATTCTGCAATAAAATCCGCTAGTACCTGGGACTTGATGGCTTTGCGTGGCGCGAAGGAGAGGGTCTCGCCCATGAGCTCGACCGCCCACTTTGCAATTTTCCCCGAGGCCTCCCGGTTATGGATTATTTCCCCAAGGGGGAAAGACGAGACCACAGTCACCGGGTGGCTAAGGAAGTAGTGTTGGAGCTTGCGTTGCATAATTACGATGGCGTTGAGCAGCTTTTGAATCTGCGGATAGCGAACCTTGGTCTCCGTGAGTACCTCGCTGATGAAATAGATAGGCCGCTGGATGGGCAAGGCGCGCCCTTCTTCTTCCCTCTCGACAACTATGGCCGCGCTGACCACCTGGGTGGTTGCGGCAACATAGAGAAAGAGTGGCTCGACTGGATTCAGAGGTATGGGAATTGGAGGAGAGGTTAGCATAGCTTTGAGCTTAGCGAGGGCCTCCTCAGCCTTGAGGGTCCACATAAAGCGCTCTGACTTTTTCAAGAGACGGTACAGAGGCAGTGTTTTTTCTCCGAGACGTGAGATAAAGGGACTGAGGGCTGTGAGGCAGCCCGTGACCTTCTGAACGCCCTTGAGATCTTGGATTGGGCCCATCTTGGTGATTGCTGAGACCTTTTCAGGTTCGCCTCAATGCCACGCTAAGAGACGATATACCCTAAGAGCATGCCGCGAGGAACGCCAAAGACGCATTTCTCAGGGTCAAACTTGATGTTCTTTGCCCGGAGGCATTCAAACACGATCTTGAGGTCATCGATGAGGTTGTCGACCTTTTTGGATTTGACTACGATATTGTCGACGTAGGCCTCGACTATCGGACCGATGTGTTCGCCGAAAACATGGAGCATGCACTGCTGATACGTCGCCCCGGCGTTTCGAAGGCCGAAGGGCATGGTAACATAGCAATACATGCCAAAAGGGGTGATAAAGGAGGTCGTGAGCTGGTCGGACTCCTTCATCTTTATTTGGTGGTAACCGGAATAGGCATCGAGAAAAGAGAGTTTCACATCCCGTGGTAGAATCAACAATTTGATCAATGTGTGGTAAAGGGAAAGGAACATTCGAACATGCTTTATTCAAACTGGTATAGTCTACACACATCATATATTTCCCACTCTTTTTCTTGACTAGTACAGTTAGCTAACCATTCGGATGATGAACCTCCTTGACGAATCCGGCCTCCAAAAGCTTGTGGACCTCCTCCCCGATGATCTTGCGCTTCTCCTCATCGAAGTGGCACAAGCGTTGCTTCGTCGGCTTAGACCCGGCTCTGATCTCCAAGGTGTGCTTGGCAACTTCCCTCGGTATGCCTGGCATATCCGAAGGACTCCACGCAAACATGTCGGCGCTCGCGCGGAGAAAGTCGACGAGCACTGTTTCCTATTTGTCATCGAGGGTGGCACTGATCATCAGCGCCTTCCTGTCAGAGCTGCTGGGGTCGAGGAGGATCTTCTTTGTGTCTTCTGCAGGCTCAAAATTGCCGGCATGGCGCTTGGAATCTGGGGCCTCGGCGGCAAGGCCTTCGAGGGTTGCCGACACATCGAGAATTCTTCGACCGCCTCCCCGTTCTCAATGCACTCGACGTCACAATCGTAAGCGTCCACGTGGGAGGGGCCGACAGTGATCACGCCCCTGGGTCTTGGCATCTTGAGCTTGAGGTAGATGTAGTTGGGGATCGCCATGAACTTGGTGTAGCCGGGCCCGCCGACGATGGCATGGTACGTGCCGCGGAACCCGACCACTTCGAAGGTGAGCATCTCCTTCCTGAAGTTCGTGGGGGTGCCAAAACAGACGGGGAGGTCGATGGTGCTGATGGGAAAGGCCTTCTTCCCCGACACGACTCCGTGAAAGCTCTCGCCGCTGGATTGGAGTTTTGACCTCGGGATCCCCAGGAGGTCGAGGGTCTTGGAGTAGATGATGTTGAGGTTGCTGCCTCCATCCATGAGTACCTTGCTGAGGCGGCTGTTGACGATGATGGGGTCGACGACGAGCGGGTACGCCCCTGGCCTAGGAACGTAATCCGGGTGGTCATCACGGTCGAACGTGACGGCCGTATCGAACCAGTCGAGGTAGTGAGGGGTCGTGACCCGCACGGAGAAGACATCTCGATGCTTCCTCTTGCGCTGACGCGGTGTGAGGTGAGCCGAGGGCCCCCGTCGATCATGTAGCAGTCGAGGACGTCGGGGAAGTCATCTTCCTTGTCGCCGCCCTTGTCCTTGGGGTCCTCCTTCTTGTCATCTTTCTTGAGGCATAGGCTGTCAAAGTACTTCTTGAGCATCCGACAGTCCTCGAGGTTGTGATTTGCCCCTCCCTTGTGGTAAGGGCAGGGCTCCTTCAGCATCTTGTCGAAGATGCCACTTCGGGGGCCTCGAGGCTTCTTGCTCTCGACGGCGGTGACGAGATCGTCGTCCGCCACCTCGCGCTTGCCCGGTTAGTTCTTCTTCTTCTTCTTGTTGTTCTTCTTGGCGCCCTTGCTCGAGCTCTCGGGGTCGCCTTCCTGCGCCCTCCCTTGGCCATCGCCAAAGAAAGCGCCCACCGCCTCCTCGTCGGCCGCGTAATTGGCGACGACGTCCATCAGCTCGTCAGCTGTCTTGGGGGGGTTACGCCCCAGCTCCCGGACCAGCTCCTTGTAGGTGGTGCCCGAGACGAATGCCAAGATGACATCGTGGTCGGAGATGTGGAAGAGCTCGGTGTGTCGCTTGGAGAAGCGTCGGGCAAAGTCGCGAAGAGACTCCCTAGGCTTCTGCTTGCAGCTACGGAGGTCCCAGTAGTTGCCGGGGCGCACGTAGGTTCCCTTAAAATTCCCCTCGAACACCCTGACGAGGTCGGCCTAGTCGTGGATCTGGTCGGGGGGAAGTTCCTCGAGCCACCTTCGAGCAGTGTCTGACAGGAACAGGGGGAGCTGACGGATGATGGTGTGGTCGTTGCGTGCTCCGCCCAACTGGCATGCCAACCGAAAGTCGGCCAGCCATAGCTCAGGATTAGTCTCGTCGTTGTACTTGACGAGGCTTGTGGGGGACGGAAGGGATTCGACAGCGGCGTCCTTTGAATCATCCTGCTGAAGACTCGAGGGCCGGGCGGCTCGGGGGACCGATGCCGGTGCTCACCGCTGTCGTACCGCTCGCCCCTATGCGCGCTGTAGCCTCACGCCTCGGCATCTCCGCTCTTACGTCTGCGGTTCTCGTTGATGTCGTGACGTGCGTCTCGAGGCTCGCGGTTGTCGATGATGCGATTTCAGACGGGAGTTGCCCACTTCGGTGGTGGAGCGGCCTCCTGATGAACCGAGCCCTCTCTCTCGTGTCGGGAAGGCTCGGCGGGTCGCTCCGAGGTGGCCGCTCGGCGTCTCGAGGCTGAGCTCTCGTCCTGCTACGCAGACGCGACCTCGAGAAGCCCCTGCTCCTTCCTCGATGATCTGCCTGTTGATGTCCCGAGCCCTGGCTCGAGCTCGTACGCCTTGGTCGCGCTCGCGTTCCTGCTCGAGGGTCCGCCCGAGCTGACACAGGCGCTCCCGATCTTCGTCGAGCTTGGCCAGCATCTCTCAAACTTGTGCGAGCTGGGCGTCCTGGGCGTCTTGGGGTATCTGTACATCGTTCGGCGCCGCTGGAGGCGCCTCCCGACCTGGTACAGGATCGACCCCGTCTGCGGCCGCCACCGCTACTGCGGCGTTATCGGTTTCGTCGCTTGACGCGATGGCCCCGTCGATATGGAAGCACTCCCGTGTGGGGTCGTAGCTGTTGTTGGCGGAGTCGGAGTCGGGGTAGCCAAAGTAAATGTTAGGGAAGTACCCCTTGCTGCGCTGCTCCTCCTCCAACTGGCGTCGAAGTGTACCGAGCTTGTAGTGCTTGGGACCGGGAGTCTCTGAAGACTCTGGGTACTCGGAGGCCGACATAGAAGTCACAAAGTCCATGGTGGCACGGAGGAGGCGCCCCAGGAGGTCCTCATACACACTCATGTTGGTGCTCACCGAGGAGGAGTACCACTTGGCAACGTTGTTGAGGCCGAACGGGAACGGTCGACGAGACTCGTACAGCCCGTGCGGGAGCAAGTTGGGTGGTACCGAGGCGGCGCCCGCCGGAGAGATTGCGCCTGGTCCCTTCGGCGAACACTTGGTGAAGCTGAAGTCTAGGTCATTCGTGGGATCCTCCTGGCTCACCCTTTGCACCCAATGATAGGTCAGACAGGCCCACAACGAGGAGTCCCACATCACTAGTCGGAGGTGCGGTGGCCATGGTGGATACCGCTTCACCCGTGAGCAGGCAATAGCGTTTGCGCCGATCGCGCCGTCTCTTAGCCGACACACGCAGTGAGAGCAGCAGGACCGACGTGTTATCCTCCCACTCTTGGGAGGCTCGTTGTCGCCATTCTCTGGATCTCTGGGCGGAAGCAGGATCATCTCCCAGCTGCGGCCTATCGACATGAACTCCAGGCTCCCGAACCAGATCACCGTGCCGAACGGAAGTGGCGAAACGGGGTCTGTCATCCGGAAGAATGGCGGGAAACGGTGTGACACGCAGACTCTCCTACCTGGCACGCCAAGTGTCGGTGTCCTGACCCGGGGGCCAAGCACCAACGAGTAAATTCGTGTTGCGTGCTCCCAAATCCGTATGGTGATGCAAGAAGAACACACGATTTTTATCCTGGTTCGGGCAATAGAAGGCCCTACGTCCAGCAGGGGAAGAGAGTTTGTATTATCTTGCACCGAAGTGCTTGTACAGGGGAAATACAAGCGAGCGAATAGGAACGGGGGTGTAGAGCAATGCCTAAGCCTAGGAGCGCTAAGCCTATGCCTTGCAACTGGGGCGCTCGGATTTCTCTAAGTGTTGTCCGATACTTGTCGGAATGTTGTCCCCCTCCTTGAAACTAGCCCCTGGCGTCCCCTTTTATAGGCCAAGGGGAGGCTCAGGTGTACAGGAACGCTAGGGCTATCGTAGATGATGACGTCGAGGAGTTGATGCCGTTCATGTCACGACTAATGTAGAGGCGTGCCCTGGGCATGGCCTGCCCTGTAGCGACGTGCTTGGAGACGATGGCTGTCCTTCAGGTGTATCACGATGGCGCCACAGGTGGTCGGTGAAAGATCCGTGCCCAAGCGGGGCGTGTGGATCCCTGTAGACGTCGTGTCGGGAGTTGTTGAAGCGTTGACTGGAGGCGTCGTGGTCCAAGTCGAGGGGTGGTCGAGGGGGTCGAGGCCTGAATGGATAAGACCGAGCCCCGGAAAATACGGTACGGGTGCTGACAATAGCGTCTCGCGGGGGTGCCTGATGGAGCACAATGTCCGGCATGGCGTAGCAGTGCGGTACGAACCGCTGATTCTACGGGTATGGGCGGTAAAAGGAGGATTTGACCGTTGTACTTGGTCACTGTAACCCTGTTGTAGCCATGAGGTTAGGCAGAAGTTAGTGAGCGCATTAAATGCCCCCGATTCCGTACGAGGAGTAGATGAGTCGGAGGGGGAGCAGCGGTCAACAGGGGGTCGTCCGCCCGCGCGGAGGTCCGTCTCTCAACGGTGGGTCGACCGCCCGTGCTGCGATCCGTCAATCGAGGGTCGCGTCGAGGAAGGATGAATTCGTATCGGCCAGTCCCATTCATGGGCTGGCCCAGTGCGGCTCAGTCCATTGTTGTCGGGCTTTGTTTCTTTGAAGAGCCGGGCTTGATTCGTGGGGAGTTTTTTCGGGGTTTTTACGCTAATTGTCGGGGATTATTTTTCCTGAGTCTAGGTCTAGGGTACCTCCTTATTTGGGTACCCAACAATTACCTAAACATACTACTTTTTTTTGGTGATCAAATACAAATACCTGATATCTAACAGGCAAACAATGAAAGCAGTAAGGTGGTGGAACAAGGTTTAAGAGATCAGACACATTTTGAGGATACCTTAAGACACATTAGTTAGGTTTAGACTTTACCTTGAACTACCATACAAATTTGTTGTCAGGATTCGGGTGGGTTAACAGTTTATCAGAAGAGAAATGAATTAGATTTACAATGTAATTTCCATCACTCTTGCTGGTTCCTAATTGGAACAATATCCGAATATGCAACTGAACTATGTTCCTCTCCTGTCAGTGAACAAAGACTGGCAGATTGCCACTAAAATCAGTGCTCATGGTGTGAACCCTTTGCATTTCTAAGTTTCATTCTCAATTTTTCTTTTGGCAATTATAATCCTCTAATTTATCATTAGACAGAAAAATGATACTATGGTACACCAATCTCTGGGCTTTTACAATTTCTCAGGCCTAATTGTAACTAGTACAGTGCCCATGCTAACGCCACGACTTAATTTTAAAGATACATACAAAAACAACCAAACAATATCTTAATGTAACTGTATATGACCATGTATATAATATGAAAACACTCTAGCAATTCTTTTTTTAAGCTTCACACAATTGTTCATTACAAACAGCTAAGGTTTTCAACAAAATAAAAAAAAAATAGGCCAGACCATAATAATACATCTAAAGGATGACAACTTGACAAATACAGGTTCCAGCTCCTCTGTTATCCCTGAGGGTTCCTCCAAATTAGTATGTTAATGTCAAGTTCCATCTCCAACTAAAATGCTTGCACAAGAATTTCGTTCCTCTACATCATCTCCAGTGACTGAATCAAGTGTGAATGTAGTGTGAATGTACTTTCATCTCCATATTCTGAATTCAAAAAAACACAGAAATCAAAAGAAAAAAACTGGATTCCTCAGCCTCTGAAACCATGTTCATGTTATCAAGAAGTTTGATTGAGCTAAATGGCATCTAGCTAGAGGGGGCAAGTGAATGGGAGAACTTGGCCTATAGCGTACTTACAACCCAACACGCCTCTCTTCTAATCACCAAGATTACACACATATCCGCTAGTGATATGCTGTCCCTAGTAACAATTAGGCATTTCTCCAAGCATTGATGAAGCAAAATGATGAAAGAAATAAAAACCTGATAGCACTTTCAAACTTATTAACATGTAACTGGTTGTAAAAGCTAAGCTAAAGCAAGTACTACTATAGTATCATTGCCTTGAGAACAAAATAGAATCAGCACAATAATTGAAGCAATACCTGATATTATAAGGAAGCAATGATTAGTCTACAGTGCTCGAATAAAGAAAAGACCACCATTGGCTAAGCATGCATGCAAAAGAACGGAATGTTATTGCACTGAACATATTGCTCCTGTTGAGCTGACCGACTCAGAAGAATTCCGAGATGCTGCTTCTGTTTTCTAATTGCTGGGAACCAAAACATAGAGGCATTGAGCTGTTCCTGCAATAGTGCTGTAAAGAGAAAAATAAAAATCGAATCAAGCAAGCTGCTACCATTGGTTTGGAAACGAAAAGAGAGTCGAGGTGCTGCTAGACTAGCATTCTGAAAAACAAAACAGAGAGAATTAGGTTTAGCGTGATCAGCATTATCATGTCATTCCGTTGCAATTAATAAGCACTGAAGATCACCTTACAGGCAAAGGAAGAGAGAATTGTCATTACAGCAAATGAAGAGAATGAGAGGGAGGAGAGATTAGATATGAACATGTACCTAGGAATTTCCTTTTATATCAGCATCTATTTCATGAGAGATCCTGAGAAAAAAAAACAAAAGGAATGAAACAAAAACATGTCAAGTTCAATTCCACTAAACCTTACATCTTCAATGATCCGAGATATACATGGCCCAGTTCTGTGTCACAACCTTACTCTACGTCAGTACAATTCCACTGAGTTCTTGTCTATGAAAGATGAAATTGGGAAAAGAAAGTAAAAAGAAATTCAATAACTTTGCACCAACCAAATCTTACCCGAGACCATTTCACACTTCAGAAACGAATAAAAACGAATCTAAGAACAACAGTATTCAGAGAACGGGGACGGAGATTCAGAACGGACCTGCAATCTGTCCCCTCGTCCGATGCCCTCCTGCGTCGCCCGTCTGCCGCCGCCAGCGACCATGTCCCAGCCACGGCGCCGGTCTGCAAGCCAGGCCAAGCCGTGGGAAGGAGCTCACCGGAGCCACATCGAAGCCTGCAGCAAGCACCGGCCGCCGGGAAGGCCGGCGAGCAGCCGTGGGGCGCGGTCCGCCGCAGGAGCGGAGAGGGATCGTCGGGGGCAGGTCGAGCTTGATGCGCGCTGGGACCGAAGCGCGGCAGTCATGGACGCGCGCATCGGGCTCTGCTTGGGGCGGATCGGCGACGGGAGGGCGGAGAAGCGCACATCGGGCTGGTGCCTGGCCTTGAAGCGGACCAGCGACGGGATCGCGAAGGGCGCGCGCATCGGGGCTGCCGCCTTCTTGAGCAGGGTGGGTCGCTGTGCGGGGCGCGGCAGGCGGCGTCTGTCGCGGGGAGCGGCTGACGCGTCGTGCCCGTGGAGGAGTCGGCGGTTGAGGACTTCTGGTGTATCGGGTAACCCTCCTCCATGGCCACGCCGCCGCCGCCCGCGCGCCAGAATTTCGCCACGAGGTCGACCACAGCGAGGCTTGGCCACCGCGAGATGACTGGCATGCCTGGTTGCCGTGACCTGGGTAGCCGCCACCGACGCCGCCTCGGCCGGCCGCGCGAGGCCATGGGCCACCGACCGATCGGGGGAAGCTGGCGGCCATTGCTGCTACCCCGCACCGGGAGGGGAGATGAGGTTGAGGGATCCATGATTTATTTTTTCGGAAAAAAAAAAAGCAACGCAACGCAGGAATCGAACCCTGGGCGTGAGGGTCGGGCGAGCGCGAGGGTGGCGAGCGGGGTTGTAAATAGGAGGTGTGTTGGGAGTCAAGGAAGAATCAGTTGAGAGAAATTTTTAATTATAGTATAGATGATATAGGTCCGGAGATATTAAATTTTGTTACATGCCTACTTGGCACCGTGTCATACTGCGGACATTCATGAGTTCATAGGAAGAGAGAGATCAGTCATGTGCGCATTCGAAGATCACAACTGGTAGTGGCATCCATCCTTGTAGTGGACGAAAAAACTAGTGCTCGGAGGTCGGAGCTCATTCATCATATTCGGCTGTAACTTGTACATACTGGGAGAAATACAGGCACATCGGAGGCTAATTTAAGAGCTCTTCACCACCCGATGAGCAACGCCATGCCACGCATGCCCAAGCGCTAAACAGCTGGGATTACAAGGCAATTCGTCTTGGGTACCGCTAAAAGAGTGAGCTGTTCGTCTTCCTCCATAATTCGTCTTGTGCCGGTACAAGAGTGGTATGCTGTTTCTCGGCAACTTTGTGTGCAACTGGGACTTGACCTGAGTTTGTGCACCGAAGTGCCCTCATTGACCAGCAGCCTAAGCACTGCGGTTCTGCCAGTGCCCAACTGAATATGGTTAATCTCCACTACTGAATCGATAATCGCGAGTCATACAACATGAGATCTGATCTCTCAGAATGCGAACCATACATCTGATAAACCAAACAGTTCATTGACCGGCTAGAAAATGTGTTCAAAATAGTAGTCACAGAAGGATAACACGGTTTACCACCACTCAAGATTATACTGTCACAAACTTTTACCAAACTACTTAAAACAATGGACCAGATGTTCCACAAAACTGATACAAAAGCACAGCTTCTCAGTACTTGATCGGGGCAAGAATCTCCAGCTGAGATCCCAACTTCTCCTCGGCTGTCTTCTCAGCCTTGACACGGAGCTTAGCCAGTTGCTTCCTCCTCTCATAGGCAACCTTGGCCTTCTCCTTCCTCTTCTCCTCGAGTTCCTGATACAGCAAACAAGGGCAGTCAGATACCAGGACATATTTGGACGGATTTCAATTTCAGTGTAAAAGAATACAGCCATAAAACACCTACGGCCACTTTTAAGTGCTCACATGACCTGGGTTGTTCTAATTGCAATGTAATGGGCCTCAGAGATCTTGGTGGTTAAGATCATCAAATGGGAAAACCCATCAAGAGTAGCAAATATTTTGACCACATCATAGGCACATCACAATTATAAACAAATGATTGAATCGATTTATAGGAGTTAAGACATACAGAACCATACATTATGATCTGAAAATGGTGCATCAACATAACACATGCATGTATCAAATAATCAACCAAGATGACACAACCATCAGCAAAAGCATTAGATTTCCAAACCAAAGAGGCAAGTATCTTCTGATGTTGCATGATTTTGTCAGAAGTAGCTGGTTGTTAAAATCATTTTGTAAAATCAATGGGAATCCGATTGATTTTTCTTCATCATCCAGAATCATGCACATTTCAGCATAATATCTCAATCTCAACAAGATAAAAAATAGGCAATTCTAGCAACAAGAATTCAACAACAAATGCGAGGATTTCCTCAGTATGAAAATGTCCAGGCGTCCAGCACGGACGAAACTATAGGAAATTCCAGTAATGCACCAAACTAATCAAGTAATAATGACATCAGTAAGAAAAAGTAAGAGACTTTCAATTAGAATCAGGATACTAATTACTTACTATCTCACTCAAACTAGCAACACCATTTAAGCCTTCTGCAAACGATGCCACATGATTATACAAGAAAAAAAGAGTAGGAAAACGCTTACCCTGATGGTGTCATGGTAGTTCCATCCGACCTCCTTGGAGAGCTCGCCGAGGAGGCAGTACTTGTGCCCAGGCTGCAGCCTCAGAACCCTATACACCACAACAACGAACGCTATCAGACACGAACATCACAGGTTAATCAGCCAGCAATCAGACAAATCTCAAATACGAATGAAAGAAACACATACTTAAGAGCGTCAGGGATGACCACACGCTTGGTCTTGTCGTACGGCGGCGGGACGCCCTCATAGGTCTTGAGCCTCGCCAGAGCCGCCTCTCCCCTCTTGGTCTTGTGCGGAATCATCCTGCAAAACAACAGCAGCACACATAAATCACACAAACCACAAGATACATCGCAAAAACCAAAACCAGACGGATCCGGGCGGCGTTGCTGACATACCCGCGGATGGTGCGCCACAGGATCTTGGCTGGGGCACGGAAGTGGATAGGCCCGTGGGACGGCTTGGTGTTCATCCGCTTGCGGAGGAAGCGGAGGTACTTCATCTTCTGGCGGACGAGCCCGCCCGACATGCAGATCTCCTCGCAGCGGACGACGACCACCTTCTGCCCATTCAGCAGCTCCTTGGCGATAATCGACGACAGGCGTCCGAGCATGTGGTGGCGCGCGTCCACCACGATGCGCTTCGCGCACACGCCGGAACCGCAGACCATGGCGGCCTTACCTGTGATGAGGCGGCGGCGGCGCTAGGGTTGGGAGTGGCTTGGAGAAGCGGGTGAAGTGGACGCGAGAGGTATTAGGGTTTCTGTTTTATAGAGATCAAGGATCAGGGTTCTTTAATGGGCCAGGCCGTGGAACGGTTCTTTGGAATGGCCCATAAAACGCTTAGGCCAGGCAAATTACGTGGGCCAAATTCGCGTCCAACATCTACTGCATCAACGTTTGCCTCATGGCCCACCAAGTGAGTGCAATGTCGGGGGAAAACTGAAAGCAAATTATTTCTTTTACCCCTTTGATTTGATTGATGAAGTGTAAACATGGTCGTAATAAAAAAAAAGAAGTATAAGCATGGTCGGATTTTTCTCCATAAACTCTAAAACAGACATCTTATTCTAAAATAGCTACTATATGGGCGGGTTTAGAGCTGAGTTGCAAAGATTCATATAGCCGATAGAGACTATGTCATTAGGGAGAATTGCTTATTTGGCCTTAAAAAAATTTCGGTTATTTATTTGGTCTAATTTTTTTTAAACTTGTCTATTTGATCTCAAAGTAAAAATTTGTTACTTATTTGGTATTCCGTCAGTTTGGAGGAGTTAACGGTGTCAACTGTCACATAAAAAGACCCTTTTGCCCCTATGATAAAAAAACAGGGTTTTTCTTGTTTAAAGTATATATTGAGTATATTATATATATATATTGTCAACTAACCATATCAGCAACATATATATTCTCAAATATTTATATCACCAACATATATATTCTCAAATAAATAAGGGAACCAAATCACCATATTAGCAACGCATAGTTCACATATTCCACATAGTTTCACACTCTCATAAGTAACGTGGCACAATTGCATAGTTCATAAATTCAACATAGACACCATAGTTCAGTTCTCACAATCAGAATATCAAATAAAATTGCTACATTGGTCTCACATACATAGAGCAAAGGGAAGTAAATCAAATATCACAAAGTAAATACTGAGCCTTCTTTTGCTTCACGTGCTCATTGCAGGGCTGCTAGGAAATCCCTTCTTGCTTTTTGTACCCATTGATGGGCTGTCATGTGGCACCTTGGGATTGATTGTGGCATTTTTCTTTAGAAGGCCTAACTTCTTATTTATGGTTGTCCGCTTCTTTTTTACTTAAACAAGACGATGTTTGATTTGAGCAATAGAAAGTGCTTCAGGCTGATTTGATCCACTTTCTTAACCTTCAAATGTTATACATTGTCATATGGTTTAGATTAGGGGAAACAATTCAATGACTACAAGTTAATTTCAGAATAGTAAACATACAGTTTTGAACGCCCGGAGTTGGAGTTAGTTTGGTATCCCTTTTTCTTACTTGAAACCTCCAAGCTATGGCTGTCACAATAGTCAACTAATTTAGGTTTTAAAGGAAGATGTGATTGTGCAAAGGTTGCAGCAATATGTGACATACCTTTTAGAGGATTCAGGTGTACAGTCCTCAATTCTCCTTCTTTTGTTATTAGATGTTGTCGCCAAGTTTTCACTACGGTCACAAAGATGTATTTAGAATCAGTCCGAAGTTATTAGATCTTGTTACCATGAGAGAAAGAAAGAAAGACCAAACCTAGGGGGTATTATCATTGTCGCCGATGGTGCATCTTCCAACAAAGGAATAATGGAACTTTGTGCACATTTGTTGCTCCTTGCCCTCTTCTTTTTTGCTGCCCTGAAACAAGAGTAGAATGAAAATAATGAATATCATATACTAACAAAGGAAAGAGACAAATGGTAGACAAGACTAGACAAATCATTACTTGATGTTTTTCATAGCTTCAATATCTTCTGGTCTGCCCCTTTTGCATTTGTGCCAATGATGTCCATAGTCGAAGCAAATGGGGCACTGATGTTGTCCTTTTCTCTTTTTTTGGTCACTGGTACCCTTGTGCCTTTTAGTCTTAGGCCTACCAGCTACCTTTGTCACTAAAGGTGGGAGCATAAAAAGGCCATGGTTAGGTTCAGGCCACTGAGACTTGTCTGGCATAGCTGGAATAAGCTGACTATATGCATCTCTAAATTTCTCAACAGAGTAGTACAAGTCAACATAACTTTCTATTGATGCATCTTTGGAGGTGATGAATGCTAGTGCATGCTTGCAAGGAATTCCAGAAACATCCCATTTTCTGCAAGTACAAGTCCTCTTTTTTAGGTCAATAAGAAATCGGAATGCACTTTCTCCCATTGCAGTAACTTCGGCTATCTCTTCTGAGCATTCTTCAAGTTCCAAGTTTCCCTCTTTACTCTCCTTATTCAACTCTGTAATGATGTGGGGCAGAATCAAGCCCTCCTATTTTTCTTCTTTTGTTCCACTTGGACGTGAGCATTTGTCCGAGCTTGTCAAAGAAATCATCCAAGTTCATTGACTTGTGAGGCTTCATCCAATTATTAAAGCTTTCTACAAGGTTATTGGTCACATAGTCTACCTTGCAAATTGTGTCAAAATGGCTCCTTGACCACAAATTTTCGTGTGTTGCAAGTAGCCATTCTATTGCAGCGGGCTTTGCAGCCTTCATGGCTTTCACATTTTTTTCATACCAATACATGCTCCATGAGTATGCTGCTACCCATAGGTGGTCATCAAACACCTTACCATGATATCTTTACTTGAAGTTGGTCGCCAAGTGGTACATGCACTCTCTATGTTCAGCTAATGGAAATACCTTACCCACCCCAACCATCATAGCCTGTCCAACATCAGTACATATGGCTAAACCCCTTGGAGACCCTATGGCCTATTTAAGTTGACTCATGAACCAAACCCAGTTATTAGTAGTTTCTGAATTAAAAATTCCAAAGCAAACAAGATACATCCACTTATGCCCATCAATAACAATTGCACTAGCTAATTGTCCCTTGTACCTGCCTGTCAAGAATGTACTGTCGATTGCAAGGTATGGCCTACAAGCAGTAAGGAACCCATCTATGCACGGCTTGAATGCTAAAAAAAATCTTCTAAATCTGATCTTTCCATCTACCATGTGATGGTCAATGATGACTAAGCTACCAGGGCAACAATTCTCAACTTGTGCTTTAAACTTGAACAGATTATCAAAGCTGGCATCCTAATCACCATAAAGGTGTTTTAGTGCTAAGGTCTTACCTTGAAACACTATGGTACAGTACAGTCAACCCATGGTGTTCTTTCAATTTCTTCACCAATTCCTTTGGACCCAAAGTTGCATCCACTATGAGGAAGTCCTTCACATTTTCACATATCCAATATTTTGTTGCATTCTTCTCCTTCTTTGACAACCTTCGGCTCGAGCACTTATGATCATCAACATAAACCTTGTTTTTCACCTACACGAAGACAAACATTTAGCAACCAATATAAACAATATGCAAACACATTTAACAAATGCATGAAGCCTTACCATTACAGTGGAGTCATCCTTAGTTGTAGTTGCATATATCCACCATGGACATCCCTCTTTGTCTCTCATTGCACAATATGCCCTATACCTATTTGGTCCACTCTTTTTAAGATTGAACTCGAAGTGGTGTTTGATCGCATGCTAAGAAAGTGACACTTTGAAGGTGTACATATTTGCATAAGTAGACCCTTGTATCATTGGTGGATCCTTAGGATCATGCTCTACCCTTGGAGCATAGTTGTGCTCATTGCATTGCTCCTCTTCCTCATCCTCATCCTCTGACTCACCTCCTCCACTTTCATCCTCATTCTCATCAACAACATATGTCGGATCCTTCTCAACTGGCCTCTGAACCACCTGTAAAGTGTTGGGTTGTACAGTTTCAAGGTACATATCTTCCTCATCAACGCCTACATGTTCATTCTATGGTTCAGGGTTCCTAAGGTACTCATCATCATCCACTTCCTCAGCATTATTATCCTCTACAGTAGGCTCCTCTTCCTCACCAAAATCCCACTCTGTGATAGGCTCACATGGTTCAGAAAGACCTCGGTACACAACAAACATGATGATCAACTTTTTCTTCGAATGTCTCTCCAACATAGCCATCAAATCTTGGTCAGTTCTTACTTCAGGGAAAGATTTCAATTCTTTATCATAATATTGAAAATGAGCCAATTCCAAATAATCAGGTGGGTACTTATCTACCACTGATTTATGAAGGTCCATAAAACTTGCTTTGTCTGAATCAATAACCATGTCAAAGACATAACAACTGAATTCTTGCCTACACTTCTTATGGTTGGCAAGCAATTTGATTTCTAGCTTGAAACTAGTATTTGGATCTATGCTATAAACAAAATCATATTGTTTTAGATTGACATACATCTGTAACTAATTCTAGGAAGGGAGCAAGAAAAAATTCACCCTTCTGGGCAGCTGTGGGTGTTGGGGTCCTCCAAAGACGCCTTCTCAGCGCCCCGGTTGGGGCTTGGTCGCCGAGGGGACTGGCCTCACCAGCCTGCAGGGCAAGCTCGCGGGGGTACCTGGCCGCCTTGGCATCCAAGGCCTGACCGCGGGGGGAGCTGGCCGCCCCGGCCTTCAAGGCCTCACCGTGGGAGGGAAGGGAGGTTGGCCGCCCCGGCCTTCAAGGCCTCACCGCGGGGAGGGGGGCTGGACGCCCCGGCCTACAGGGACTGCCCGCGGCGGGGGGCGGGGGGCGGCCGCCCCGGGCACGGCGTAGGCCTGACCGCGGGGGGAGCTGGCCGCCTCGGCCCCCAAGGCCTCACCGCGGGGGGGGGGGGGGGGGTTGGTCGCCCTGGCCTGCAAGGACTGCCCGCGGGGGGACCGGCCGCCCTAGGCACGTCGCGCCGGATGGCCTGCACCAGGGCAGCAGGAGCTTCCCCTGGTAGCCTCCGTCCGACGCCCTGACCTGGACCTCCTCGCGAGAAGCCCAGGGGATCTCCAACCCTGAGCCGTGAAGAGGAGTAGACGACGATGGATCTGCACCTGGGGGCGGCGTCGGCGGCTCCGGCAGGCCGACTGGAGCGGCGGCGGGCTAGCCATCCGCCACGACGGGCGGCGGCGACTTTCTTGCCAGCGTCGGGGTCGGGTCGGGGAGTGATGTCTGGGTCAAGGGAGAGAGGAGGGAGTCGGTCGGTAGAGTTAGGATGGTCCAGGGATACTTTTGACTTTTCGCGTGAGCCAGAGTGGGCAACTAACGGCGACGGAACCTGACGGAGGGCCAAATAAGTAATGAATTTTTAATTCTGGACCAAATAGACAAGTTAAAAAAAATTAAATCAAATAAGTAAGCGAAGTTTTTTTAGAGCCAAATAAGAAATTCTCCCATGTCATTAGCGTTCCTCGTAGAGTGCAATGGTCATTCGTTTCATCTTACGTTGATCATCCATTTCATATGCGCGTCTTCTCGTCTAGACAATGTTTGAATGGTCGCATATTGTTGTTAATGTCTCGCATGGTCTCCACGTGTCTTTGATGCACCGGACTCACGCGTTCGCCCTGCTCGTCTCAGAGCCTGCAATTCTTTTATATAAAACTCGCAGTCTGCAATTTGCGTGGTGCGTTTCTTTATTTCCCGCTGTGTCCTCTGCGCATGGGTCATCGCACTGTCATTATTCGTTTCTTCTTAAACTAAATCATAAATCTTGCCACTGTTGACTGGGACTCGCTGGCTGCAGCTTATATACTGTGGGTGTGTTTGGTTGGACTTTTAGCTTTAGCTTTTGCCTCTAAAAGCTAAAAGCTCAACCAAAAGGTTAAAAAGTCAAAATTGTTTTTACCCAAATCCAATGTTTATCATAGTACAAACTTAAAAGCACCTCCATACCTGCTTCCCCTAACTTTTAAGGGTAAAAAATTACCTACTTGCCACTGGTTAAGAAAGAAAACGGTTCATTCTTTTCTTTTCTCTGTGCTTTCTCTCTCCCATAGTTCGTGACAGGCGAGCTCCCATAGGCGCCGCCGCCGCTCATCCTCCCCATCGCCGTGGTCTCTCCGGCATGCTGCCTGGTGGCGTAGCCCCTCGGCGCGCATCTGCCGCCCCACGCGACGTCCACCGCCCCAACGCCTCTTCCCTATGCCTCGGCAGGGCAAACTCCGATGACAAACCTCCTGGATATGGCGAGACCTCCGCCACGGCCCCGATCCAAGGCAACCATGATCGGCGGCTCAGGTAGCGCCCGCATGGCGTGCGAGCTCCATGAAGGCCGCTTGACACCGCATGAGCTCCGCCCTGGTGAGCGAGAGCTCTGTCCGGCCCTAGCGTGCGTCCAGGACCATCGTCCGGCATGCAACCCCAGCCTAGGTGTGTGGCCCCGTCCCCACAAGCTCCGGTGAGCGCCTCCTTTCTTCGGCGCTCTTCCCTCTCCATCTCTGTCATGACGACGGCACGCGAGGCCCTCCCCTTTGTGCCGCCGGCTGGCAGGCCACCTCTCCTGTGCGATGCGGGCCTAGCGAGGCCCCTGCCTGGCGAAGCCCCTCCCTGCGCAGCGGCACCTGGCATGTCCTGGAAGAGGAAGAGGGAAGATACTGACGAGTGGAGCCTGCTCGTCAATATGATTAGTGTTGAGAAGCCACAAATGCTACACTAAAGGGGCTTTTTAACTTGTCAAAGCTGTTTTTTAAAAATTACTTCTTAGAAAGTCACGTTTACAAAAGTCACGACCCAATCAAAAACACCCTTAGTCTTCTACTAGTAGAGGTTGCGCTAGCCGAGAAGCCTTTGCCACACAAGCGACAAAGCGAGAAACTCCCAGCAAGCAACATGGAGGCGGCCTTCGTTGTCGTCGTCCTCTCGTTCATCTTTGCAATCCACCGCCGTCTCAACCGCGGCCACAGCAATAATACCAGCGTGCAGGAGCTGCCACCGGGGCCGCCTCACGCCGTCCCGGTCCTCGGCCACCTACACCTCCTCGAGAAGCCGTTCCACCACGCGTTTATGCGCCTCGCCGCGCGCTACGGGCCCGTGTTCTCCCTCCGGCTCGGCTCGCGCGACGCCGTGGTCGTCTCCTCTGCGGACTGCGCCAGGGAGTGCTTCACAGAGCACGACCTGACATTCGCGAACCGCCCGGCCTTCCCCACGTTGCGTCTCATGACCTACGGGGACACCACGGTCGGCACCTGCGCCTACGGCCCGTACTGGCGCCACTTCCGCCGCGTCCTCACGACGCACCTCCTGTCCACTCACCGCGTGAGCTCCATGCTCCCCGCCATCGAAGCAGAGGTGCGCGCCATGGCGCGGAGCATGTACCGTGCTGCCGCGGCCGCTCCCGGCGGCGCCGGCGCCGGCGCCGCGAGGGTCGAGCTGAAGGGGAGGCTGCTCGAAGTCTCCCTCAGCGCCCTAATGGAAACCGTCGCGCAGACCAAGACGTCCCGTTCCGTGGACGACGCGGACACGGGCATGTCGCCGGAGGCCCAAGAGTTCAAGGAGTCCCTGGACGTTATGGTTCCGCTTCTCGGCACGGCCAATATGTGGGATTTTCTGCCCATCCTACAGAGGTTCGACGTGTTCGGCGTCAAGAACAAGATCGCGGCCACCGTAAGCAGCAGGGACGCGTTGTTTCGGCGGCTCATCGACACGGAGCGGCGGAGGCTGCAGGACGACGGCGTCAAGAGCCCGAACGAAAGCATGATGGCCGTGCTGCTCACTCTGCAGAAGTCAGAACCTGAGAATTACACTGATGAGAAGATCATGGCTCTATGCTTCGTAAGTTAATTGTACCTGTCTCCCTCTCATAGATCGATATACAATCTTGTATGTTCTGCATCTTTATCTGATTTTGTAGTCCATGTTCTCTGCGGGAACGGAAACATCGGCGACCACGGCGGAATGGGCGATGTCGCTGCTCCTGAACCACCCCGAGGTCCTGAAGAAAGCACAGGCAGAAATCGACGCGTCCGTGGGGAATTCCCGCCTGCTAGGCGCCGACGACATGCCGCGCCTCAACTACCTCCAGTGCATCCTCACCGAGACGCTCCGGCTGTACCCGGTGGTGCCGACGCTGGTCCCGTACGAGTCCACCGCGGACTGCACGGTCGGCGGCCACCACGTGCCGAGAGGCACGATGCCGTTCGTCAACGTGTACGCCATCCACAGGGATCCCGCGGCGTGGGCGGACCCGGCCGTCTTCAGGCCTGAGCGGTTCCAGGACGGCAGCGCCGAAGGTAGGCTCCTGATGCCGTTCGGGATGGGGCGGCGCAAGTGTCCCGGAGAGACGCTGGCTCTGCGGACGCTGGGGCTGATCCTGGGGACGTTGATCCAGTGCTTTGACTGGGACACCGTCGGCGGCGCCCCCAAAGTTGACATGGTCGAAGGGGCTGGGCTCACGCTCCCGAAGGCCGTTCCTCTTGAGGCCATGTGCAAACCGCGCCAAGTCATGCTTGATGTCCTTCAGAAGTTGTGAGCGCCTTTCTTTATTAACTAGAGCCATCATGAAGAAGAAAGAACACATATATGCTGATAAACCAGGAGATTAGGAGGAAGAAGAGACGTGTCAGGCTAGAAACTCTGCAATTGTTCTTCCTGATCTGTTATAATACAGAAAGTGAGAATAGATACTATATCCGAACCAATGACCGAAGTGTTGACATTGTCATCCAATTTTGAGAGCAAAAAATTAAGAATCGAGTGGCGCCATCGTTCATAGTCCACACCCAAAACTGCATTAAGCAAGACATGCTCATAATGTGGTGAAAAAACCGTACCCCCTTTTGTAAAAAAAATGTCAGTCCCACACAACACAACATTACTCAATTAACACCTGACTGTTGCTATTTGAGGTATTAATTATTCTTAAAATTTGGTGGGCCTTGGGTTTCAGCTGTCAACTGCTTTATCACAAGAGTTTGAGCATTCTCCATTTCTCCTCGTTGCTCCCTGGATCCCGGGTTGGCTCCAAGACTAAAGGCATTTCGTCCTTTGTGGGGGAAGGAAGACCGTAATTTGACTCTGAACTTTCATCCATTGGCTTCTTGAGACTGTCGTT
Organism: Bothriochloa decipiens; assembly: GCA_023333625.1. Lineage (NCBI taxonomy): Eukaryota > Viridiplantae > Streptophyta > Magnoliopsida > Poales > Poaceae > Bothriochloa > Bothriochloa decipiens. The sequence continues at coordinate 278,264 of CM041628.1, read as the reverse complement.
TCATCGTCGAACTCCTAGCATGGACTTCTGGTCTTCTGCCAATGTTGTTGCCGTGCTCCATTGCTTCCTGGAGCTCCGAGAAGTCCACCGTGATATTGTTGCCCGTGGCGATTTCCTTGACCACTTTCTTCTTCAGCTCCACGTTTGTTTTGTCGCCGGATAACTTCCACGCCAACTGCAACCGTAACACAAACCAACCCTGTAAATGTTAGGAATACCTTTTGCCAGTTTCATTTTATATCGATGATAAGATATGCTAAGTTCATGCTAGTTACCATGGGATCGACAATGCCGGTTCCCTCCTTTGTTACCGCAGCCAAGTCGCAGCCGAACTTGTCTTCTTCCAGGATGGTGCGTGCGAACTGCAGCTCCGGCAGATCGCCGCACCACCTGGCTGCAAACATGATCCCAGCGGCGGCCTCCCTTATCTCCTCGCTGCACTCCCTGCACACGAACCAATGACAGCAATAATCACGCAGCTGAAAAAACAGGCGAGAAACCAAACAGAACAGGGGATCATGCCAAATGCTTCAGGCGATCAAGCTGATAAGATGCTAAGCACTGTATGAAATGATGAACTTACTGTGGTTTGTCTAATTGCGTGGCATGCTCAACTAGTCGCTGCAGCAGAGCTCAATTATGTCGAACGCCGGCAGCATGTTATCCTCCTCTATGACGTGCTCTGCCTGCATGATGGAGAAATCAAGGTTGCATTGGTTCATTGGTGCTGCCGCATTGGAAGAGCACGACGCTACAAAATTTGATGTGTGTTCAGAGATCGTAGGTCCGTACGCGGAGGAGAGCACGGTGGAGGTAGCCGAGGGAGAGGAGCTGGCCGACGTCGCTACAGCAGATTGACTTGCGAGCAAGGCGGGGACGGCGTGCGACGGCGAGGCGCGACAAAGCCAGCTCGAGTAGCTTCTTAACCCTCGAGGTCTGCTTGGAGGTCTTCCCATGGAAGAATCCCATGATGATCGCTGTATTGGTTGTTCCTGACTGCTGTTTCACAGTGTTCCTGGGATCTTGGCGTCGTTGGTCTTTTGCTTGATGGAGAGGAATGGGAAGAAGGCGACTTGATAGTGGATTGTTCTGAATTCTGCCATGGGGGAACGAAGATTTTATAGTGCCATTTAGTAACCGTTGCAAGTCTAAGTTTACTGTGTTTAAAATGAGCTCGTTTTGCATCAGGATGTTCAGAGCCTTGTGGCAAACCTGCAACACGTGCCTGAACAAGGGTAGTAAGCTAAACGTGCACAGAGTTACTAGTGCAAAAGCAAATAGAACGCGCAAAACATTTACAAGGATAAACCAAAATGGAGCACGGAAAAAAACAGTGCAGTTTAGCGCTTGATATGTATAAGCTGTCCTGTGGTTAGTTTTCACTGTCAATTGGGCAGTTTGATCTGATACCTTTCATAGAGTCTGCAATTTAAACTGATAGCACAGAAACCCTGTAATCCAGTACAGGGATACAGGCAAACTACTCGGAGATCACTCTATACTTACGAGCATGATCTTTGACCGTGGATAACTACGGAACTCCCAGAAAAAAATAGTTAACCTTGGGAGTTCAAGCACAACATGTCAATGGTGCACGATCTCTATCAGCAATCTGAGCATAGAAGTTCCAATGCGGATCTCTCTCAGTAATGAAGGGTTGACCAAACGGATATTACGAACAAAACACTCAACATCATCTGCGACGGCTAGGTTCTGCAGATACATACGAAGGTCTCCACCGGGACCTGCTTATGAGGAATTGAAACTTAAAGCATGAATAAGCAGTAATAAGGTATAGGTAAAAAATCATAATGATGAGCACATACCCAGCGAATTGTCATTCCAGTTCAAGTAACTATAGGAGCGAGGAAAAATTGCGGTATATGGCTGCACAAGATAGACAAAAGCAGTTGTGTGTCATATTCAGTATAAGTGATGAACGTTGAAAAGCTTGGCATATAGGAGAGGTTGGGCAAATACAGGATTGCGCAGAGCTTTGTAAGGAGAATCATCCACTAGTAATGTATTTGAAGGTGAGTAGTCCCCCTCTTCCCATGGAAGATCTGGTTCTTCCATGTTCCATAGTTTTCTCAATTCCTTCAGCACTAATGGTTTGTGCTTATTCTCCAGTGTTTTGTGTCCGGTGAATGTGCATTTAGACAAGTCCTGGACATAAGGCCATAAATAAATATATTAGGAGCAAAGAAAACTAAGAAAGAGAACAAGCATTTGTTTAGTTGACCTACCCAACAAAACAGTAGGCGCTGTTTGAATTCACTCATAACAATATCAACAACCGAAGCAACATTTTCTCTGCACAGAATAGAATGCCACAATAAATACCAAGTAAAACAAAATAGGAAATCCAAAATGGAGAAAGATGAGAAGAAATCATACCTTTTTCTTAAGGACCATATGCCTAGCTCAAAATTCAGGGCACAAAAGTTCAGAAAATCATCACAGTAGGGCCTTTGGAAGACTGATAAAAGGAATATATAACATATATAAACATCTTCAATCACATTCTCGATCAGCAATGTATCAGATAAATTATAGGTGATAATGCTAGAAATTTCACCTAATTTTCGTCGAACCTTGGCATCAGCCATGTGAGCATTGTGGTAGTCTTCGTTGATATCCGCAAGTAAACCATTAAGATCTAAGATGAGAAGCTTTTTCTTCGGAAACCATAAGGACTTCCCCGGTGAAAAGACAAGTTTGAGCTTTTCCATATATTCCATAGCCAAATGGGAAGGGCTCAGGTAGTCAACATCACGACTGTTTGAAGAACATGCTAAGTCTTGCTCTTGCAGTCCATTTCTCACCATATTTGTGCAGTTCAAATTACTCTTTTGCCAGCTCAGACCTATTTTCAAAGGTACTATCCAAACTATTCGTTCCCAGTTCACAGCTCTTTTCAATAGTGCCTTCCAAATTCAGACCAAATGGTTCTGGTCTCTTTGCATTATTGACTAAAACTAAGTTAGTTATGAGTGCCTTGTTCTGATCTTGCTTCTTCCTCTGTTCTTCTGGTTTAAGTCCTGAAATACAGTTCTCAGAAAGGAACATCATCAAACCAGAATTATCAGCAGCAGTTGGTGCTGGAGAATCCTGTGAAGTAGCTTTTTTGCGATGATTATGCCTTTTCCCGCCTCTTTTTTTCCTTCTCTTTTTTCCCTCCTGTAAACTGCTGGAGTTGAGAGAAGGTACATTTTCATTTTCCCCATATTCTTCTGACTTCTGCAAAGAGTGGTGGCCAGGACATGTTCTTTCCTGGTGCACTTCTTCCAGGTTCCCTGGCAAATTGACACTCTTCATCTTGTGATAATCCATATCAGTTCCTTGTGCAGTACAACCATCAATCGGGAATCTTACATCAGATCTCTTAAATATCTTGCTCCTTGAGGCTTCATTTTCTCTGATAGAATTTTCACGGTGGGCAATAGAAGAACAGGCAACACCATCAGCTGCAGAATCTTTTAGCACCTTATTTCCAGCCTGAAAATTTCTCTTTCTTGTTTTATCTGAGCTCATCGACTTCTCAGTTGTAGTTTGCAACACATTATCGTTCAGATGTGCTGCTGTTGCTTCCAAATTATTGCAACATGCTTGCGAGGCAGGACCATCTTGAGTTAAAATGGCATCTGCCAGACAATACACAGTGACATGACAATCTCCTTAACCATGAGTGTGTAATTTTTTCAGTGTAAGATAAATTCAACATCCTACACCAAAATTAAACTAAAGAAATATAACAAAGGAAATGACACGCTTGTCTATCTTTTTTGAAAAAAAAATGTTTGAAAGGTGAAACATATACCCTTTCAAAATACTGGACAGATATCTAGAACTAATCAATGCGATCACCTATTCAGTGGGCAGAAACAATTTCCAAACATTTTGGAGCAAAACAAACAACCAAATATCAATACCACGGCCACACAAGTTTGCATCTTAAAGACTATGGCAGTAATCATGAACTCCGTGCGGCGTTGGAATATGTATGTACAACTGTACAAGGGCACAGACCAACAAACGAGTACACTAGTAAAATTCGCCTTAAGTGCAGATTTTAGTTTCTGACAGGATCACAGGACACCTTAAAACGGTATTTTGCTGGGATTCTGTCAAGTCGCAACGGAATTACTACAGTCCACTACAACTATTGCCGCGGCATGACGAACGAGGCGTGAAGCATTTTTCGCCCAGCAATACACAACACAATGTGGTCACACAACCATGAAGCCTATCCATGGCGCGGCGCGGCACGCAAAGGCGAAGCAGAGTCAACAGCGGCATACCTACACCCGGGGACGCAGCCGGTGCTTCGTGGTCCGCCGCCGCAGCCGCGGCAGAGGTCCGATCACGTCTCCGAGGACTTCGTCGGTTCCTGCCCCTCGCCTTCGCCGCCGGCGTGGCCGCGGCGCCGGCCGGAGTCACCGGGGCTGTTGCCGCCGCGCTCTGCGGCTCCACGGCCAGCACGGCCGCACCGGCCGCCGTTGCCGTGGCTGCGGCGGCGGCTGCCCGCTTCCGCTGCCGCTGCAGCCGTCGGCGCTTGGACGCCGAGCACCTCGCCGGCGGCGGGTCCATCCGATCTAGCTCACCGAGGAGGAGGCCCCGAAAAGGAAAGGGGCGGCGTCCGGGCCACAGGTCAGGCACGGTAGGTATGACGCGTTAAAGCGACTCGTGCTCTTCCCCGAGGGCCGAGGACGAAACGCGAGGGCCGAGGGCGCAAGCGCAAAGTGGTGACGGGCCCAGGTCCCAGCCTCCCAGGCGTACGAAATGCTTCGCGGCCGAGTTCGAGTCGGCACAGCTTTCCGGTTGGCTTGTCGCCTTGTCCCGATGAGAGACCATTTTCGTTGCGTTTATTAGTACACAAACCGTGCCGCCGTGCGGCAGAATAGTGTACGGAATATATCGCATTGTTTCTCCCTTGGAGCACAAGTTTATTTAGATAAATTTTAGTCCTTGTATATAAAGGAAAGCAATATATGAAAAAAATAAAATAATAATAAATAGCACTAGTTATTATCGAGCAAATGTTGTCAGCAGAAACCGATAAATGATTTCCTTAAACATGAATACTCTAATGTTGTCAGCAGTAACCTATAAATGAGTTCCATAATAACAAAATTCCAATGATTCTCTAATAAATTATAGTTTTTTATTTACGAATGTGACATCTAACTATCACAGTAAAGAATCTTTTCTCAGTAAAATTTATAGCTTTATATAGCCTTGCCAAATGTTGAGCTTAAATCAACTAGTTTTCCTTATTTAGGATTAAGAGGGACAAATGTCTTACCTGGCATAGCAAAGTTAGTTTTGTGTGTGTGTGTGGGTGTGGGTGGGGTGGGGTGTGTGTGGGTGGGGGGGGGGGTCATGCCCCTTCAAGCCTAGTTTCTTCACCTTTGAATGAATTAATGTTATGTATTTGGGTTATTGCATGAGTAGTTGTGTGCTGTAAGGTGCTATAATAGCCGACGAAGGGACACTGGTGCTATGTGCTACAACAATCGATTAAGTGACATGATGAGTACCAAGTGCATCTCAGTTCAGTGGACGATCGACAAGCCAAAGCATGTACGCCTCTTATGGGATGGAAATGGGCACGTCTCTCCCAATGTAGAATGAATCATGTATTCAAATCTCGTAACATAACTAGACGTGGTTTCTCACGTGAAAAAGGATCTTTCTTTTGGATTTTTTAAATTTAATCCTTTTTTAATCAAAAATATAAAAAAACTCTGTTTCAAAAGTAATTTCATGTTGTATCCCTTTTTGTCGCGCCAAATCATTTGGCGCGACAAAAGCACATGGTCGCGCCAAATGATTTGATGCGACTACCTTTACACCGTGGCAAGGTCGTTGACTTGAGGCATGCGTGGAAAGTTGTGGGCCCACCTGGTCGCGTCAAATCATTTGGCGCGACGGGGCGATATAAATGCAACCAGTCATGCCCCTTCAAGCCTAGTTTCTTCACCTTTGAATGAATTAATGTTATGTATTTGGGTTATTGCATGAGTAGTTGTGTGCTGTAAGGTGCTATAATAGCCGATGAAGGGACACTGGTGCTATGTGCTACAACAATCGATTAAGTGACATGATGAGTACCAAGTGCATCTCAGTTCAGTGGACGATCGACAAGCCAAAGCATGTACATCTCTTATGGGATGGAAATGGGCACGTCTCTCCCAATGTAGAATGAATCATGTATTCAAATCTCGTAACATAACTAGACGTGGTTTCTCACGTGAAAAAGGATCTTTCTTTCGGATTTTTTAAATTTAATCCTTTTTTAATCAAAAATACAAAAAAAACTCTGTTTCAAAAGTAATTTCATGTTGTATCCCTTTTTGTCGCGCCAAATCATTTGGCGCGACAAAAGCACATGGTCACGCCAAATGATTTGATGCGACTACCTTTACACCGTGGCAAGGTCGTTGACTTGAGGCATGCGTGGAAAGTTGTGGGCCCACCTGGTCGCGTCAAATCATTTGGCGCGACGGGGCGATATAAATGCAACCTCCAGGCCCACTCTCTCCCTCTCCTTCCTCTCCAATTTCCATTTGTGCTGCCCGAGCTCCTCTTCTTTTCCCCTTCTCTTTCTTCATTTTCTTCCCCTCCATTTGCTCTCTTTCATCAAGGATTTGTGTGAGGGTTTTGGTGCTATTTTTCAAGTGCTAGAGGTATGCTTCCCCGATCTATTGTTTCCTTGTAAGATTATTGCTAATTTTATGTACATTGCTTTATTTTGGATGCTTGTTTCCAAGATTGGATTTAGGGTTTGTGAAGCATTGATGGAAATGATTGGTAGTGTTGTTGTGATTGTACTCTTTGTGGATGATTTTGTTTTAGTGTTTTGTGAAATGGAAGAAAATGGTAGTGTTCATGTGTTCTAGGGTTTGGTGAAAATGGATGCAAAATATTGTAGTTGTGTAGATTATATTGTTATTATGATTATGTGCTTAATTGAATTGCTTGTAAGTATGTTATTTAAGGTTTTTTGTGTACTAAGATATAACATGTTGGAACTAGGGATCATTTTGTTGTAGGGTTTGATGAAATGGAAGAAAAATGGTAGCGTTGTATTGTTATAATGGTCATGAGCTTACTTCAATTGCTTATAAGTTTGTTATTTAATGTTCCATGTGTAGTAAGATGTAACTTGTTGGAATTAGGGATCATTTGTTTAGTATACATGAATTTGCTTTAGGGTTGCTTACTATAATTCTTTGCTACCAAGTGATGTGGATTAAATTTGTATATATTTGACTCTATAATAGGTTTCATAGAGGTTGGCAATGAGGATCCCTTCGTGCACCATCCCCCGGTCCACGATGATCGCGACCTACACCCACCGAATGAACCACCACCAAATTGTTTCTGCAATTTGTAGGCATGGGTGAAGCAGTCAAGGCACGACTTATCATCTGGTCGTGCTTTTTTTTGCTGTCCACGTCGGCAACGCCCCCTGTAAGGATGCGACTTCTACAGGTGGTGGGGGCCCGTGGCCGCCCTTGCTCCCAAACGAGGGGGGCTCCCCCGCGTCCGGAGTAGGGGGCGGGGAGGAGGTGGGGGCGATGAGGGGCGTGCAACCCCCTAAGGCGGTGGAGATGGGGGCCGCGGGGCCTCCGGCGGCGGCACAAATGGTGGCGGCGGCGGCAAGCGGGCGCCCTAGCTCCCTGACCAGGACTCCACCGAGGCTGAACTAGGGGGCGGGGAGGAGGTGGGGAGCGTGTAGGGGCGTGCGGGCCCCCAGGTGGCGGAGATGGGGCCGGCGGGGCACCGGCAGCGGCGGAGATGGCGGGCGGCGGCGGCGGTGTGGAGGAGGCGCGGAGTCGGGGTGGGGAGGAGAAAGGAGGAAGTGAAAATGAAAGTGGGCCGGGCCGGCGTCCGAACCCTAAATCCGCCATCGTGCTAAATGATTTGGCGCCACCGGGCAGGACCCAAACCTTTCCACGACAACCTTTGGTCAACGACCTTGCCACGGTGTAAAGTTGGTCCCAGTGGTTCATTGCGTCAAATGATTTGGCGCGACAAAATGGGATACAACGTGAAATTACTTTTGAAACAGGATTTTTTTTGTATTTTTGATTAAAAAAGGATTAAATTTAAAAAAATCCCTTTCTTTTTCGTATATCCAATAATGCCCTTGTCATCTCAATTTTTCTCATGTGGCAGCCTATTTTATGATGCTATATGTAAACTTCTAGTTTTAGGATTATGATTGGGCCCTAACACTCCGTCACCTTTTTTTTATTTGAGGAGGTACACTCCGTCCCCTCACCTATTAATAATGCTCTTATTATGCTTATCACACTACTTTCTCTAAGCAATTTTTGTTGAAACATGTTTAACATATAGTTAAAATTTAGTATCCTTTTCATATTACAAATCTTGATACATTTGTAATGTTAGTGGTCAATCATCCATGTCTACTTGAGAACGGAACAAGGAGTTTGTTTCGACACGTTAAACACTTTTAGGGGCCGGTAGCTAGTCATAATCGAATCTCAAGGCACAGCATGTTTTCATATTTTGAAGAGAAGTTTTAGAAACAAAGACGAATGACACTCAGGTACAAACGTCGTTATGTAACGGAATGAGGCAACTCGGATCCGCTTAGTGCACCTGCAAGAAATTAGCACAGCATAAACACAAACCTGGACCATATGTGTAGGATTAGCCAATTAGGCACTCCTGCCCCCAACTGTAGGCCGTGTCATCGTGTGATATCAATGGTTTCGCGTGATTCGCAGTGGCATATATCAAGATCAGAGTTACATCCACTTCAGTGGATTCAAATGAACTGTGGTCCGCCTAAGGAGCGGGGCGCTATTGCCCATTACTGCTAGGTTCGGCTTCAATTTCGCTGGCTTCGTTGATGCCGCTGGTGGCCTCAAACTTCGGTCCTTGCAGCTGCCTCTTCACCAAGGCCGTGTATATGCCGTTGTGCTCCAGGAGTTCGTCGTGCGTGCCGCTCTCCACGATTTGGCCATCAGAGATGACGGCGACGGTGTCAGCACTCTTGACTGTCGAGAGCCGATGAGCTATCACAAGGACAGTCCTCCCTTTCATCAAGGAGTCCATTGCATCCTGTGACACATGTAGGGGAAAACCAACGTCACGTTCCGGCTCGGTAAGCAAGAAACAAAGTACATTTTGTTCACAAAAAAAAGCACATTTGACTGATATATCACAGATGGATCGCAGTTAAGAGTGTTGTTTGTTTCCTGCTGGCACCAGCAGTTCAGGAGATGGCCGTTCCTTCTTACCTGGACAAGATATTCGCTTTCAGCATCCAGGGCACTGGTAGCTTCATCCAGGAGAAGCACTCGTGGGTTCATAAGCAAAGCTCTCGCAATGGCGATCCTCTGCTTCTGCCCGCCGGATAGCCTGATCCCTCGCTCGCCAACAACAGTCTTATATTGGTCGGGAAAGGTGCATATGAAGTTGTGTGCATTCGCCATTTTCTGCAAGAGATAGTTGATGAGGATGTACAATCCTACAGTCGTGCACTAGTGCTTCTGAATGCAGATACTTACAGCTGCGCTCTCAACGTCAGCAAAGTCCGTTTTGCCCTCTAATCCATAAGCAATATTCTCTTCGATGGTGCAGTTAAAGAGTGTAGGCTCCTGACTGACTATGCTTACCTAAAATTGGTCAATAAACATTTGGAAAGAATAAGGATCTTCTACTTGCTAGAACAATAATCTCATGGTAACTGCACTATTGTAGAGCTCATATAGCACAACTTTTTCAAGGAATTCCATTTAACTCTAGCAAATTCTGGATTTGCTTGTTGGTTTGTGAACTGAATGTTGAGCAATGTCAAAATCCATGAAAGAAATATTATTTTTTCAGAAAAAAGATAAAATAGGTATGGAATTTTGGCTATTTAAAATAGGCACGTCATGATTAAAATCGTCTGGAAATAGAAACCTATAGGTTCTTGTTCAAGCTACAGATTTAGATGGGTGGTTGCTTCTTTTTTTCAACACTCAGGACTCAGCATTGCATAGTACAGACTATACAGAATTATAAGTGCTCATTATAGTTGAATTTTGAACAGACGATGATAATGCTGGTTTGAGTTACCAACCAAATACTTTCACATTCCCCAATTCACCAAATTTCATAACAGTGCTACTCCAAATTACTATTTAGGTTTTGTTTGGATGCCCATGTATTTACCTCAATCCACATGTCCAAACAAGGCCTTAAAGTAGCCAAAATTACTGGATTCACCAGAATCCAAACTATTAGGTGGAACAATGAAATGAAATTTTGGCACAACACAAATGAAAGGATCAAAATGGCTATAATCAGTTTAGGACAATAATGTATCACATCCACCAGAATTGTGAACCTTCCAACACTACCCTAACTTAGATAATATTTTTTTTTCCATAATATAACTAGAAGATAGTTGCATGACATATTCGTTAAAAAAAAAAGTTGCATGACATACCTTGCTGTGAAGATATTGATGTGAAATTTCTACCAATGGTACTCCATTAAGCAATATCTTTCCTTTTAGAGGGTCATAAAACCGCTCAATCAAATTAGCTATCGTGGTCTGCAAAAGTTAATGTTATAATCGAGGCTGCAGTTTGAAAACACTTTCTACTTTAAGATAAAGTGTGTCATGTAATGTATGGGCAAAAAAAAAAAAAAAAAACTTACTTTACCACCACCACTTGGCCCAACAAGTGCAACCTTTGAACCTGGAGCTAACTTCAGCGTTATTCCCTGCAATATTGATAGCAAGCATAAGCATAAAAACAATGCTCCCATCACAAAAAAAACTAGCCACTAGCACAACAAAGGTTATCCCTTTTTGTTTCCTCTTGTATAGAGTGTTGTTGCTTTTGTTTAATAAAAAGTTTACAGTGGAAGCCTCCCCTGCTGTATTTTCTGCTCAAAAACAAAGATTATTCAAGCAAATTTCCTCACAAAAAGAAAACAACGATGAAGTTTCCATATGTCTTCCTAAAAAGTTCATATGAACCAATCAAAACACAATGTTTTTAAAACCAAAGCTAAGTTAGAACTTTTGTTAATGTTGTAATGTGAACTCATGTATGCTGTTGTATTTTTTTCCTTGTAGAGTGAAAAGGGCTGTAGAAGCCCTACATTAAAGTACACAGCCTAATATAAGAGTGAACAGAGTTGGCACTCGACAGCCCCAACCGCGTTCACAAAATTGCAATTGCCTTCTCACCTGGGATCACTAAGGAATGAACTACAATAAAACAAAACATGGAAAAACACAATGGAATGGATTATTATTCCTTTAAAAAAGAGAGCCCACTAATCAGGTTACTCAGAAGAGCCCACAAGAATATGGATGAAAGCTGGTGCAAGCTAGGCTCCTAGTTTCTCTTTACATATGTACACTGTTTATATATAAGGAAGGAAAGTGTCAAATCTGGTAAATGGCCATGTCAGTTGCACAGTATTCTAGGAGATACCTTAAGAATCATATGAGAAGGGCGAGAAGGATATGCGAACCAGACATCATCAAGCTCAACCTCTCCATCCTTTTCACTAAAAAAATAAATGGTCATTAATTAAAGGCACTGCACACTGCTATTGAATAAGCAGTACCACTCTAGAAAGCTGATGGACGAAAAAACTAACTTTATTGGACATTTGTCCCCAGAGTTTGTCATTGAGGAAACACGGTCCAGAAGTTGAAAAACTCTACGGCTTGCACCAGAGGCTTTCATTACAGTTGTGTATAGTCCTGACAAGGCAGATACTGACGAACCAACTGCATACACACAAGAAATTGAATTGTTCACAAATATCGAAATACCATAAATTATTATACATTTAAAAACCAATGTGCCACCCTGTGTAAACAATGATCATATGCTTATTTTTAAATTTAAAGTGGCAAAATCAGGCATGATGCCAGGTTCAGTATAAATAATGTTAAGCTGGAAAGTACCTGTAAGGCTGTATAAGATGAATGATGTAAGAGAACCAGTTGTCATATAGCCATTGATGGTTAAGTTGGCGCCATAAATAACAACAATAACCACCGACAAGGTTGATGCTGCATTAAGCCCTCCAGAAAACAAGCCAACAACTTTCTACGAATGATTTGCATCGAATTAGACCATTAGTTTATGGAATGTGGTGCTATTTTACATGAACGGTAGGGCACTCACAGCTTGTTTGAGACCAAGTTTAAGTGTCTCCTCTACTTTTCCACCATAGCGTGAAATCTCATGAGATTCCTGAGCAAAGGATCTTACAGTGCGAATGGCACCAAAAGATTCCTGAATGGTAGTAGATAGACTTATATCAAGGCATAAATAGAAAGAAGTTATATGCATGCAATCCGAAGTCAAAATCCCAATTTGCTTGTTTTGGGGGACAATACCCAAATAAAGAGTTCGAGGAAACCTCCTCACATGCCCATAAGTGAATCACAAACCACAAGATGGTATGGTATACAAACCTCCGCTATGGATGAAGCTACAGCTGCAGCAGCTTGTGTTTGATGTGAAAGCTCACGAAGAAAACGTCCAAATTTACGCACAGCAACTGATATTACCGGGACAATTACAAGTGCCAGCACTGTACAGATAGCAACCAATGAGATCGACTGGACTATATGCAGAGGGTTTACACAAGATTAAAGAAATATGCTCAAAGAAATGTTGATGGTTTCATAGTTATCACATGCCCAGCCATGTTCCTTAGTGAAGTTCATCTAAGCATACAATTTTTTTGTGATTAGCCTTCCAAAGCAGAATAAAATGCCAACTGAGTTCTATATATAGAGTATAAGCATATATTACTTACATGTCAACTTCCATGAAGTTGAAAACATAAAGCCAAGACCAATAGCTGTAGTAGTGACATTGCGCAGTGCCTCTGATAGGTTGGTTGTAGCAGCATTCTTTATTATTTGTGTATCTTCAGAAAGCCTGCTTAAGAGCTCTCCTGTTCTAGTCACATCAAAAAACGCTATTTCCTGCGGTGGCATACGTCTTAAGAATAAGAATGTTGCTGTGTGCAGGACTATACGTGATAAACTTTGTGTAGAACAAACTTGCTTGCCTGGTTTATGAGATGACTGAACAAGTCCTTCCTTAGTCGAGCGACTACTCTCTCACTAGCAGAACTGAATAGCCATGCCCGAAGAGCCGTGCAAACTGAACTGAAACAAGGTAAGACATGGTTTTTAATGATTCACAGTATCCACCAAAAAAAAAAAACTTAACTTATAAGACATATCTGTTCAAGAAAAATAATGAAAAGGTATTTAGGGAATATGGTTTAATTAGTATTCCCTACATTCCAAATTATAAGATGTGTTAGCTTTATAGAGAC
>CM041628.1:231932-264511 GCA_023333625.1 Bothriochloa decipiens | reverse complement strand
ATAATTTGGAATGTAGGGAATACAAAGTAAGATTACAGCATAACTTGATCCAGTAAACAAAAAGTGAACACACATAAGCTCGTAAAGTTTGAGTACAGAGCATCTCTGATGATTTCTCAAAGCCAACTTTTCAGAGAAAGAAAGATACCCGACTAAAACGATTGTCACAATGTACAAAATTGTGCCCTTCACATCCTCCAGGGCTTGCGCCTTATCTTCTGGTCGCCGAATGTCTCTTGACACAATGTCAATTATCTTGCCACCATATTTCGGCTGCAGGACATCACAAGATGATCCATAAATTACAACATGAAAACAAATGGTTGATGGCCACGCTCTTTAAGAATGAAAATAGCAATCACCCTGAAAGTGGCTGTATTCTACTCATCACTGGGCACTGATTCATACTAACTACAGTTTGAACAAAAGCCTCTAACTATCTACAGAGTCGACCTATTTCAATCCCATCAAGACTTGTGGTGCTAGCTGAATTTAAATCAACAAACATGCTACAATTGCTAAAAGAGGAACCAGATTTCTGCATGCTGTGCTCAAGCCCTCGTGAAGACAGGAAATGGAAAAAGTTACCCAACAAACACAACGTTAGCATCAATAGTTTTTCTTTTTCCAACAAATGGCAGGTACCTACAACGAGAAGGTTGCTGAGGGAGGCGACGAGCAGCGCCATGGTGGCGAGGACCAGCTTCCCGGCGTCATGCTTGGCCTGCAAACCCGTGGTCGTCCCTTTCAGCATGGCCAACATCACCACAAAGAGACAAAGCTAAAAAAACGAAGAGAGAAGCGCTCACTCACAAGTTTGATGACCCGACAGAACCCGACGTTCGCTGCCTGAGAGAATTCCGTATACAAAACAATAACAAGAGACAGGCGAGGATTAGCTATCTAGCCGGCTGCTGGCGGTTGAAATTCGGAAGGTTTGTCCAGATGGAGAAAGGAAAGGATAGGAGGGCCGGGGCTGAGCGCCTCACCTGGACGTTGCTGCCCTCTTCGAGGTCGGAGATCCCCCTTGACGTCTCCTGCACGCACCGCGAGCACCAGAGAGCTCGATCATCAGACACCAAATTCGAAGCGCAATCATCAGAAACCAAATTCGAATAGCGCGGCGCGCTGGGAGGCAGAGAGAGGAGCCTACCCCGTCGCCGCCGAGGAGGGGGACACGGTCCGCCTTGGGCGCCGTCTTGATGCGCATGTGCTTCCCCATCGCCGCCGCCGCCCCCTCACGCGCTGGCCCGACGACGCGGCAGCGAGGCGACGCACGAGGGGGAGTGAGGTGAGGTGAGCCGAGCCGAGCCGCGGGTGGGAAGGAGGGAGACGGGATGAGCGGCCCTGCTTTTGTTGTTGCGTAGTAGCGCTGTGCGGGTGAATGGTGATCACAATTCACATTCACATGGGAGTACGGGACATGGCACGGGGAGCCGGGAAAAAGGGCCACGTACGGCCAAGGCCAACACGACAAGCCGCCGGAGGACGGACGCGACTGAGACAGGCGCTGCTGCTTCTGCCAATCTGCCGTCCCCGGTAGCAGTCAGAGTACTTGGGTGCCGGGATCCGACGTGTCGCCCACTCCAAGAGGGATTGCCAAGTCAAGTGCGTGCCCACTTGGAAAAATTTTGAGCTTTGGCCTCGTTTAGTTTTCTGATTGGTGTCAAAATTTGTGTAACAGAATTACTGTAATATTTCATTTATATTTTATAAAAAGTATTTAAACTTTGACTAATTAGGTTTAAAATATTTGTCTCGCAAAGTACAACTAAACTGTGCAATTTGATTTTATCTACATTTAGTACTCCATGCATGTGTCGACATTTTAATGTGACGGAAAATCTTCTTTTTTATAGTGCCAAATGCTTCAATTGAAAGGAAATTAAACAAGCCCTTTATTTATGAGAATGAGGAATGATCCAGGATGATTCGGGATCTGCGGCTTGATTATTGTGTGATGAACCTTGTCGCGTAGGAATCTACTTTGATGTTTTCTTTGGTGATAACACAGACGTAAACATTTATATAATATATGTACGCATACTCAGCCGTCTACTTTAAGTACATCATGCTTATAGTATAGTATATATTAGTGTTACTCTCTCTTAGGAGGGTTGTGGTGCCGAGTGATTGGGCCTAGTTGTTTGGATTTGATCGAGTTTTTTTTTTCACTTAAAAAGACTACAATCTATTAGTCAAGCAATAGTAAAGTAGGAATTACATATGCACTTAGATCAGTAACTGTAAGAGGTTCTCTATATATATCCTCTCTAATTGACATGAATAGAGATTTGATAGGGAAAAAAATCCTCCAACAATTTCTTTATTTTGGATTTTTCGTTAGCAAAAAGTAGAAAACGAGAAGGACTCTCTAAAGTGCGCATAAAATACACAAAAACTAGTGGAGAGTGAAAAGATATAAAAGCAGTTTTTATGAAAATAACTCTCCGAATGATAATTTATATAGAGTGGGCTTAGAAAGACTCTTGGAGATACTAGTATTAGACAATTAGCATCATAAATTGTCCATCTTGCTAAATGATGAGCATCATCATTTGATGTTTTTCTTTCACGCACAAATTCTCGGTCCTATGAAAGCATGGCAATGTTGCTTTAATCTCCTTGATAATGCGCCCATGTGTCCCATTCCGCTTATTTGAGAGCTTTGATAGCATTTAAGCAATCGCTCTGTACGCTAAACTCCACAGGTAAAGATCGACGGTTAGAGCTACACCCACTCATCCCATTGCTTTCAAGTTGGTGAACTCTTCTCAGCCACAACAGAGACACCATAAAAGAAAAACTAGCGTTATTTCGACGGAAGTTGTTTATTTCTATTTTGCATGGTCAGTGGTTTATTAGTAGGATGCGGCATCCGACCCAGGTTATCACGTCTACCTTTCAACCGTCCCACCGGATTTGGTTATCTCCAGGCAAAAACCAGCTTACTTGTGCGGTTGTGCTGGTTATTATAAGTATGAAGCATCAGATTGGGCTAGCAGCAAGCAAAAAAATTCCCTACGTGGAACCTGTTTCGTTCACAGAACCTGGCGTACCTGGCAACTCGAGTTGGATGGTCAGTAACAGCCCGAATATTTCCATGTTCCTGGCCTCAACTGGGGCAGGCGTTAAGCAACTATTAACAAGAACCACGCCGTTCACACGCGCGGCTAACGAACTGGTACGAAGCATGGCGTACCGCTGGCAGCATAAATCACGCCGCCCATGATTTCGGATAAAAATCATTTTTTTTGTTTATTTATTTCTGCTCAACTATTTCTCTTTATTTGGAGGAAGACAATTCATTGTCAACGATACAAAAACAGACTACAATAGGCATTACTGCCGCAAAATTTGATTAGCAAAATGTCGATGCACAGTCTCTACATACACCGACCGCTGAAACCCCTAGAGGCTATTAACACAGACAGAAATTTCCACTTCCTACAGAAATCCCTGTGTCAATCAGCTTCCCGTCACCAAAGCGTCCAGCCGTCCACAAGCTCAAACGCAGTTGTCATTAGGCCTGCTCTACGGTACACGCATGTCATGCCTTCCTTCTATCCTTGGGTCTTCACCCCGAGCAGGTTCAGTGTCCACCATGAGAACCCATGTTCACCTTTTGGCTCCATGCAGCGCTTTAGAACTCCAAAGGTTGTAGCCTTCATTGTTGCAGATCTACAACCTCAGTATGGTTCGAAGTGTGTCACAAAGATTTTGTATCGTTTGCTGCTCTTGTGTCGCTTGTGAATCTTGTAGAGGCATGTCCTCATAGCACCTAAAACATTTACAGAAGACAATGGAGAAAAGCTATTTACTTCATTCATATTGCGAGAAAATAAAAACAATAGCAGCACAGAGTAGTTCAAATGAACTCACGTTTTATGATACGCTAGCGCTTGGGCCAGGTTCATCAGTGTGGGGCTTGTCATCAGCCTGTGTTGCACACCTGGAGGAAGAGGAACCTAATGCACCAAAAGCAGTATTAGACAAAGCATTCCTCTGCAAGCTTCAAAAGTTAAGTCGCTCTGCTAGAGCTAAAGAAAAGTATCTGCCCCATACTTCGTTTTGCCCTTTCCGTCCTTTCTTTGCCTGCCCATCACCACTGAACAGCTCCCTAACTGCCTCCAAGGCATCATTTGTACTTGACCCAGCCAGGCTATTTCCTGCTTCATTTTCTGATACTAGAGCTAGTGGTGAAATGTCGATTGCCTTAAGGAATGGTATTGGTACAGTGTTGCCGGCAGCATAAATTGACCAGAGCTACAATGAAGTCATAGAAATGCTGGCGAATTAGACATAAGGCTCAAAGGGGAATGCGTGCAATAGCTAAATCTAAAATACCTTAGCCTCAGACAAGGGAACAAATAGCTGATGTCTAAACAATGAATCATATACCTTATCCTGAACCGAAAATGCTTTACGACTTGGGCTGCTGTTCAACTTAGTTGTTGTGTTTGCAAGTCCTGGTGACAAGTTAACTTGATTATCATGGCGTCTTATAGTCCCTTCTGCACCAATATGCTTCTTCACTGTTCCAGTTAAAGGTGGGATTGCTTTTGATTCCTGTATGTCAGGACGATCATCTAAATCCCTGTCTTTATTGGCATTACTATCACCTGTGTTCTCCGCCCTATCAAGAAATTATGCATAAGATTTGTGATGGGATATATAAAAACTTCACATTAAGCTGCTTGAAATAAGATAAATGTATGTTTCTCATACCAAAAACTTGAAATAAGTTCTGCTCTCTTTGGATCATGTGTGAAAGAATTGATGCTACCAAGGCCAGGTATGGACTCTGTTCTTGGGAAAATGGGTGATTCTGCCACTTCGTCGCCATCTTCAGTATGAACTATCATAGTACCAAAATCACCTATATCGAAAATAATAACAGCCGTTTCAAAACAAATAGCACAACTAGAACATAATAACATACTATCTCTGATCCCAAATAAGTCCATATAGGTTTGTCTTAACTCCTAATCAAACCTTTTTAACTTGGACCATCAGTTTGTAAATTAAAAAAAACATAAGATACAACACTGATGCTAATAGATTGATTGTAAAAAAAAACGTTCGTAATATATATTGTTAGTCAAAGTGCCATATCGGAGACTGCACTGTATTGATGTCCTAATGGACTTATATGAAGGATCAAAGTCAGTATGAAACATCATTATATTTAGAAGCATCCCATTCAAGGAACAACAGGATAACCTGCCCACCAAGATATCCATAGAAAATACTAAGTAATTATTTGAATAAAATCCATACAAAGTGTTATGAGCAAGCCATAGAAATATGTACTATTGAATTGACATCACAGTTGCTAGACAAAAGACTCAGAAGAAAGGGCAGTTTTAATCTTACATGTATTGGTGGCATTCAAAAGGAATGCTAAGGCTCGTGTATTAGTTAAACAAACAACTCACAAAAAAGGAAATTTACCTGCCTGAAAATCATTATATGTCCCATGTTGCACGGGTTGCTGAGAATTTGTAGGAACCGTTTCTCCATAATCTTCATTTATTCGAACAGGCACATCTTGCATTGTCTGCAGATACTGAAGTAAGTATTAACGTCTAGTGCATAACCAACCCACGCATAACTGTAACAACTATGTGGCATACGCTGTCAGGGTGAGACAGTTCATTTTGCACAGCAAGTGTGGCTCTAATCTTCTTCGCTTCCTTGATCTTCGCCAACATTTTTGAAGCTCCACTATTGCACTTCTCAATAAATTTGTGCTGCAGAGGGAATTTGGAAGAAAACAGAAAAAATGATGTAAATAAGAGATCATGAAAATGCACCATAAACTTCATCTTTGAGCAGAAATTAAGTACCTTCACCATCTCACTTGCAGCAGGCCGAAGTCTTGGATCTTTTGTTAGACACTTTGCAATAAAATCATGGAAGAGTAGAGACCTGGAGGTCAGGATAACAAGAACTTAGGCCAAAAAAAAGGGCGTACCCAGTGCCGTAGGCTCCCGCACTGCGGGGTCTGGGGAAGGGAAAATAGCCAGCAGCCATCCCTGCACAAATGTGCAGAGGCTGGGGCTTGAACCCTGGACCTCTTGGTCACAGGCGGTAAAGCTCTACCGCTTGCACCAGGGTGCTTAAAACTTCTATTGCCTTACACTTTTTTCGGATATGCAGGAGAGCTATATCATTGCATTAAAAGAAGAGAGTTCCAACACATAAACCAGTGTCATGACAAAGACATACATGTAAGATTAAAGAGAAAGAACAGCCCAACTAGCGTTAGTGTGATAATGTATATGAAAAATGTTAAAACAAATTTAGTACCCAATAATTGTGCAATTCCCTCTTTATGAAAAGATCTTTATGTCGAGGAGATTGATGTTTCAAAGCCTATGAAATCTTAAAATGAAGGACACAATTTGACAGCTTCTTAAACCAAACACTGAGCAATGACAAAGGAACTGTATGACTGTCACATTTGGTCCCTGGAAAAGGATTTGAAAAAGCTGAGCCCCTCTCAAATGCAAATTCTTCAACTGGTTAGTGATCAATAATTGGTGTTGGATGGCTCATCGACTCGCCAAGCGTGGGATGCCCCACCAGCCTGCTTGTCCTATTTGTGATCAGGCTGTGGAAACAATCCAGCACATCCGTATCTCCTGTGCTTAAACCTCGTTTTTTTCACAAAATTTCCATGGCAACTTTGACACCTCTGATCAATGCAACTCGTTTTTCCAGATGGTTGGGAAACACCATTAGAAATACACCCAACGAGATACGCAAGGGACTGAATTCCCTCATCATTTTAGTGGCCTGGGAAGTATGGAAATTTAGGACTTTCTCCTAATATTCAGAGCCTTCTACAAAAGGTTGCTCATGAATGTAGCTCTTGGTGAATGGCAGGTCCACAGAACTTATAGTTTCTGGTTGGCGGTTTGATCACCTTTGGTCGTGTTCTATAGTTAGTGCTGTGGGTTTTGTACATAACTGGGTTCAGGTGGGGCTGTTTTCGCCTCACTCTTGTACTCCTTTTCCTCTTAATTAATGAAGTGACATGCAGCTCTCCTGCGTAGCCCGAGAAAAAAAACTAGCTGGAACTTCAATCAAGCTGTACCTAGATTTAGCTACTCACTCATATAATTCAGATCAACAAGGTAAATTTAAGCAGGCAACATAAATACTTTGATCACAGGTAAGAGGTTTGGTATTGTAGAAGCCAATCAGAAGAGGATGGAGATACTATACTATATCTTCAAGCTACAACATGCCCCAAATCCACACAAATAGAAAGGAGTATGCTGGGAAAACAGTACTGACAACTAACTGATTAAATCTCAGTTTTCAATACCAGTAATGGCTTTGTTTGGATGAGTGCCACTAGTTTCAATAGTTTTTATAGTATTTATATTGATCTCATTGCAGGTCAAAAGAAACATTGGCCAGATCCCTATGTGTAGGCACTTAAAATCTGAATTGCAAATATTAGATCTGATGAAACCGTCCGCTATTCAAAATAAGCAAAACAATTCCATGATTACTAGAAACCACTTACCATTTCTCCTTATCCTCCAGCATTGGTGCCGGTTCACTAGATATCATGAAGATAACCTGAGATAAGGTTAGGGGGAAGAGAGATCATTACTCGGTCTATCAAGCATTTACGCTAAATGGAGATGAAACAATATATTGATATGTATACCAAATATTTACCAAGGCAAAGTAAAGAAGCAAATGCATCATAAGAAAGTAAAGAGCCTTTATTCTGTTATAGCCTATTAGCCTCATTAACTGCAGATACTAACGGCATTGAGAAGCATTGCTTACTCTCATTGGATGCACAGTGGATCTTGGTGGCATGCCCTACAATCAAGAGATACAAAATAGATATCAAAAAGCATTGTTACGACACAAAATTAAAAACAAAAGTGTACATTCAAAAAAGAAAGAGGCAAGGGACAATGTCTACCTCTGCCATCTCAATTGCAGATACACCTAATGCCCAAACATCTACCTGGTGCAGAAAACAAGAACACATGTTTTGGTAAGACAAACTAAAGAAAGAATTCAACTGCCAAAATAATTTTCTCAACATTGCAACCAGCATACTTGTTTTGGACACTTAGTAGTAGGTAATAATTTTGTTTGCTTGAAGATCCATCAAGTGTCAAGGAAAAGAAATAACATGTTTTGGCACTGGCAGGGGGTTCGATAAAAAATATTTACTGGCTTTTATGATTTTGCAGCTACATGTAACCTTGTTCTTCCATATGTTAAGACATTCCACACCCAAACAAACAAAATATTAAAGAAACCCTGCTCACTCAAAACCCATCATAAATTTACGACCATAAAGTCTATAGAGTAAAATGCCAACATCCACAAAAGCTGCTACAATGAACAATTTTGCCGTAGAGGTGATACCTTTCCATCATAACGACTTTCTTGAATGACCTCTGGTGCCATCCAATGTGGAGTACCAATGAACTGAAAGCATAAACATGAAGGATCAAATTATGGAAATTAGTGTGCCACCAAAAACCTTTGTTCTTTGCAAAAGAAACCATTGTATCATTTTTATTTGGTAAAAGCCATGCAGACTGAGCTTAGAGAGTGATGCTGGCAGTCCGTTACAAAGGGTAGAGTTATTTTACTGTAAAATTAGGACAGTTTTAACCTTGCATTTTGATTGAAGTACATATTAGCACCGAAATAACAGAAACATCCAAGATACTGGTGAGATTTGAGTTGTGTGATCATGATGAATGCATGCCAATACGACAAGTCAGTATGCGTATTTAGAAATGTCTGTTTGTGCGTGCGTGTAGAAAAGCAAAAGAAGAGGGCATCAACTGTTACCGGCACACTTTTACTACGATATGGTGTGTATGGGTGCGGGGGAGAATGTAGAACTATTCATTATGGGTTCCTCAAGCATTTATGTATCACCATGGTTGGAAACTAAGTACCAGCCAAGAATGTGTGGAAGAGGAAAAAAAGGTAGAAGCATCAGCAGCAGTACAAAGGGAGTAGATACGTTCTTGAATAGCTCCAGCAAGACTGCAATTTGCCCAATCTAATGGAGCATCGCAGTCATCAAGAACATAAGAATTGTTGAGTGGTGGTCTAGGAAAAAGCCAAATGGTGGAGTGAGCAGATTCACAATGGAATATTTGGGGACTAGAGGCTGTCATGACAAGAAAGGGAGAAGAAGCGGTGCAGAGAGTATTCGTACATGAACCACTTTGACTGGGTTCCACCAGTATGGGTTTCAAAGAACAGAAGAAATGCCAAGGAATTAGGCGAGAAATACTAGATAACAAATATATACTTAATTATTTATTTATTTAAAACCTAAAAGAACATAATTCAGTATGACATTTAAAAGAAATAATTAGGACTTCACAGCGATCATTCTCCAACACAAATTTGCTTCAAGTTCCCATAAAAGTACCATCATATTGAAGAACTATGCACAAGCACAAATGGGGCGCTTATGGTAAACTGGCATGGACAAGTTTCATCTGCCACTTCATTTTGTTTGTTACATCGATGTGAAGTTTCTTGAACTATGGATTTGAATGGCAAAACAAACACTGTTTAGAATACCGTGTTGCGCTTTGACATGGTTCTTGTCAGCTGGGCAGCTACACCAAAATCACCTGTTTTGCACATGGTTGTGGTGACACAGCATGCCAACAACAGAGTCAGGACATGCAGAAATATGAAGAAATGTAAAGTAAAATTTTATAGCAAACAAATGCACTTACCCAACTTCACCTCGCCTTGCTCAGTTAGAAGAATGTTACCACCCTTAATATCTCTATGAACTTTAAAAATGGAGTGCAGGTAAGCAAGGCCCTGGAGAAGAAAATAAGCACACAAAAGTTCAATATCCGAAGACATTTAGTTGCCCCACAAGGCAGAAAAATACTTCAAACCTGATGCAACTATGTTAGAACCTTTAGTGCTTCTCTACATATATAAGCTATTTGGGATTCATCAAGAGGCTCCTCTGTGATGCCTATCAAGTCGGCAACACTTCCACCACCACAGTACTCCATAATTATCTGTAAGTTGAGAATCATATTTGCATCAGGCCCACGTTAACTTGACAAGTAGAGAAACCTCACAATGATAGAATAGTTTTTTTTCAATTCTTAATATTAATAAAATGGATAGTATCAGGCTATTTGATTGTACCCATAGGTATTCCTCTCCTTGGTAGCTTCCAAAGTAGCGGACAACATTTGGATGGCTACATTGCTGCAGCATCTCAATTTCTCCACGTATGTCTTCATATCCTTCTTCCTGAAAACCAGAGATACATACTTATATTTTGGGGGAAAAAATGCAAGGATTCAAAAAACAGAAAGCAACCTCATTTATGAGATTCTCTCACACCCATGCAAATAAAATGCTCACGACAAAAGCAATATGGTTGCCAAATACGAAATATGTCTCGGGTGGCCTTTCAGAATATCCACAGAATTTTGTAATAGAAAGTTAGAAGCTAACCCCTTCTGTTAACGAGATAATCTTGACAGCTACAAGCTCCTGCGTTCTGAGATCTCTTGCTTTGTACACTGCACCATATGAACCTTTCCCTGCATTCCCAATTGAATTTTGCATTGCTCAAAACAGCTCAAAGCTTCAGCCATTCTACAAGTAGAAATATAGAACTAATGAAATAATAATTCCAGAGCAAGAGTCGCACCAAGCTCATGGAGCAGCTCATACTTGGTGGAAGGATCCTCCCTGGTAACACTGTCTGGCACCGAGCTATTCCGCCTTGAATGCTGCTGCTGCTGTTGCTGCATCAGAGGCGACGGCTGCCGGAGCTCCTCTTTCTGCTCCACCGCTGGACTCCAGAAAGAGGACCCGAAACCCCCGCCGCCGCCAGAAGCAGATGCATGGGAACAGGAACCCGCGCTGGTGTGGCGAATGAAGGTGCCAGAGAAGGACTCGCGGGGGCTCGACGGGCTCCCTGGTCGGCGGATGAATGTGCCGGAGACCGACTCCCGGGGGCTCGACGGGCTGCTGGTCCGGCGGATGAATGTGCCAGAGACGGACTCGTGAGGGCTGGACGAGCCCCCCGAGCGACGGATGAATGTGCCGGAGGCGGACCCGCGAGGGCTGGAGGAGGTCGCCCCCGAGCGTGCGGTGGAGTGGACGACGAAGGTAGAGTATGGGTCGTCATCGGCAGCGCGGGGGTTGGAGCGCCGCAGATCCAGGAACGGAGATCGAGCGGAGGCCGGGGCGCCGCTCCTGAAGACCACCGTAGCGGAGAGGGAAGCATCGTCGGGGTCGGAGGAGTAGGGGTCCTCGTCGTCGTCGAAGGAGGGGCCGCCGAAGTCCTTGGGGAGCCGCTGGAGAAGCGGAGGCAGAGAGGAGGGGTCTTCCTCCTCGTCTTCGTCCGCCCGCGTGGAGGGCCCCCTGCTGCCCCTGCCGCCACGGGCGTCGTCTTCGTCGTCATCACCGGGGACGACGAAGGTCGAGTAGACGTCGGTTCTCTTGGGACGCGACCACGGCGAGCGCGGGGAGAAAGCCATGGCGTGCCACGGGAGGTGGAAGGAGACGCTGAAGGTGCTCGTCGGGAATGGCAAATGGGGAAAATCGTTTAGTTGGAGCCAGTTCACTCGAATCTGGCAAATATGGGTCGGGCTCGGATGGGCCATCCCATCTGAGGCCCACGTGACATAGAAATTCCGGTCACATTCTTCCTTCCTGTTAGGCCCACACGACCACACCCAGTCACCCAGACATGTCCTCGAAAAGGAAATTACCAGAGCTTTTCATTTTTTTCTCCTTTTAATTTCACTTAAGCACGCGAGATCATTTTGAAAAGAAACAAACTGAAATGCAATGATGTTGTGGAACTTTTATTAGCACATACCATATCACACATGTGGTACGGCGAGACCATCGTTACATTCGAAGAAGAAATATATTCCACAGTCCACAATGCTATAAAAGACGTACTCAGTGCCGTAGGCTCCCGCACTGTGGGTCTGAGAAAGGGAAAATAGCTAGCATCTATCCCTGTACAAATGTGCAGAGGCTGGAACTTGAACCCCGAACCTCTTGGTCACAGACGGTAAAGCTCTACCGTTTGCACCAGGACCGCCCTTCCAGTCATGTCAATCCACAGTCCACAATGCCATAAAAATAGCAAATCATCGAAAAGGGGCTGACCAATAAGAATCATGTCAAGGGTTCATATAACTGCCATCTGCTATGATGAGCCAAAAAAACATCTCTTCAGGGTTTGCTACTAGTAGGTCAATAAATTGCGTATGCAAATCTCTCCCACATACAACTAAAGTTACACGAGCATATTCCTCCAGAAACAGTAATGCTGAAAACAAACTTTTGATTTGGATGATTGAATCTACAAGCTTATACGGTTTATTTCCAGAATCTGATCGATCTATCGTTTCCACAAGTAACAAAAACTGGCTCGACTGGGGAGTGGTCGAGCCATCTGGGAGCACCAGTGCTGCCAGAGGGCAATCTTGCAACCTTTTCAGCAGTGAGTGCATCCCAGATGACAACCTGCAGCGTGACATCATAGTTTAAGCTCTATTTCCCTGCTAAAATACAAATATATATACTGTTCTCAAAGTGGAATTTACCTCATTGTTTTGTTCATCAACTGATAGCACAAACTCCTCGGTTTCATTGAAGACAGCCTGAATAGTAAGAACAGTTATTATCGTATTTTATCATTTATCGTAGCAAAGTTAGGTATGTTGATATCCTTAGCTGCAAGCTCAAACCAGCTTATTTTCGAATTAAAAAATTGCAATATTTTATTTTGTTTCCTATACTTTAGGTACAAGTAAATTTAAATAAGAAAAAATGATAATCTTACAGAAATACAGAGAAACTAACCTGACAACGAAATTGTCTCCGAATGGCTCCTGCATATTGCTTCACAAGACGTCCAGTGCTAACTTCCCATAACTTGACACAAGAATCTTTCCCACAAGATAGGACGTACCTGAAAGAATGCAGTAAAGTTCATAAAAATAACCAAATACAGTGTGCAGTTTTATGAAATCCATGAACATTATCTAAACATGTACTTCGGGTAGTCAAAGTTCACTACATCAGATTCTTTATATCAATCTTATATGCAAGTGCGTTCACGCTGTATATAACCACATAAACACTAGGCCTTTCAGAAGAAGTCTCAAAAGTGCTTATAGGCAGGTTAGTTGTTTAGTGGTGAAACGTTAGGGAAAAGGAGAAAGAGTTATTAATTGCTATTCATGTCATAAAGTTAAAACTGGTCTGAAACACAGGAAATTCTCCAGGACATATTGCAGACCATTCAGAATTACTACAAGATCCCCACAGTCCAAACAAGGTTTGAGGTAGCTACTATCTTGAGTCAAACATACAACATATGCCTCTCTCAAACCAAACAATGACTGGATCTTATCTCGAGGGAACGGCACCTCAGACATGCTGGTAGCTTGCTTACCTCTCATCTTTGGTGAACATTGCGCTAGTAGCTTCTGCGGATCCATGTGCTCCAATAATAGGTCGAATACATTCAGCAGATACTCCATCCCAGATGCGCAGAGAACCATCTTTAGAAGCAGTCACATACAAGCTCCCAGTACAAGAGTAGCGTACCTGGCAGCAACATCAGTAAGCACGGCTAGCGGAGTAAATTTAAAACCTTTGATGAGAATATAACAGATGCTTGTGCATTAGAAGGAAAGAGAAAATGGACCTGGTTAATGGGCGAACTAGAATCCTGTGCATTTGCTGATAAGTAGCATGTAAAAGTATTTATATCATATAAATGAGCAACTGGGTGATCAGTCCCTGAAAATAATTTCATCGGTGTCACTTACTTCCACGATTTTCATAAATATATGAAATTGAGTTTTCTAAAAAAAACACATATTTGAATGAAAATATCTGACTACATGAAAGAAGAGAATTCCATAAGATATGTTTGCAGTATTTTTCAAACGTCCAAGGGATAGAAACTGTTGATCCAGGAACAAAATCCAAATTCTTGTGCCCGAAATCAAATTGTTTGGTGAAATGATTAAATTGCTTTAAACTGAAAAAAATTTAACAACAAACAATGCATAAAAACAAGAGCAAATCAAACTGATATCAGAAATCAAGAATCACACAATAACAGCAGAACCAGAAATCAAATTTAAACTTAGTGAAAAAAAATCATAATACCTGCTAAAAGATAATCCCCACAAGGATGAAAACATACAGATCTAACATTATGAGTATCCTGCCAATCATTAACAAATGATCCTGGTTAAATGCAATGAACACACCTTTTTACATGATATATAGATACATTGGGTTGCTAGAATTTACAACCTGAATAACTCTGAACGCTTTCCTCGCATTGGTCTTTGAGAAATCAAAGAATCTGTTGAGCAATTTTTTTCATGTACAAAACAATAATCCAGATAGCAATTAATACCACAAAAAATTCCTAAAAAATAAGAATCAGGCTTAATCCTAGTATGAGCACTTCAAATGGACAATTTAACAGCAAGGAGTGCAGACATCAAGGATAAGCATACTTTATTGTATTGTCTTTTGCAGCTGATATCAGTATTGGGTTCTCAGGATGAAAATCCAGATCATTGATGGCCTGCAAGAAATCAATCATGTTTACAAGCACAGTGGAAATTCGAGCGATGAAAATAAAGTAAGCTACTAGTGAAAAATGGAAAATAAAAATATCTTGTTTATTAAAAAATTGAATACCATGTCAATGCTCCACACAGCTCGGTAAGCAAATATCTAACTATAAACTGTATTTGCTAAGGTGAGCATTCAGTGTGCTAAACATGAGTTCAGCATGTGTATACAAGTGTGGTGGCACGTGACACGTGGCAGGTTGATTTGATCTACCCATGTATTTCAGTCTTTCTATAATGCAATGATATGCAGCTCTCTGCATATTCAAGGAAAAATACTGCAGGAGACCTAACTCAGGGGCAATCTTGTGGAAGTGTTGAAAAGAGTCTCACGGCCTTGAACAGTAAATAAACTGTCATATTTTTTTTAGAATCAATAAACTGTCATATATGAACAACACATGCTCACCTGTTGGTGATCATAAAATGTGCGAATCACAGGCCTCGCAGAACCATCTTTGGAGTCCCCTACCATAGTCTGCTTAACTTTAGCAACCTGCAAGATAGAGCAATAGTGAATTACAAGTTGCAACTAAGTAGAAAACAGCACGAGCCCCAGCTTAGCACCCTGAGTGGCAATTCAAATTTCAAGCTCACCTCAAAAAACTTAATGGACGTATCAGCACTCCCAGTTGCAAAATACTTTCCATCAGGACTAAATTTCGCACACCGGGCAGCGTTCTACAGAAAAATACAATGGTAAGCCAATGAACATCAGTAAAATCTATTGCTAGTCAATCTCAAGTTGTTTACATAATCACGGTCTCAAGTTGTTTACATAATCATGGTACTGTGATAAGTGCAAAATGTGCAATGACAGCAGTAAATATTCAGATAAGCAGGAAACAGACACAAAAGTTGTTTCTAGTGGTGCATTTACAAGGGGAAAACTGGAATCATACGCACCTTATGGTCAGAGATATGCTTCGCCTCGTGCTTGGGGAAGCTCTTGGATGAGCCCTTGACATCCTGCATACTACAGAGCACCAGCGTCAACACTCCTCACCAATCCCTATTCAGCACCAGAAATACACTGCCACTAGGCAACGCCACGGGCGCGCAAGATTGGGGTTTACCTGAAATCCACGGCACTAGAGCCGAGCGGCTGCGCCACCGCACCGAACCCGGCGGAGTCGAATGCGGAAGCGGCTCCTCCTCCGCCCTCCGCCGCGAGGCCCTGCGAACCAACAGTGAGGGTTTAGGCGCGTGCAGAACAAATCCTTGGCCAGAGGAAGGGAGAAGGTGGGGGGACCTTGGCCACGAGACGTAGGAGTTGATTGGCGGGGATGGATTCGGCGGCGGAGATGGGAGTCATGGTGGCGGCGGCGACGGCGGCCGCGGCCTGCCCGAGGTTCTGGCTACGGAGGTGCGCCACGATGAGCGCGTTCACCTGGCGCAGCAGCTTCGCCTCCTGCACCGCCGCCTCGTTCATTGCTTCGTTCTCGTCGCTTCGATTCCCCACCCTCGGAAGGCCGAACAAATCCTTGGATGGCTTGCGCGGCGGATTCTCAGCGGTGACCGGACTGAAGCCGAAGAAGACCAAAGCTAGGTCCTTTCTTCGAGTATTCGATCCCGGGCAACGTCTTAGGAAATGACAGTGGGAAATCCCAAAAAGAGCAATTTAAAATGGATGGCTTGGAAGAAATTACAAAAATTATATTCCTCATGTGAAACTTATATAACGCAACATTTTTTTATCCTAAAATATAGGAGAAGTGATCTTATTTTGTTTTGAGCAAGAAAATACGTTTGTTGCCTCCATCGCAAACCCATTTCCCATAAGAAGCGACTTCGATCGCCCTGAACGCTATAGACCTGGAAATGGTGTCACGCCCACCAAGAAAGAGAGAGAGAGAGTAATAAGGTACCACGCCATTTGAGTGTAGTTTGAGCACCAAACTAAACGCATAAATGCATAATGTCCAGAACACCCAAACGCGCCGAAATAGCAATGAAAGTAATAAAGGATCAAACGAATGGGTTATCCTCTCTCAGAAAGGGTTCCCAGTTTGCTTAAGCATCACACTATGATTTGCATCTCAGTGAATATGGGAGCAGCAACGTGGACATTTTTGCATTCCAAGGGCAAAAAGATAATTGAAACCGCGTGAAAAGAAAAATCAAAACAGCATCTCCTGGAAACATTGTTCGATGCAATTACAATTGGTCTCAATCATCCAGCCACCAGCCTGATCTCAATCATCCAGCTTCGCTGAAAGCCCTCACGTATAAAAGAATGAGAAGTGTGTACATCTGATATCGTTACACTCGTCTACAATAATCTGCCTAATCCATACCCAGCATAAGAGGCAAAAACAAAAAAGGGCCCCTGCATTTTTTGAGAATACTGCCCAGAGAACCAAAGTTTGTAAGGACTATTGTCTAGCATCAAATGAAGTCTTTAACACCATCAAACATCCATGTTTAATGATTTCACCTATGTCAGCAAGAACTGAAGCTTCCAGTGGTGTCACTGTTGTCGACATACAGCATTATTTCACTTCTTCTAATACAAAACTTTCAGAATTGCAGGAATTGCATTCGAGTTTAAGGCAGCTCGGCAGTCAGACCTCTTCAACTTTAGCACACAAGCGCTCTGTGGGAAAACAAAAGAAAATGACAGTAAGAAAATTACCAAAACTAAATATACCTTGTGCTCTAAATAAATTTTAATGTACAACCATAAACTTATATGAAATAGATTTTAATCATGGCAACTTTGGTAATGCACATCCATTCATTAAAAATAAGAAATCTGAATCGGTGTTTTTATTCATGACATGCTAATGCCATGTTTCATACAATGGACTAATTCGTTTCACAGTGGTCATATCCACAGGTGGACCAGATTGTTGCAAGCACAAGGCTGCTATTTGCTACTTGCATGTGCCAATTGTTCAACATTCAGCTAGTCTACAGGAAATAATGTGCGCTCCTTGGCATCAACGCAAGCAGGTTTCATGTATGGTGAAGCTCTATTTGGAAAATATAGAAAAGTTACAGGCTACAACTTGAGTCCAAATTTTCATTGCATATGGGATTTATGATGCAACTTACACAAGCACTATACTGGAGATGCCAACTGACCTGAACGCCTCCATATAAACTAAATTCTAAATGAGAAGTACCTGGGTACTTAAAATAACCTGCATGGGATGCAGTAATATATGACACTACATATGCATGTGCATTCGAGATAGTGATTTGCGAACCAGGAGCATAAGTATACATTTGACAAGGGAAGATGAAACATACTCAGGTACTCGTAGCATACTATCATTGAGGTACCCCAGGCTGATGAGCTGAAAAATCTTGGACCCAACCCTCTGTACAAACCTTTCCATCCATCTTCAGCAATCAATCTTTTAACAACTTCCCCAGCTTTTGGCTTATTTTCATTATCCATAACCTAAATGACAACAAATAAAACCCAGTGTAATCATCTGTAGAAACAAATGCAGAGGGAGGGAGGGAGGGAGGGAGAGCTCAACTGTCAAAATATAGGGTTGTGAATTGTGAGAACATTCAGTGTTGGTAGTTGTATTATCAGTTTACCACTACAAACTAAACATGAGATATTTGGAGATATGTGAAGCATGTTGTAAAAATGCATGATACGTCCCTGGCATACTTTAGTCAGTTTGAAAGTGCTAGCTTTTGTTACTCATAATGAGGTCAGGTCATAAATATCAAGTTTTCCCAATGGAAGTTTCCTTTTTTGAACAAATTGATCATTAACATACACAGCATTCCAGTCTAGCAACTCAATAGCCCACCACTGGAGGAAATATATCAGTATAAAGAAAAACATTTAGGTCTTCAAGTCTGACACCGAATATACTTCCAAAACAAAATAACCATTCCCCTAAACTTAGTGGCATTGCATTGATAAGGAATCAAACTATAGCAAATGAGCAGCATAAATGTAAAGACAAGAATCATTTAGTCACAGGGGTAAGCCTCACAAAATACACAAGCAAACAGAATGTCACACAGTACCTGCAGCCTGGTCTTGATTGTATCTATGGGAGTCGTAACAAAAGAGGTCACGGCACCGGCAAAAATTCCCCCTGATGCTTGAACACCAACCAGTTTCAATTGGCTAGGAGCCTCTTCTTTGTCATGCAAATGGCCAAGAGCACTGTTCCAATATGTAAGGAGCATAATAGTTAACTATTTTTGCTAAGTTAACAAGCCAAGAAATATAATCTTTCAACCATTAACCACAAAGACAAACTAACAAAAGGTACTGATTCCAGTAAACTTGCATAAATGCTCTTAACAGCATTAACAGCACACTAAGAGTTTCAATTTAGTTTTGAAGAGTGCATATGTAGTTTGTGTAGTTACTTCATCACATTGCTTCAGGTTGGTAATTAAGTTCTCTAAGCTGCCAGAGAACAGAAATATGTAAGATTATATTTCCACTTATGGTCAGTTATCCAACTTATCCTTCCTTCTGTATTTATCTGTAAATAAAATATGAATTGATCGCTACTATAAATCTAATCAGACCAACACAGCGCACATTGAGATGCATTCTTGTTTTCTAAGAAAAGCATACATATTGACATGGAAGAACAAGAATCAGAAAACACAATTGCTATTATAACTGCATTTTGGGCAACAAGAGGGGAAGTTTGAAAAGGTTTTGGACAGATGGAAATACCAATTCAAATACAAGTAGAAATGTATTACTGGTCTTTTTCTCGTAAACATTACATAGTGCACAGGGCTGAGAGGAACATAACGATGAACCAATCAGATAGGCTAACCTCCAGATTATGCGCTGGCTGGAACCATAACTGGCCCACCACACAGCACTGGATGGAGCGTAGGTCATAACAGACAGTCCAAATCCTCTGTACAGCCCCCTAATGCCATCAGCCTTTATGACCTTTCGAGCAACGTCTATTCCACCTGTGTATCTGGCATTACCAGAATATCCTTGAACCATCAATTTCTGGCTAATCTGAAATATAACAATGCACAACACAATGAACACAGCAGTCTAGTGTTGTAATTAACATTTAACAGCCACATATTGTAAGATAACTTTTCTCTACATACATCATCATATATAAGGCATCTGAGAGTCATACCACATCAATTGGAACAAAAATAGCCTGCGAACATGTAGACGCCGACAGACCGGCAAGGCCATTCGCAAAGGCAGCCTGCACCGGCTCTGACAGCTTGAAGGGCTCAACAAGCTTGAGCGAGGCTGCTTTAGTTGTCTCGAGCGCCGTGAGGAAGATGATCCTAGTTGGTACAGCCCCAATGATAACGGTAGCAAAGCCCCGGTACAGCCCCAGCACGCCGTCCACTTTGAGGATGTTCTTGAAGGTAGCCAGCGCGTTCCTCCTCATGGCGTCCCCAGAGGCAACCTGCATCCGGGTCTTGACCACCGAGACAGGGTACAGCGCCACGGTGACGCCGCTGAACATGCCTGCGCCCACCACGTAGAGCTTGGTCTTGTCGAGGCTGCAACATTTCAGCACCACGATTTGAGAACAGTAATAACAGAATCAGAAACAACGGAATAAGCTACGAATCCACAAATTGCGCCTCGTCCTGGAGCATCAACAGCCATGTCAAATCATCAAACCACAATTCCTAATCCTAAGGCGGTAAAGCCAATCCGGAATAGGGCGGGGGACGCAGTTCAACGATCGGAGCTAAATCTGGAGACTAGGACCGCGAGAAAGACGGAAATCGGCACGAAATGGAAACCTAATGGAATTACAAGACGGGCGGTTGCTTACTTGTCCCAGTTGATCTCCGTCTGGTGGAGCGACGGGATCTTGGCGGCCCTAGAGGTTGTATCCATGGCCGCGCCGCGCAAACCCTCCCCTCCACCACCAATCCGCGACCCCCGAGGTGAGAACCGAAGGCAGCGCCGGAGGCGTGGAGCGGACTCGATTCGGCAAGAATGGCGGGCGGGCTGCTGTGGGCGGCTTGCCCCCGTTTTCCCTTTTCCCTCCCAAACTTTCGTGCTCTTTTTGTCCACAACTCAGCAAGAATGGCGGACAGAGCATGTGCTCCTCGCCTCTTCCGTTTTGTTGGAGGGCGTCGCCGCGTCGATGGCGTCACGCCAGCCGTCAAGGATCGGGGACGCTTCTTTCTTGGGCCCGAAGGGAAAACGACACCAAACAGCGAGATCGTTGTTGGGCTCGATTGCAAAGCCCGTTTTCTTTACTTTATGGCGAATGGCCCATATGACCACGTGCCACGTGGTCGTTGAACTCGTTTCCTTCCGTTTAGGCCCGAGGCGAGGGAGAACTATTAGCGCTAGGACCTACCACCGACCACTGTCGACCATCTGAGAAAGGTGTCGACCAGTGGTGCCGACCAGCAGCGTTGGCTGCCGACAAGGTTTGAGGCGAGCAGCACCCGCTCGACACCCCTCGACCCCTCCTCTGAAGCTGAGAAGAAGACGAACCGAGCTCTCTTCCCGCACACACACCACACTCTGTGAACTGAGATCTGATGACAAGAGCTATCTTTTCTATTGCATTGCATATATTTTTATACAAGTCTTTACCTACTCCATGGTACAAGGGGTATGGTTGTCTACAGCCATCAACTATTCATAGTATTATGCCTACATCAGCCCACTAACTGCTGATGAGGTTCTATAGTGACTGGGAATGACCTACGCCATGCCCTGCCACACGTTCTGACCCTCGAGCAGTTGACCGACCACCTGCTCCTGGCTATTCCGTGGAGAGAGTGGGCTGGCAGCAGATTATGTGCAACAATCTTCCCCTAATCCTGCTGTTAACCCTTGACTTCCACCATGCCAATCATCTTTCTCAGCTCCTGGAACCGAGAACGTCCGAGTGACTTGGTGAGGATGTCAGCGAGCTGCCGACTGGTGTCGACGAACTCGATGACCAGTTGCCCTCCATCGACGCAATCATGAAGGAAGTGAAACTTCACGTCGATGTGCTTGCTTCTGTCGTGGAGGACGAGATTCTTTACCAGCGCAATCGCTGGCTGGTTGTCCACCTTGAGCGCCGGCGGCCAAGCCTCGACACCAGTGAGCTCGCTCAGCAACCATCGCAGCCAGACCACCTGGCACGCCGCCGTGGCCGCCGTCACGTACTCTGCCTCGCATGTAGACAGGGCCACCATCTTCTATTTCAGCGACTGCCAGATGATTAGCGCTCCGCCAAGGAAGATGAGCACGCCCGAGGTGCTCCGCCGTCCATCCATATCGCCTGCCATGTCCGCATCGCTAAACATCGTGAGCCCCGATGCACCCTCCTTGGTCTCCGGCGGTGCTTCGCTAAAAACGGACAGTTGAAGCCCGCCGTGCTTGGGGAAGACGATTCCCCACTCCGCCGTGCCCTAGACGTAGCGCAACAAACGCTTGACCGCCGTCCAATGATCCTCCTGCGGATCCTCCATGAACCTGCTCACATAGCCCACCGCGAACGTGATGTCTGGCCGTGTGTGACTCAGCCAGCGCAGCTCCCCAATGATGCTCCGGTAGCGCGTAGCATCCACCTTTGCCGCGGTGCTCTACCTTGAGAGCTTGATGCGCTCCTCCATCGGCGTGGCCACAACCTTGCAGCCAGCCATGTCCGCCCGCTCGAGAAGCTTCTGTGCATAAGTGCACTGCCCCAGCCTGATGGCGTCCTCCCCCTGCCTCACCTCGATGCCGAGGTAGTAAGACAGGACACCCAAATCGCTCATCCGGAACCGCGCGGCCATCTCTTCCTTGAAGTTGGCGATGTCCTGAGCCTGTGCGCCGGTGACGATAAGATCGTCCATGTACACCCCGATGATGAGATGCTCCTTCCTCCGTCGGCGGGTGTACAATATGTGCTTCGTGGCGCACCTCTTGAACCCGAGCTCAGCCATGGTGGCGTCGAGCTTGGTGTTCCATGCCCACGGGGCCTGACGCAGGCCGTAGAAAGCCTTACACAAACGCAACACCTTTTTCCCACGCCTTTGACGACGAATCTCGGCGCCTGCTTGATATAGATCGTCTCAGCCAGTTCCCCATTGAGGAACGCTGACTTGACGTCGAGGTGGTGAACCTGCCACTCCTTGGCAGCGGCGAGGGCGAGTAGGAGTCGCACTGACTCCATGCGCGTGACGGGGGCAAAGACCTCCTCGAAGTCGACCCCTTCACGCCGTATGAACCCTCGAGCGACGAGGCGTGCCTTATGCTTCACCACTGCCCCGCGCTCGTCCCTTTTCACCTTGAAAACCCACTTCAGTCCAATCGGTTGGCAACCTGCCGGTGGATCGACCAGCTTCCAGGTCTTGTTCTCCTCGATGGCCTTCATCTCCTCTAGCATCGCCTTCCGCCACACCGTGTCATGCTCTGCAACTACAAACATGGTCGGTTCCTCTGCACTCATCAGAAGCAGAGTATGGTCCTCGTCGAGGTTCTGCGCCACCAGACCAGGCGCATTCGTGCCACCGACGATGTTATCCAACCGGCGGAACCGCACCTCCTCTCTGTCGTGGTAGGCGTCCACGAAACCCGAGACATTGGATAGAGGAGTCACATACTCAATGGTTGCCACCACCGATGTTGCTCGAGGCGGGGTCGTCCGTAGCGGAAGATCTCTGATAGTCGAGGCCCCCTCCGTGGTCAAGGCCGCTCGAACTGGGGTCGAGACCGCCCGACCCGTGGTCGGTATCGAGGCCCCTTGGCTCGGAGTGAAATCGTGAGCTGGAGACCTCGCTCCGGGCGGACTAGGCGGCTCCGTAGCCTCGGCTGGCACCGGTTCTTCTGCCTCTCCCACCGCCAACTCCACCGCTCCGGCTTCCTCGGTCCCCGACGCCTCCACAGCCTCGCCGTGGCCATGGATCACCATTCGCTCCATGACAAATGAGTCTCTGAGTCCGCTGGCGACTGGCTCGAGGCCTCCTGCTTCCGGCCTATCACAGGTCCACGATGCTGCCTCGTCGAAAACCACATCCCGGGACACAACCACCTTGCCGCGCGAGGGGGTTGTACAGCCGATAGGCCTTCGACCCCACCTCGTAGCGGAGGAACACCATGCGCGTGCTCCTGTCCTCCAGCTTGATGAGGCCTGGCTTGGTAGCCTTCACGTGGCCAATGCAACCGAAGGTACGCAAGTACGAGACATTAGGCTTGCGCCCGTGCCACGCCTCGTACGGCGTCTTCCCCTCGAGGGCTTTGGTCGGCGATCGGTTGAGGATATGCACAGCAGTGGTAACCGCCTCTTCCCAGAACGCCGCCGGCATCCCCTTGGCCTTCATCATCGAGCACGCCATGCCAACGATGGTTTGATTTTGGTGTTCCACGATGTCGTTCTGCTGCGGCGAGTAGGTTGCGTTGAGATATCGACCCATCCCCTCCTCGACGCAGTACTCAGTGAACTCATGCCCCGTAGACTCGCCGCCGTGGTCGGTTCGAAGCACCCACAACCGCTTGCCACACTCCGTCTCCGCCTCCGCCCATGCCTTGATGCGCTTGATGGCGTCCGCCGCGTCACTCTTGCTCGTCGAGAGCTGCAGCCACATATAGCGGCTACAGTCATCCACGAGCAGGAGGAAATACCTCCGTCTGTCATGAGTCGTTGGCGTGATTGGCCCGCAGATGTCCCCATGGACCAACTCGAGGGGATTCGCCGTGCGGTACCTCCCCGTCTTTGGGAACGGCAGCCGCCTCTGCTTCCTCGCTAGACAGCTGTCGCACAGCTCCCCGGCATGCTCGATTCGTGGCAGCCCGGTCACCATCTTCCCGAGCCGGCCCAGGGCGTCGAAGCTTAGGTGGTCGAACCGGCCATGCCACAGTCATGGCTCCTGCGTGCACGCCGTCGCCAAACACACAGGATGATCCACCTTCAAATCAAGAAGATAGAGACGATTCTTGGAGCGCGTTACCTTGGCGAGAAGACGTCGCTCCTTGTCCCTGATCCGTAGAACACCATCACAGATCAGGACCTCCGCCCGTGCTAGTCAAGCTGGCCCAGACTGACGATGCTCAAGTGGAGCTGGGGGATGAAGTACACGTCCGTCAATGCGCACTGCTCCCCGTTCCGGCACCGGAAGACGACTGTGCCTTGCTCACGGATATCCACCCACGAGCCATCCTCGAACTTGACCGTGCCAGTCTTGTTCGCGTCGAGGTCAGTGAAGGCGGCGTGGCACCCAGTCATATGGTTGCTCGCGCCAGAGTCGAGATACCACCATTGCTCCTTCTCGTCACCAACTACGCCCAGATGTGCCTACACCCGTGGCTCATCAAGTTCGATGGCCTGCGGGGCAGTCCTCTGCTCCGCCTCTGTCTCCCCTGCTTCGCCTTCCTGCAGAGCGCAGTACTCACCCATCAAGAGCGCCTGCTCGTCGTCGCTGTCGTCCTGAGCCAGGTGCGCCTCCTCCTTCTTCTCCTTCCTCTCCGGGCACTCACGTGCCCAGTGCCCTACCTTGCCGCACTTCTGGCAAGCGTTGGGGGCCACGGTCTTCTTCTTGCCCTTCTTCTTGTCTACCGGAGCCTTCCCCTGCTTCCTGCCGCTGTTGCCGCTGCGGTCACCACCGCCGCGGCTGGAGCCTTCTCCGGACCGACGCTTCTCCTTCATGCGCGCCGTCCACTCCTTCTCGGTCAGCATCAGCTTGGGCTTCTCCTTCTCCGGCGTCTTAAGACCGCGGCTCACAAAGTGGAGATGTCCAGCATTGTCTCGATGGACATGGCAAGCTGTGAATACTTGGGAGGCACCACGCAGAGCAACTTGCTGACGAGGTCCTCGTCCTCCACCGGCTTGCCATAGGTGGCCAGCTGTAACGTCCCGCCTCCTCAAGGCCGGGCTCGCTTATATCCGGCCGCTTATCTAGGACATAGACTGCCCTCACAGACCAACACTAGTCTTTTCTGCGCACTTTGTCCTCACTCGTGTGCACCCGGGAAGACTTTCCGGTCGGTCACCCATCCTTAAATTGCTCCAGGCCAAGCACGCTTAACCTCGTAGTTTTTAAGAAATAGGCTTTCGGAAAAGAAGTTGCAACTTGTTGGTATGAGTATCCTATTAATCCTATTAAGCCCTAAGCCGGAGTGTTACACCAGTTGGCTTGCCAGCGACTAAAGACGAAGCACGAAGTCCTCCACCGACTCCCCGGACTTGAACCAGATGTCGTTGAGCTCCCAGCTGAACCTTGGCCAGCTTGGCTCGATCCGAGCCTACACGGAGCGACTCCAGCATCTCCCATGCCTCCTTCGCTGTCTTCTTGGCTCCGAGCGCCTCGTGAAACTCGCTCGGAGTGGACGCCATGAGCGCCTCCATGACACCCATCTTCGTATCCTCTCCGGCGTTGCCAGTCTCCATGGCCTCCCACCACTTCTGGACGCGGAACTTTCACTTCATCTGGACAGCCTACTCGCCGTAGTTGGTGCGGGTGAGCATCGGCCAGGAGTTGCTCCCGCTGAACTCCCTCACCACGCGCACCTCCACCGGCTGCGCAGCCGGCTACGGAACGAGCACCTGGCCCCCAGCGCTCGTCCCTGCGCCCGACTGACCGGCACCAGAGTCCGACATCGCCGGCGGTGAAGCCTAATGACGTTGTACGACTCTGATACCACTTATTGGCGCTAGGACCTAGCACCGACCACTGCCGACCACCTGGGAAAGGTGCCGACCAGTGGCGCCGACCAGCAGTGTTGGCCGCCGACCAGGTTCGAGACGAGCAGCACCTGCTCGACCCCTCCTCTGAAGCTGAGAAGAAGACGAGCCGAACTCTCTTCCTGCACACACACAGCACACTCTGTGAACTGAGATCTGGTGGCAAGAGCTACCTTTTTCATTGCATTGTATATATTTTTATATAAGTCTCTACCTACTCCATGGTACAAGGGGGTATGGCTGTCTACACCCATCAACTATTCCTAATATTATGCCTATATCAGCCCACTGCCTGTTAATGAGGTTCTACGGTGACTGAAAATGACCTATCGTCATGCCCTGTCACACGTTCTGACCTTCGAGCAGTTGACCGACCACCTGCTCCTGGCCATTCCGTGGAGAGAGTGAGGTGACAACAGATTATGTGCAACAAGAATGGCGAGGGGTGGCAGACCGGCCGTCACTTGCTGCGCCGCCGTGCCGTTCGCCGTGGCGCTGCTCATCTCCGCACCGGGCGCCACAGGTTCGGCTCGTTCTCCTCCCCCTCTTCTTCGCTGTTGATCGCTCTGCTCGTGTTCCGGGACTTCCCGTGTTGCGTGCTGGCCAATGCAGCCCCGCTGGCCCGCTTGCATTGGTACGGTCGGTGGCGGTGCCGATAGCTCTAGTTCAGGTTCAGTCACGTAGCGTAGCTTACTCCAACAGCCAAGAGGGAGAAGCGCACGCATGGGAGCGGGCCTCTCAGACCTGGTCCAGTTCAGTACTGAATCATGCCAGTGTGCCTTACGGCAACAGGGAGAATTGCCGGTGTACCACTCTGCTGAATCATGCCGATCTCCTTCACGTTTAACGTCAAATTTTAGGAGAGAACTATTTACAACTTATCATCAATTTAACGTCAAAAATCAAAATTTGTGATTACAATCTAGATAGCTAGTAACCTCTCATCAGGAATTTACTCGTACCATAGAATTGTCCGTTAACAAATTTTGCTGGGGCAACTTGGTGCTCGAAAGCAAACTCATTGTGCCATTTCATTATGCCTCAAATCTGCGATCCTTCTTTCATTGGTGCCCTTTTTGTTTATTTGCTTTGCAGAGGCTTATGATTCTCTAAATCCAAACGGCAACATCACTATAAAATGGGATGTTATGCAATGGACTCCTGATGGATATGTCGTAAGTAGCACTCCCATACCAAGAGCTGTATCCCTTTCATCTTCAAGTTCAATCTAGTAACATTGGCTAATTTTCTCTCAATTGAATAA
Source organism: Bothriochloa decipiens (assembly GCA_023333625.1). Classification (NCBI taxonomy): domain Eukaryota; kingdom Viridiplantae; phylum Streptophyta; class Magnoliopsida; order Poales; family Poaceae; genus Bothriochloa; species Bothriochloa decipiens. Next base: position 236,966 of record CM041628.1, on the reverse strand, counting down.
TAGGCTAGTCCTATTTGTACAGTGCAAATCATGCAGCACTGCTAATTGTAGAATTAGGAACAATGCATCACACTTAGATAACAGGATTCATATATCAGGCTCATCATTTATAGTAAAATGTCACATGCAGGCTGTTGTCACAATGTACAATTACCAACAATTCCGGCACATTGGCGCACCAGGATGGCAGCTTGGGTGGACATGGGCAAAGCAGGAGGTTATATGGTCAATGGTTGGAGCTCAGACCACCGAACAGGGTGACTGCTCACATTTCAGAGGCAACATTCCCCACAGCTGCAAGAAAGATCCCGTGGTCGTTGATCTACTTCCAGACACACCATACAACATGCAAATTGCCAATTGCTGCAAGGCAGGAGTTATAAGTACATTTAGTCAGGACCCAGCAAACGCTGCTTCCTCCTTCCAGCTCAGTGTAGGCCTTTCCGGGTCTACCACTAAGACTGTCAAGGTGCCGAAGAACTTCACTCTTAGGACTCCTGGACCCGGTTACACCTGTGGGCGTGCTATTGTTGTCAAGCCTACTAGATTTTACACCATTGATGGACGTAGGCCAACCCAAAGCTCTAAGTAAGTTGCAAATCTGACGAGCCTTACATTTTATTTGCTAGCTATCAGTTCTCTTTGATAAGGTTTGTGGAAAATCAATTATGAGTTAAAATAATCATTGTATTATTCATCATGCCACCATTTCTTAATCATGTTTCCAAAATGTAGTTGCATTACTCGTCAGTATAGTTAAAATGCAAGAGATTATTCACCTAGAATTTATTTATTTCCATCGAGGACAATAAGCTACTGCTAGGTTTAATAAAATGTTGTTTGATTCATGCAGTGACATGGAATGTGACCTGCACGTATTCCCAATTTCTTGCTCAGAAGCCTCCATCATGTTGTGTGTCTCTGTCATCGTCTTATAACAACACTGTTGTGGACTGCCCAACATGCTCTTGTGACTGCCAGAACCCAAGTGGGTCAAATTGTGTGAAGTGAGTAACTTTCTTCATGTTATTAGGAGATTCCATTGATCTAGCTGTATATTCTTTCCCCTTCATAGATACATTGTAATAAGCTCGGTTCATTTGACAGTAAGGGTTCGCCGCGCCTACAATCTGCGATTAATGGCCCTGGCAAATGGAGTGGCGAGCCTCTTGTGGAGTGCACTTCCCACATGTGCCCTGTAAAAATCAACTGGCACGTGAAGCAGAACAACAAGGACTACTGGAGAGTGAAGATCACCATCACAAACTTCAACTTCAGAATGAACTACACAGAGTGGAACTTGGTTATTCAGCATCCAAACTTCGATAACATAACTCAGTTGTTCGGCCTCAACTACAAACCACTTACTCCGTATGGGGGTGGCATAAGTAAGTAAAGTTGCGCCTGTTTTATCTCAAACTTTGCATCTCTTTTATTTCAAAGAAAGATTGGGAAAAATGGAGTCTCCGTCTCTGATATTGTTATCTGGTCCCATTTCAGATGACACGGCAATGCTCTGGGGTGTGAAGTCTTATAACGATGTGTTGATGCAAGACGGTAAACTTGGGATGGTGCAGTCAGAGCTGCTTCTCCGTAAAGACTCCCGGACTTACACCTTTGAAAAGGGATGGGCCTTTCCACGCCGGGTGTACTTCAATGGTGATAACTGCGTCATGCCACCTCCTGAAAATTACCCCTCGCTGCCAATGCAAGCTCTGTAACGAAAGGACCGTCGATCGGGGATGATTAGGGGCGTTTACCATTTAGTTTCCACATAATAAATGTTAGGGGCACCGGTTTGGAGCTGCACTTTTTTTGGTAACTAAGATCGTTTATAGTTTGGACAAAAGGGCTGCTTCTGCCTGGCTATGAGTTTAATAATTACGAATAGTGAGTTCAATTCAATAAGCGATGAGTTTCATCAGGTACCCTATTTTTCTTTTTTGGATTAAACTGGTGTAATTGGTTTGGTTGGAACAATGCACCATTGATTTCCCGGATTGGGCATAAACGCATGATCGTTATTGGGCTCGGTTAGGATTCGGAAGCCCGCTCGCTTGTTTGAGGCGAATGGCCCATGTTGCCGTGTGGTCTTTGTCACGTACTCTTTTCCTTTGGCGTGACGTGAAATGCGGATTAGCTCCTCTGAATGAAACACGAGAGAGGCAACAGCCACTGATTAGTAAACTTGTTGGTATTGGTAAAGTTAGTACTAGTAGTGCTAATCTTGTGGGAAACTTGCTTCTGTCATGAGTCATGACTCGAAGATCAGTACGAATTTATCGAAGTCCTGAGGTAGCCTCGCGAATAGCATCAAGCTGTGCGAATGCACATCATGGTTTCAGAGAATAGCCACCGTGTTACCAAACTTATCCTAGGATCTTTGGAACGCCAATGTTGTGAATCCTTTCTTTCTTTTTCTTCTGTCGGTGTTACTTGTGTCACACACAATGACACAAAAAAATATGGCGTTTAGTCTCTGTTGGTGTTTTTCCACACTGAAGAACTGCTGCTGATTGCTTTATTTCAGCAGTACGGAGTTATTAAACCACCTTTTCCTCTGCTTAAAACACAGATACATCTCCATAAGAAAACATATCCGCGCCATTGCGCCATTATCTCTTAATTTTTTTTATTTCTTTTCTCAGCATCTGATATCAACAAATTACCCAAACAGCCAAACTATATACCGACGTGTGCATTCAGATTCAGTCTTCGCACACGTGCTTCAATAAAAGGCGGCTCAATATGTTCCACGCTCATCACAAGGGTGGTTGCTCACCGGTAAAGGTGCCCTTCATTCCGAGAAAAGAAGAATGCATTGGGTTGGACAACACTAATTCTATATTGAAAAAAAAGGAACGTCCACAGAGAATGTATGGAGCTCATTCTCTTGTCCCACATCATTGAGCGTTTATTACATTGAATTGAATTATTTTATATACCAAGTAGTACCGGTGACAAACAGAAGTTATTCGGCGTGTGTTTAATTTCTCTCTTTACCGGTGTCACATTAAAATCACCTATCTTAATTCGCTCACTCTTTTAGCCATTGACTGATGAAGATTGAACTGTTGTCTCCCTCCCAAAGTCCCAACCCTTTGCCGCAGGAAATTAAAATGGAATTGCTATTTTTCAGTTCTGTTGGACACTAGCCTTTCAATCATGATCTAATCTTTCCTCGAAAAACTAGTATATATAATTATAAACTAATGGCCCACCTACATAAATAAAGGCCATATGGCCATGCATTCAGTATCTCCTAATACATTCACCCAGGCAGACGTTTAAACAACCAAGCTAACCTGTCCACCAGCAATCCTTCCCACTCGCTGCCATGCAGGCCCCACCCACCAGCACCATGCATCAGTTTCCCAGCTACAAGCTGCACTCGTTTCTCGCTCCCGTTAGGACAGAGAGATATACAAATACAGTACAACACATGGAGGGAGGGAGGTTGTCAGAGCTGGCCCATAGACTAGTACATACAGCTGGAGATCTTGATGCCGATACCGATTAATTAATAAAAATAGCTTATCAGCGATGTAGGCTCCTGTACTGCGGGATTTGGAGAAGAGAAAATAGCCAGCAGCTATCTCTGTATAAATGTACAGAGGCTGAGGCTTGAACCCTGAACCTCTTAATCATAGACGATAAAGCTCTACCGCTTATACCAGAGCCGCCCTTCGTACCGATTAATTAATCAAAAAATAAAACAAAGTAAAAAATAATATATCGTTGCTAATGGCTCGCATGGTCACCACGGGTTGTTGGTACGTCCAGGTTGCAGGACCTACCGTCGCGATGGCGATGGGGTCTACAGCGTTGGTTGATGCACCGGGCTCACGCGCTCGTGCCTCCTCTCGATCAGCCTGCAAATCGCGTGGTGCGTCGCTGGTGATCAGTGGAGCAGTGCTCGTTTTTTCTTCTTCTTTTGGCACCCCACCGACAGAAAGAGGGAGGAAGGGCTCTGTCGTGCCGCGTTTCTTTATTCCCTTGCAGTGTCGGCTCGCATGTGTGCGTTTAGCCTCTCCTCATGGGTCATCGCCCGCTGTCATTACTTGTTTCTTAAACTAAAACTTGCCACTCATTGATCGTTCCGGTTTTGCCCCTGATGGCTGCAGCTTACAACACTCTTCACATGATGGTGATATGAATGAATTTAGTTTCCGAATAACCAACGATGGCGACTCTTCTTAGCTTCGTTGCTCCTAAATTTTGCTAGATTTAAGGATTCATCAGAGATTTAAACTAAGGATTTAAACGCTATCGAACGTGTATGCTTCGCAACTCCACGAATATTGGAATATCAATACTCCATGCATATCCATATCCCTTTATATAAAATAATTACTCAATTTTCAATTTTTTTTAAAAAATAATCGGTACTTTTGAGATGTCAATCATTCCCTTAGCTTTTGATAGCCTATGGCTGTGCTTTTGATCAACCTGTGGCAGTAAAAGCAGAGGATTTCCAGTTGACAATAACCTAGCTATTGCAAATCAGGTAGCCTCAATAGTCAATATTATGCCAATGACAATGTTATGCTATATAATATTTCTTATAAGTTCATGTATGTGTAATTTCAGTGTGTGTTTTTTTTTTCAAATGATGGTGATATGATGATTTTCAAAACTAATGTCCTGTACACCACTTTAAAAGCAGTCTCGTGTGATTTTCATTCTTCAGTTACCGTTAATCACCTGTCCCTGCCCATAGCAGCTGCACTACAGGGGCTAGATTTTCGGTTTTCCATTACCGTTAATCACCTGTCCTTGTCCCTTAGCGAACATCACCAACAGCTGTGTGTCACTAGGGGCATTCCCGTAAATGCACGCCGGAGGTTGAGGTGTCAGTGTCACATCTACTCTCTCGCGGCAAGAAACCGTCCCCGATATAACCCCCACCGCCCGGAAGCAGCGCCGCGGAGCAGAGTGAGGGAGTGTCGTGCTGCCGCCGCGGTAAAAACAGGGGAGGCGAGACGCAGCCGCACATGCTTTAAGTCCCACTCCCCACCGCCCCAGATCTCCGAC
>CM041628.1:146205-231532 GCA_023333625.1 Bothriochloa decipiens | reverse complement strand
GCCGCACATGCTTTAAGTCCCACTCCCCACCGCCCCAGATCTCCGACCTCCTTCCTCCCCACTGCGCCCCATTCCCCCGCGGCCGCAACCGTCGCCGGCGCAGTCCCGAGCAAGATCGGCGGGTAGAGTGACGGGCGGGCGCGGCTCTGTATCTAATATCTGTCGGTGAGAGACCGCGTGTGTCGGTTAGGCGGCGGGCGGGAAGGAAGAATGGCGGCGGGCGGCAGATCCGTCGCGTGCTGTGCCGCCGTGCTGCTCGCGGCCGCGCTGGTCCTCTCCGCTCCGACTACCACAGGTTCGGCACCTCGGCTTCTTCGCTTCTCCTCCTCCGTCCCTCTGTGCCTGTCCTGCTTGTGCTCAATTTCGGGAGCTGGTTAGATCCGCCGCCCGATCGCCGTTGCGCCTGACGCAACGGAGCTCGGAGAGCTGCGATGATGCTTCCGTTGCGCGCTGGCAAATGCGGCTCCCGTTGGTTGGTGCTGCCAGTGTCGGTGGCTCCAGTGCAGCGTCGGTGGCTTCTAGTTTTGACCCCACTGCACTCCAATTCAGCTCGATCTTTCGAGCTTGCCTAAGTATGAGTCCAATTAAGTAGACTTAGCTTCCTGCAACTATACATGGAGCTGTCATCTCAGGCTTATTAACCAGCGCCACTGTCTGCTCAACCTGTCGCTAGCTGCTCTATACCGAGCTCCTCCTTAGTTGTAGCTCTGCTCAGGAAGTGAAGAAGCTGTCCGATATCTTACTTAATTGTGGTTCACCATAAAGGGATCCAGTTGCCTAATTGTAGTTTACCATTAAGGGATCCAGTGCCAAACTCAAAGTGTGTGTGTGTGTGGATCTTTGAAAGTAACATTGACTTCATATATTGTGTGAATTCATTATCCATGCTTCTATAATTGGGATCTGTGTTTGATGTGGACCCTGTGTTTGCTCTCTGCAGAGGCTTATGATTCGCTGGATCCGAACGGCAACATCACTATAAAATGGGATGTTATGCAGTGGACTCCTGACGGATACGTTGTAAGTAGAATGCCCACTCCAACAGCTGTATCTCTTTCATCTCCAGCCCAGTAGGCCCTGGTCTATTCTATTGACTAGCCCAGTTTTACCTGTACAATATAAATTATGTAACATGGCAATGGCTGAACTAGAAACATACATCACAGACAACAAGAATAGCATCCCAAATTTATGCCTAGAAGCAGGCTATACATACATGGTTCCTGATTTCCCATAAAATACCTCCTGCAGGCTGTTGTCACAATGTATAATTTTCAACAATTTCGGCACATCGGCGCACCTGGTTGGCAGCTTGGGTGGACATGGGCAAAGAAGGAGGTTATATGGTCAATGGTTGGGGCTCAGACCACTGAACAGGGTGACTGCTCAAAGTTCAAGGGCAACACCCCCCATTGCTGCAAGAAAGATCCAACAGTTGTAGATTTACTTCCAGGCACTCCATACAACCAGCAAATTGCCAATTGCTGCAAGGCAGGAGTCATGAATACCTTTAATCAGGACCCAGCAAATGCGGCTTCCTCCTTCCAGATCAGTGTTGGTCTTGCAGGAACTACCAATAAAACTGTGAAGGTGCCAAAGAACTTCACTCTTAAGACGCCAGGCCCTGGGTACACATGTGGGCGTGCCCTTGTTGGCAGGCCAACGAAGTTTTGGTTGGGGGATGGGCGTAGGGCAACCCAAGCTCTGAGTAAGTTGGCCATATACTGAACTTTTACATTTTACTTGCTATCAGTTGTTCTGGAGATGAGGTACAGCTACATCATATTATTCAGTGTGTTCATATTCCTTGATCATGATTCATAATTTCCAGGTTAGTAAAAATGAAAACTATTAACAAGAGGAATCTGTTCACAAAGGATGAATGACTGATACTTGTTAACAGTATAAGTTACTACTAGGCTAAATAAAATGCAGTCTCTTTTCTTTTTTTTTTCTTTGTGCTTCGTAAAGTAATATATTCTCATCGCAGATAGCCATAGGAAAAAAAATCTATACAAGTTTTAGTTTTGTCTAGATTTTATAGCAGAGAGGGTTCTTAACAGAGGCGTTCTTTATCTGCAGTGACATGGAATGTGACCTGCACATATTCCCAATTTCTTGCTCAGAAGACTCCATCCTGCTGTGTATCTCTCTCGTCGTTTTATAATGACACAATTGTGAACTGCCCAACATGCTCATGTGGCTGCCAGAACCCAAGTGGGTCGAACTGTGTGAAGTAAGTTATTTGCTTTATACTCTCGTCATATTAGAGTTTTATTTTTATCTGTAAAGATTCTAATGAATTCTGATGCATTTCACAGTGAGGATTCGCCGAATCTACAAGCTGCAATTGATGGTCCTGGCAAATGGACTGGCCAGCCTCTTGTACAGTGCACTTCCCACATGTGCCCGATAAGAATCCACTGGCATGTGAAGCTGAACTACAAGGAATACTGGAGAGTCAAAATCACTATCACGAACTTCAACTTCCGCATGAATTACACGCAATGGAATTTAGTTGCTCAGCATCCAAACTTTGATAATATCACTCAGTTGTTCAGCTTCAACTACAAACCACTTACTCCATATGGGGGTGGCATAAGTAAGTAAACTTCTCTTCCTTATATAGAAAAGAATAAAAATGAACCAACCTACCTCCCTACCTCTCTTGATGTTATTTGTCTGTCCCGTTGCAGATGACACAGCAATGTTCTGGGGTGTAAAATTCTACAATGATTTGTTGATGCAAGCTGGCAAACTTGGAAATGTGCAATCAGAACTACTTCTCCGCAAGGACTCCCGGACATTCACCTTTGAAAAGGGATGGGCCTTCCCACGCCGAGTGTACTTCAATGGTGACAACTGTGTCATGCCATCTCCTGAAAACTATCCATGGCTGCCGAATGCAAGCCCTCTAACAAAACAACCATTGACACTCCCACTCTTGGTATTCTGGGTTGTCTTGGCTACTCTGTTGGCTTATGCATGATGAGTGGGATCAAGAGGTTTAGCAAGCTTCAAGTTGATGTCAGATTCCATGAGGTGCACTGCAACAGGTCATTTGTTCATTCAATTCCATGGTTGCACAGAGAGAAGAGGCGACTCCAAGAAAAAGTTGATATGTGTGTGTGTGTGTTTTTGTAAGTTATAAAGGGCCGAAATGTATTTCTTGTTTGGTATATAGCAGCCCTACAGCACTTTGGTGAACTTAGTTACTGCAAATTAGGTAATTACAGTTGCACCTTTTGTATTTTATAGCGAACCCAGAATTTTTCATTGGATTATATGACTGCTCCTCTTGTAGTAAATGCAAGGCTTCCCTGATAATGTTTTAAAGATTGGTCGAATAGAAGAGACAATGGTGATTGAGATAACTAAGTTCTGGCGTCTTGATACATTTTTCTGTAGAGACTATATTGAGCTAAATTGCTAAGCTACAAGCGTTCACTGTTCACAGAACCAAAATTACATTACTGTACTCAAGAACATAGAACGAGAATGAGTGCAGCGCTCGTTTATGTGCAGAAGGAAACCTTATCGCAATAAGAACATAATTATCAGGTTACAGAGAAACAAATGTTGCTTTGCAGCATCAATTAAGATTATAAATCTGCCACTAACCTTGGAATAAGAATACGACATAAATCCTAGCTGGCTCGAGAACTCAAGGAGCCTAATGGTCGCGTGTTGTCACATAGCAATAGCTTACGGAGCAGCTCTGAGCCTCTGAGAAGGGCAAAGGGATGTTTTCCTGATTGTTGTGGGCTAGTGCCTCGTTGGAAAATGTCCTGATGGGTGCTACATAGTTTGTTTCTCTTTTATGAAGCACACAGCGTATATCCTTCAATGAAACTAGATCAAAAGATGTAAACTTCAATGAAACTAGATCACAGATTTTTACATTTGATACTAAAGCTGTAGTCTGGAGGTAAGCACAGAACGGCAGATTCAATAATTGATCAAACCAGAGCAACTAGCTCCATTTAAACTAAAAACAGAACCATAACAACAAATACTATATTACTGCAGCTACATCATAACAACAAACGAATTCATGGAAACTACTTACCTTAGATTGGATGCAGGAACAAATTGTTCCTAAATATCCACCACAAAGAAAAACACCAGGCCTTCATGGTGCTGCTGCTCTGAAGCCTCGGAGCTCAGGTGCTGCTGCTCTGAAGCCTCGGAGCTCAGAACAGGGCATATGCCACCCATGGCCTGTTATATATCCATAAGAAACCATAGATGTAGTGCAGTCTAAGGATGGGCTGATGGTTCGCCTGTAGCTTTTTGGTTTGTTGGCTGGTTAGTTCAAAGCAAACCCCAGCTTGAAGCTCATTACCCTCAGTCCTCACCTTCCACATGTTGGCGTTTGCTACTCCTTTAAGCAATGCCATCCATCCAAGTCCACCCTTCCAGATTACTCAAGATACATGAGAAACTTCACCAGATCTTAACAGGCGATGGTGAAGTACTTGCAATGAAAGAACAGAATGATCAAAAGGGGGATCGGCTAAAGTTACATTTTAACCTTCTGAAATCTACTGCCCAACTATCTGCACCTTATTCTAGATAGACAGCTTATTAAGTAGGCAATGTATGCTATGAAAACCAGCCTTCTGTGCAAACTATAAAAACTTTAATTAAGACCACACAAATCTAATATGATGGCTAGAGGTTGGTGGACTTAAGTGCTAAAATAACCCACCTTTAGGATGAGGATGGGTGGGGGATTTAAGTGCTAAAATAACACCTTTATCTCTAGCCATCAGATTAGATTTGTGTGGTCTTGATTAGAGTTTCCATAGTTTGCACAGAAGTCTAGTTTCCATAGTATACATTGCCTATTAAGTAATAATAAGGCAATAAAATGGAAGAAACAATTGTACAGCTGTGATGTCTGTTGATATTTAACAAGCAGTAGATAAAATTTCCAATAAATCTCCGGCAATTTGGCTTCACGCCTTTTGAATGATGTGAAACGCGAAACAACATATAACACGAAATTCAGTTGATATATAAAAGTAAAAGACTGAATGCCAATAATCCATGAATATTCAAAAGCATCAGCGGTGGCATGGAACACATTTACGCCAGCAGGCATTACGGTTGGTTCCAAGAGTAGTAAATCCATCAATTGATTGTCATTTCGACAAAATAGTGCCATCAATCAATCAGGCAAATGTTTGCCTTTAAAGTGTATAAGAATTGAACATCATAGTATATTTTGGTGCTAGATAGGAGACATATATCCATCCATGCACCATGGGTTGATGCCTCTAAAAAGGATCATCCGTCCAAGCTCAGCGTATCAACTTTCACTTCCTTCGCGCATACAATATGGCAACAGCTGATATCCCAATTACAGCTGCTGGGATTGCCCAGTACTGCACCACGTTGTCCATAAGCTTGCTGGCAAATCCTGTGTCCTGCTCCTTCCTGAAAACCTCCATCTCAGTTATCTCATGAGTTGGGTCCAACTCCCCAATGAAGTAGTCCTGCATTAGCTCTTTGGCACTCTTGCTGTGCCCTGCATCGTCAAATTCTTCTGTAGCATCCTTACCTTAAGACAGAATGACAACAAGGCATATAAACCATAAAGAAACTAATACCACATGGATAATAAGGGTAGGAAAACTGAACCATGGCAGCAGTACCTGTTGCTTCGAGCAAGACATCGGCACCCCCAGGATGGTCTTCCAAATACTTGGTCACGTCATAAATCTGCATCACATTGACCAGCAGACAATGAGTTTATGTAACGATAAGATCAGTGCAGCATATCTCAATTCTACTTGACCTGAAGCTTCAATATGCAACTGTGCCTGAAATTAGTGAGGAACCGGAGGAAATCTGAGACAGCACGATCAATCTACTAGCTAGTTCACCAATCTCCCATACCTCAGAACCAGAGTGCCGCTAGATTGGCAAGGGTACGTGCATAACAAGCCGCAAACGAAAGCAAGGCCTCCCAGGCATTCCATCGAACAGGATGCGAGAGACATCGCACTCCCCTCCCCATACGCGTTTACATCTCTACCTACCACAAGCATACCTACATACCTATCTACACCAGAAAGCAAGGGCGGATGAGGGGCGATACGGCGGCGCTACCTTGCCGTCGACGACGATCCAGCAGTCCTCGGGCGTGTTGTGGAGGGCAGCCTCCTCCATGCTGTACAGCTTCGTCAGCGTCGGCATCTTCCGTCCCCTTGCGGCTCCCCTCTGTATCAACCTGGTCAAATCGGCGATGGCAAGGGGGCAGCGAGTAGACTATATGAGGGGGCCAGCGACCGCCGCGGCTTGCCGGGGAAGAAGAGAATGGTGGTAGCAGGCTTCACGGCTCGGGACTTGGGATCCTCGCCTGAGCTGCTGCTATCTTGCAGCGGAAGAAGAACAAGTTGGAGGCGCGGGTACAGGCTACAGGCTACTTGCCGTCTGCTTGGGTGGTCATCTTAGGTAGGCCGCTAGGGTTATTTTTGCCCTCACGGCCCATGGGCTGATCAGAAATCGCCTGTAGACATACCGTGTTGAAGCCCAATCCATCTAGCTAGCGCTAAATCACTGATCCGTTAGACTGTAATAGAGCAACAAATACATCACCACCGACGCCACCCGAAAAACCATGGAGGTGGAGAAAATCCAGATTGCGGCAACAACGGTCGGCGGCGGCGATGGGCGCCGGATGATCCTGTGATGAATCTACCTGTATTTTTCTTTTTATTCAGGGATACTCAGTCAAGGGGTTGTTTGTAAAAGTATTGTTTTAATAAATTCCAACCCTTTACTCAAAAAAAAAAAAGTTATGGACTGTAATATCCCCTATGTCTCTTCCTTTCCTATACACAGATGTACATTATTCTTACTAAAGCATACCACAAATGAGTAAAACAAAGATATAGAGGGCATCATCTTCGAGTCGTCCCTCCCCATTTTGAACCGGCGATATCACCGGTGGACATAGGAGCAGAGACCCGATCCCTTTTTCTTGGTAGTTTTTAGTTTTAGGTTTGTTGATCTGTGTTGATGTAGGGTTTGGTTTCTGTTGTCATCGACTAGGTGGTGGCGACGATGCTGCTTTGGAGTAAGGTCTCTCAGTCCTTTTCTACCTCGACGACGTTCAACTAGGTGTCAGCAAAGGGCCAGTGAAAGTTTGGTGTGTCAAATCCGTTGTCTTCTTCAGATCTTCACATTTGTATATTTATCAGAGTAAGCAATGGGTTAACTCTTGATGCGGCAGTTTTGTCCACTTCTTTTGTTCTTCTTTGCAGCAAGGTTTGACATCTTCAAAAACTCGTGTTTCTGGGTATTGCAGTCTTCGAAGCCTTCTTTCGGTGAGGGTATTTGCAGATGTCCCTTTTCTTTGTTATGTCTCTATATAAAGTTCAAACCCGGGCAAACAGCGAACGACCAAAGAAAAAGGACGACCAATTTGGCCTTTAGTGTACTATTATTTCTTAGAAAAAGGTCGTTTTTATGTTTTGTTGTCCATCTTTGGTATTTGCTTTGTTTTACTTATCATATATGAATTGTGAGGCACTCTTTGAATGCATTTTTTATAAAAACAAAACATAACATAGATGTGAATTTAGAAAAGTTGTAAAACTTACAAAAGTCCTACAATAATCTATGTTTTTTCAACCGAATTATGCAAACGTTGCAACTTTTGAAAAGTGAAAACATGACGATATTTCAACGAAGCTACAAATACATGTGAAAGTATTACGTTTGCCACGGGGAGGTATGGGCCGGCACGAAGACCTCTGAGCTCTGATGTATTTGTGCAGTAGAAAACATTGGGGTTTTTATCAGCCATTCTGATTCGGCGTATAGGAGCTGATACGAATAATTTTTTTTCCCCGGTGGGTCAGTGGCTCATCGGCGTGCCCTTGCCAAGTGCCAAGTGGGACTGGAACTGGTACAGTGGGGCGTGTCCAATGGCCACTAGCTAGCCACTGGCGCGCACAGCAGAGCCTCGTCGGAGCCAATTCCGATGCATCCTCCTGCCAACGTCGCCACGTTTCGATCTCGCGGTGGCGCCGAGCACGGTGCGGCCACCGATGGCACTGCAGGGGCCGGGGGACGGAACGGAAAGCACGGCAAGGACGTGTACATACGCCCGTCGCGCGCCGCGAGCGAGGCAGGCCGGCCACTCGCTGTCGCTCGCGCGCTGCACTGCGCAGTGGCCCAGAACATGGAGATGAAGAGCCTGAAAAGCATGGCGCTGCAGCGATGGACTTTCGATTGATTGATTGATTGATGGATGGATGGACGCGTAGGGGAGGACGCCGACGCGGCCCGGCGGCCGTGCTCTGTGTGTGCCTCTGTCGTCTCTTCGGGCTACGGCCGAAATTGGGCACGCGACGCCGGCCGCTCCCGCTCTAGGCCAGGCGGTCCGGCATGTCTCTCCGATCGACTCTCCATCGTCGTCCCTACCGGGACCAGCGAAACGCAAACTTAAATCATGCCCAGGCAGCCAGGCTGGCCGTCGCCCTTTTTTCCTTCTTTCTTTCTATTTCTAGTCTCGTCTACTCTACGCGCACAAATATGGCTTGCTCTTGATCTTTTCTTTGTTCCTGACTTTTCTCAGTGGTCTCGCTTTCTGCAGGCTCTAGCGGTCTAGCGGTAGCCGGCCTCTAGTTCCGTGGCCTACACGCGTACCTTTGTGTCCAGTGCTATATATATTAGTATTAGTAGACTAGACGAACTCTCACGTTCACACTTCAAATCTTCAACTGTTTGTTTCACTTAACTCTGATATTTGCACGGCCGCACGTAGACATCCGGAACAGTAATGCACGTATGTAAGTTTAAAAAAGTGAGGCGTAAATATACCGTACTTAGCTTTATGTGGCGATTTAAAATTTTCCAGAAGTGGGGAATCGGGGACTACTACTATATGTGAATGGACTGAGCGTAACTAGGTGCAGTGCTAATATATGCCCTTTTGAGGGCTATCACCTGGAACATTGTCATCCATACCAACAATATATTCGACGACGTGACAGCGCAATAAGTTTCTCATATCGCATGTCCCCCCCAAAAAAGGTGTATGGTTCCGCTAAATGGATAGGTTGCACAAAAGGGAAAAAAAAAGACTTAAAAGGTACACAGATAAAGAGATATCGTGATAGGTCGATTTATGCTCATTGCTCAAAGCTACATATATGCGGCTACTTTTCTCTAAATATAAGTCAATAGCTTCGATGCATATACAAATCCTAATATTCCTTTTTCCTTCTCAAACATATATAAAGAGCCAACCGTTCTTGGAATTGATAAATTTAGAATAACTCCAAAAATACGAGAACTCATGCCAAATTAATAACTTGGACTCGTGTGGAATAGAATCTAAGAGCATATCCAAGAGATTTTTTAAATGTCACTCTCTAGAGATAATTATTTGGAGAGTCCTTTGCATAAAAGTTACTTTCTATATCTTTTCATTCTCGAATGTTTTTTCATAATTCGTGCATGTAGCAAAGATGCTAAGAGTCTCTCGGAGTCACTCTAATAGAACTAGCCATGCTCCTTATAAGTAGTCAAATCCTAATATTCTCATACCTTATAAGTTGTCACAAAACTACCATCTCATAAAAAGAAGATAAATTTGAAAGGTTGAATAATTAATCTCATTCATATATATATATATATATATATATATTAATTATGGAGCATCAACACAAACAATTTGTTTCTGGATTACAATAATCAACCACCAATGCAATTTATAATTTCACTTTAAATTAGATTTATCGTTTCGTTCGACGATCGTCATCCCAACCTTAGCTTGCCTCTCCACGATTCCCTCCCATTCTGTGTTCAAAATCAAACCATCCCAGATGGATCCTTATCAACCAATTAATCATCAGGCGGTGGGGCGCACTGTATAAGCAAACAGCTACACGGCCCCGGCTGTTATCATTGACGATTCTACTGGCCAGGTGTGTGGCTGTGGCTAGCTGGCGCCTGGGCCAGGCGTGTCCTACTCCTGTAGCTGTAGAGCGAGGAGTTGCGCTCGCTGACACTGTGCGTAGGGATGCGAAGGACGTCGGTCACGTGAACGACGACCCGTCGTCGGAGCCCGCGACGCGACGTGCAGCACTGTGCTCATGCGCAGTGCGCTCACTCTCGGATGCTATGCTACAGCAGTTCCATTTCCACGTACGAGCCGCGTCCAATCCCGCCGCTCGGCATGCAGCAGCGGCAGCTGCGCCGCGACGAGGCCACACGAGTCACGAACGTACGGAGCGCGCACGCGTGTCTGGTCAACCGGCACCGGCCGCGCGGAGCGACGAAACCGAGGCGGCCGCGGCGGGGCTGGCGGCCGCGGCGAGGCTGCTCCCGCGTCGGCCAGGCCGAAACGGGGCTGCTCACGCGCCTGCTGGCGAGGGCGGGCCGCGCCGGCGGCGTGGCCGAGCTCTGGCACATGCCCGAGCGCATCCGCTCGTCGAAACGGTGTTGGAACGTGCTCGTCTATATGAAAAAAAGGAAGGTTTGAGGGGCTGATAAATAGGACTCACTGAAGGGTAAAATGATTATGATTGACACCGTTAGAGGTGAAATTAGACGGAATGACATGAGGATCAAAACGAAGATGAGGTTAAGCACACAGATTAGATAAAACTTTTAGAGATTAGGTACATCTTTTGTAATGACACCCACTTAGAAGTGTCGCCGTTGCTGCTGGGCCGCGCCGCTGGCCGAGCCGGGGAATCGAAGGCTGCTGCCCGGCGTTACGTTGCGTGAGCGCAGGCGCTAGCGCTACTACCAGCTCTCTCTGCTGGTGCTCGGCGTGGGCGGCTTTCAGGCGTTTCGCGCGGCACCAACGCGGGCTCGACACGTCCTGATTCGGGCCCTGTGCGCGGCAGCGACCCGGATCTCCGCCTCGGATTCGCCGCCCGCCTCGGTCCACCCACCCAACCCTCCGATGACCGATTCCTCTCGCCTCTCTCCCCATCCGGCCGACCTCACCGTGTCTCGCCAGTCTCTCTCGCCGCGCGGCGCCATCCACCGACCGGCCGGCTGTTGGCCGGGTACTCGCCCGCAGCGGAACCGCCGCGTCCATCCGGTCCCGGGCCCCGCCGTAGGCGCGGTCACCGCCTCACCGGTCAGGATCGACGACGACGGTACGTAGCTGGCTGAATTTCGCGACACTGTAGCATACGTACGCGGCTGTGTGTTGTGTGTATAGGTGGAGTATAGTACAGTACTTGTACAACTCCCCAGCGGTCCACCTCCACGTACGCTCGTAAATGTGGTATCTGTCGTCTGTGGAGCTAAACCTATCAGCGCCGTGCGCGCGGCGGCCGGCCGGTCGAAACCTAGGAGTAGGAGCCTACTAGTGACCAGTGGGCCGCGCCGCACATCAGCCCTACTCCTAGCTACTAGCTTGGGTGAGGGAGGAACTGAGGACGACGCGAGGCGAGATCCAATCTGCACCCCATGAAACAAAGGATTCTTCGTTCCCCGCCGGCCTCGCTAGCTCTCCCGTCCGTCGTCTCGCTCCCAGCCAGAGCCAGCAGCAAGCAGCATATAGCCCACCACCACATGCCGCAGGGCCCCCGTCGAGCCAATTGAGTGGGAGCTAGAAAAACCCAGATCGAGGACGAGTAGCGAGCGAGGGCGAGCTCCGTCCTGTGTGTCTGCGCTAGAGGCCGGGTGAACGGGATGGATCACCTTGGTCAATAATTGCGGTACGAACACGCAAATCCATAGCTTAAGAGCTCGCTCGCTGTTAGCTACTGCTGATAGCGATAGAAAGCTTGCAGAAGAGAGTTGCGGAGATTTGGAGAGGAAGAAAGCCGGCCTGCGTGGGGCGTGACGTTCTGATCGAGAGAGAGATCAGGCCACCATGGGCCGCGGGAAGGTGGTGCTGCAGCGGATCGAGAACAAGATCAGCCGGCAGGTGACCTTCGCCAAGCGCCGGAACGGCCTGCTCAAGAAGGCGTACGAGCTCTCCATCCTCTGCGACGCCGAGGTCGCGCTCGTGCTCTTCTCCCACGCCGGCCGCCTCTACCAGTTCTCATCCTCCTCCAAGTAATCAAACAGCAACCCCATATATGTATTTGCTTCAATTCCCCCTCTCCTTTTTGTTTTGCTAATTCTTCATGCGTGACTCGATCTGGATTTTGTTTCTCCGTGCTCAGTCCTCACGCGTGTTTAATTTGCATGAACTCATGAGGTGGCGCTCTTTAGTTTGCTGGTTTCCTTTCCTTTTTCTGTTCTATTGGGCAACTGGTACAGTGGTACAGTACAGTACACTCATCTTTTCAGACGGTAGCATAGAAAGTCTACAAACGGAGGACGGCCGGGGGGGGGGGAGCGGGGGGGGGCGGGGAAAAGCGAGAGCAGGAGCTAGTTCGACACATGTATGCGTATACGTGTACCGTCTCTCTGTGTGTGTCACTCAAGGGGAAAACAAAATGAGATAAAGGGTTTCATTTGATGTGCACCTTATCAGTGTACCTGGCTGGCCTGCAAATGTATCAGTTCATGTTTGTGCACATATGCATACACTTAATTAGCCTGATTCAGCGCAGCTGTTTTAGCACGCAGTTGGACTAGAATGAGAACGAATATGGTCTTTATTTGGTCCTTTTGGTGCTGTGCCTACAGGCATGTTAGTGGATGGTCTTAACATATATGCTTGCACTTTGAGTTTTAGTTCTTTATACTTCTCTCTTCGGCATACACTTCTCTGCAGTTAACTTTGTTATTTGGATATAACATAACATGATGCCAAGATAATGGGCAAACACATATATGTAGAACATTTTTTTGAACTAACATGGATTGGTCTTTAACATATGCATGCACTTTTCCCAATATATACGTTGCTTGTTGCAAGCATTTTTTTTTTATAATCAACAATGAATATCGCATTGTTATAAAAAAAAGTACTATTATTGCAACAATATAATAATATGTACGTTGAGAAGATCTATGAGCAATTTCCACTCTTAAACCACTACACCGCGTGGGCCTACTTACATATACAACAGCTTCATATTATGGTAAAATTTCTCTAAAACCATACCGGCTAGCTGTGCGTACTTTTAATCCGGTCGAGATTTAGGGTATATTTGGATCAGAGCATTAGTTTTGTTTCTTAACTGCAAGAATTAGAAGAATCTGTGCCAAACGCTATGTAGCCATAACCATTTCTATGTGATCATGGAGAAATGTTTAAGCTTTTTTAACTATACAAGAGATAAATGGAGTTGTTTTTGCCTGATTTTAGTTTTTTCTGATCCCAGTCTAGCTAGCGAACCTGCAAACGGCTTAAAAGGCTGATTTTGATTCACTAAAGAAATGTTTTAGAGAATCTGAATCCAAAAGATTTTTATAACAACACCTAGAACCTATCAAACACACTCTACTCCACTATGCATGATTCCATAATTCGTCATCTTGGACAATAGCACATTATAGCTTTGGCTATTATTTTTTATTATAACATATACACAGAAACCAATAATGTATATATTTTATTAAACTACCTTTTCAGAATACTCTTAATATTTTGTCTTGGTGTTTTCAAACTAAATATTTGAAATGTTCCTGATAGTCTGTATAAATTTGACCTCAACCTTTTCCAAAGAGGAACAATCGTGGAACCAAATCGAGTACTTAGTGACGCATGAAATGTGAAAACTAGCCTGTAAAACGTACACTAGATTTAACAATGAAGTGGGCAGGTGTCAATTCTTTCGGTAATCAATAGCCCAGCTGAGTGCTTTTAGTTGATTCTCTGCTTTTACTGTTACTCAAAAAGGGAGTACAGGCTACTATGTATATACACATTAACCCTAGTACACAACATACTTATATAACTTTCGCAGCCATTTTCATCTTTAATAGAATATAGGTCATTTTAGTTTTTGTCCTAAGTTAATATTTTCTTATTTTGATCAAATTTATCGTAAAAACATCCAACTACAATATCAAGTTAGTTTTGTTAATAATCAACCATGAAATATATGTTTATAATGCGCTCACTTCATATTGTAGATGCTAACAAATTTTTCTACAAACTTGTTAAAATTATAGAAGATTGACTTTGGTCAAACCTAAAATGATATATATTTTGGAACAGAGGTAGTAATATGTATATATGGCAATATACTGATCCGTATCATAACAAATATTTTAGTTGCATTTTATTAACTTCTGGTACCATATATTATATTACGAAAATAATGGTAACCTAAAGAGGCAATAGCTTTGCCTTTCAATTAGGACCAAGACTCTACCCAAGAATCTCAGGAAAACTAATGTTGTTGCTATGGTGTGCTACATGAAAAATAGAACTAGTGTTGTGGTGTTGGCTTGTTCCTAGAGGCTTCAATTTCCATATTTTAGTGCTCAGATTTTATTTTACTTGAAATTAATACTTCTTAATGAAAATGGTAAAATAATACCCAATTATATTACTCTAATCCATGCATAGACCAAGCTCCAAATCATATAACTTCACCGGCCTTCTCTATCTAGTCTTGTATAATCAACAGTACATCGTCTAGAGGAACTTTGACTGGATCAAGGGTCAAGGCACTGACGTGCCAAGCCATGCCTTAAACTGAGGGAAGCTTATAATTTCTACATAGAAATTTATTAATAGACATTTAACTTGCTCCATGATAAGTTCCAGAAGTGTATGATGTGTGTCCTTGATGCTTAATTCAAATTCCTGGAAGCTCCAATCAAATGAAGAGGCAAAATATCTAATCAAAGTGTTTAATTAGAAATGTTTTCTAGCATTGTCTAGCTTGTATGGTTTCTAGTCTCTTCATGAGTTTTTGTTTCTATATGTACTTATATATATGAATGCATCACTTATTCATTATTTTATTGCCTTAATGTCAGTCTGCTTAAGACTCTAGAGCGGTACCAGAGGTACATCTATGCTTCAGCTGATGCTGCAGTGCCATCTAGCGATGAGATGCAGGTGTGACTGACTATCCATTTTACTACTATTTAAACATTTATAAGTGATATTACTTTTATATCATGTGTCCTCATAACTACCTGCTTTTACTAACATTGTTCAAGTTCTGAAACTATACATATCAGGTTAACGATTTCTTCAAACATGATCAATTGTTTCTCACAAATAATACCTTTGTAACAAGAAAAACTTTTTTTAACGTAACATAATAAGAAAATTATAGGTTTATTATTACTCTTATTTTTTATATTTCATTTCTCGTGAAAAAAACTTCATCAACCTGTGCATTTGTATTTCAACATTTCATTTCTGAGGCAATGATTTCAATGAAACTAGATTCAGTGTAAAACTAAGCTAGTGAAAACCCTAGCTCTCAACTTATCTACTCCCTCCGTCTCAAATTATAGTTCACTTTGATTTTTTTGGTGCATGCATTTTGCTAGGTATCTAGACATATTATTTATCTAGGTATATAGCAAAATGCATGCATCAAAAAAGTCAAAGTAAACTACAATTTGAGACGGAGGGAGTAATTTGGTTGTACAAGAGCGCTACTGTTAGTTTGGACGCTTTTGCTACAATCCTTAGGATGGCACAAAGTCAAACATGCTAGAAAACTGCTGTTGTTTTAATGTATAAGAGTCTTTTTGGAGATCTACCAATGCACTGATGATCTATCAATTGAGAGTCATGAAAATTTCTGTCCATAGTTGCTAAATCTGAGTAGTTTCAGTTTGTTTGGATTTTGGACAGTAGGTCTAGAACAATATCCTCACAAAATAAGGACGAACCATGAGAAACATTGAACAAATTGCAATACTTAGCTTGATACAGCAATTGAAGAAAACAAATGAGTATGTATTCTATCAGTCATGAAGTGTGAGGTGGCCTAGTTCATTGTTTTTTTAGGGAATGGCGTAGTTCATCAGCTGTATGCTATGGGTGCATACGTGTATTTATAGGGATGAATATGCATACGTGTTGTGGGGGTCTACGTGATACTGTATAGTCTAAAAAAAGATAGTTTAGCTGCGTAACCATATAGATAGTTTTGGGATTTATCCATCCAATGTCTGATATCTAAAAATGCAGAATAACTATCAAGAATATCTGAAGCTGAAGGCACAAGTTGAGGTTTTGCAACACTCACAAAGGTGTGATATTTCCATATATAAGTTCTTTCCTTTTTTTTTTCCTCCGTATGGTTCTACTCCAATATTTGCTTTGTTTTGGTAATAAAGAAAGTACTGGTGAACCCACTGCAGGAATCTTCTTGGTGAAGATCTGGCTCCACTTAGACCTAGTGAACTTGACCAGCTTGAGAGTCAAGTAGACAAGACCTTAAAACAAATAAGATCAAGAAAGGTAAACTAATTAAATGGGAAAGGATTCAGGATGAATGATGGTATTTTGTGCACAACAGAATTATAGTGAACACACTTTTATAATGCATGCCTAGTGCCTTGGCACTTTCCTACATTGTAACTGAACCAATCCATGATAGTGCAATTGGACTTGCATTGATTATTCATTCAATTAATTACTAGATGAATCTCAGTTGAAAAGACAGGATGCGATGAACAAATGTTGACTTGTGCAACTTTCATTTTAGTTAAAAATTTGAAAACGTAGAAATAAAAAGTTTATGTGTATAGAATTAGGAAACATTTAACCGGTATTTAAAACCTAGACTAGATAGATCGTCGTAATGTTGATTTGTGTTACTTTCATTTTACCTGAAATTTGGAATGCCCCGCCATGTTGCTATCCAAGTAACTCTTTTATGCATGTCTTCATTTGCATTTGGCAGACTCAAGTGTTACTTGATGAACTTTGCGACTTAAAGAGAAAGGTAATAGCATCGCAGCAATGCTTCTATGACTCTCTGTCTTAATACTGAAATCCAATATATGCCTGAGCATCCGGCGCTCATCTCTTGCAGGAACAAATGCTGCAAGATGCAAACAGAGTTCTGAAAAGGAAGGTAAGTGAGTAGTAGCTCATATAACAATGACCCTTCACGGCAGTGGCAGTAGTAGCTCATAATCATATAAACAATGACCCTTCACCTACCTCTGCATTTGCCGCCACAACTTGAAGCTGAACCGGGTGATGCCATGTGTATATGCAGTTCATAGCTGCAGCATCTGCTTGCAACATTCCAACTCTCTTTTGCGTTTTTGCCGGATCGTTTATTGTTGGGCTACCATTTGTTTCAGCTGGGCGAGTTTGACGCAGAGGCTGCTTCTCCCCCGCAGCTAGCGTGGCAAGATGGAGGCGGCATGTTGTCCCATGACCCTCCACAGCCAGAACATTTCTTCCAGGCTCTGGAGAGCAACCCATCACTGCAACCTACGTAATTTCTCTCACACACAAGCTCACGCACAAGCACAAAGTTGTTTGTGTCCTGAATCCTGCACTGCTTCCGTTTATGCAGATACCCTACGATGGACATGAACCAGCAGCCAGTGCCAGCGCCGGGCGACTGCTTCCCTCCGTGGATGGCTTAGCCAGTGCTTCATTCTATTGGCTTGAAAAGTTCTGTTGCTGCTTTTGCCTGCCCTTTTGCTGCTTGCAATGCTTTACCGAATTCTTCAAATGACCACATGGTCATATATAGGTTATTGTCGTATTTATCTTCTGTTGACCACGTCAAGCTCAGCTGCTTTAGCGCCATGCAAAATGCCTCGGTGATGCACGCCTGAATGAGCTGAACTGCTTATGTTTTGGGAGTATAAATCGCTTAGCAATAAGCATTGGCACGTCCCTCTGTTTCAAATACAAGTACATCTTACTATCACTTGTCATTATGACAGATATAAACCCTAATGTTTTTTTATAAATTACCAAGTTTTGTTATTACGAAAGTACAAAAGATATTAATACAAAATAAACCCAAAAGTTTGCATTCAAATTATCAACACATAGCATCATGAAAGATAAGATAAAGTTACACATTTTAGTTGTATCTAAATTATCTACCTCTACCGTTATAAAAATAAACAAAATGTATTTCTTGAATTTACATGTAAATACTAAATAAGATATTGTCAACAAAATTTGGGCCAAAATTGCAAAGTTGAGAGAAAACCGGCCCATACCGGTTTGTGCTAGTGACTGTGTGGCAACAGAACAAATCAGCTAAGGCTAACTTACAAACTGGCCCAGACTTGATGCTATGTGCTAGCTTTTTGCTCTTCTCACTTTTGAGAAGTTGATCTTCAATGCTCCAGGTTGTAATGAACAAGCTTATTTTCTTCGGATTGTAGAGACTGAGAATCTGAGATCTTTGTTCCATGATGTACAACGTTTGGATCTCATTCTCATTTTCTATAGGAGGTTCAAATATGGTCTTATTCGACATTCGAGTGATAGTGCAACGTTGGTTTGTTGTACCCGGCAAAAAAAGGAAAAGAAAAAGGTCTATCACTCTATCTAGATGCCTTTTCAGGTATTGTTGTGCCTTCTTTTTATCCAAAATTCTCGTGAAAAGGCCAGAACCCCAAAAAGCTTCCCAGAATATCTAAAGTTTCATATCCAAAGCATGTTGTAAATAAAATCTGTTGTAGCCAGAGTCTTATGCATAGTGGTTTGAAATGGTAGGACCTGCAATGAATACGTATGAATCCGAAGAAATATAAGGTGCAGCATAACTTTGCATTATTGTCTGTGTTTCTAATTATTTGCATCCATGATTGTTTAGTGGGCAAACATATTTCGTCAACATGTATATTATATCTCCTTTTCATGGCACATGAGCTTCTTGTATAATCATGTTTGTCGTTATCATACTAAACACATGATAATTACTTGGAATTAAACACAGGATAAAATTGATTGTCTGCAATATCTCACCAGTAAACTACTTCATTGTCTACAATAATTCTCAGCTGAGAACAGGATAAAATCCTTGTACCTTTTTGGCAACGACAGTGCACGATCAATGGCGGACTCAGAATTTCAAAGTAGGGTATGCCTAAGCCATAAGCTAAAGAAACTACATTATGAATTGAGTAAGATTAAAGGAAAATTATGTTGTTTGCGTTTCCAAATACGTATAGAAAAGGCTGCAATGTGGCTTCATGGGGTATTTTTGGATGCATAAGATAAATAGAACCTCAGAACCAAAGCTTGACTATGTAATACATATATGTATATCTACTATTTTTGTGATAAAAAATACAGGATATGCCCGGGCATACCCAGACATAACAGCAGCTCCGCCCATGTGCACGATCGTGAAAGCTGTCAGCCTGTCATACCCGGGCACAACAGAAGCTCCGCCCATGTGCACGATCGTGATAACTGTTAGCCTGTCATGTGACTGGGATTTTTAGAGAATGCAATTCTTTTTCTCCTCTAATTAAACTATCTAATCCTTAACGAGTTTGGTGACATTTATTTTTGTATAATAAATAATTATATTTTTATGTAAAATTCATTAAATTCAAGATGGTTTGACCTAATACTATTCAGAAAGTCATTCAGAAATTGCATTCTTTTTAGTAGTCAGCACTCAGCACAAAGCGTTAGCGATAGAAAGGTAAACTCATGGAGGGTAAATCGGATCGGAATGCATTGTTTTCTCAATAGCACCTGTGGCACAGATGTTTTCTGTTTCTAGAAAAGGATATAGGATAAATGTCACCGTTGCTATCTCGACTCTGATAACGGTGTCACGGGAACCAGGAATATTAGGTTGCCGACAAAAGAATGCGCATATATAGGATATATAGCTTGGTTTCTGTAATAAAATATTTAAAGATCAAAAACAGGAGCCGTTCACCAAGTAACACGATACTTTCTGCTCAGGTCTGTCCCAAATTTTAAGTCATTTTAAAAATCTTAGAAAATCAAAACATATTAAATTTGATTAAAATTTATATTATAAGATAAGATTTTTCATTAATTATATTTTAATAGTATAATATTTGATATCCCATAATTTTCTTAAAAAATGACTTGTAATTTGGAATGGAGGAGTATCGTTTGTGTCGCTAAGCTAGCTAAAGTTTTTTTATATAATTTGAATCTTACTTTTGTTTTGGAAATTATACTTTTTGAAAAGGAATAAGATGAAGACAAAGCGACACACGTTATATAGATTAGGAAATACTTCTCTTAGAGGGGGCACGAGGAGAAGCCTAGTGTGTGCGTTGTGCTCATATCTCTTCGATCGTTAGAGGGAATATCCAATAGCAAAGCTCCCAACCTTATCTGCTCCTACCCTTATCCCCTCCAGACCCAAGCGATGTTTCTTCTTACTTGTGCATGATCTCTCTTCTTCTGCTTCAATTCATGCACTCAAGTTGCAACGGTTACCAAAAATGGCAAGCTGGGTTCTTCTCTTTTCCGCTCTTCTTAGGGTTCTGGGTTGGGTTGTGTTGGGGGGTGGGGTGGGGGTTATGTGTTCTCTTACTATCAAGGAAGCCTAGGGTTATGTGTCCCTCTATTTTCCCCTCATTCCCTGCCTACCTCCCCTTCAGAGGTTCACCTCCCCCTCCCTTCAACTCCGACGCCGACGGCTGGCTGGGCTGCCCGATCTAGGCCTTCTACTACTGGATCTGGTGGCTCTGCTGGGCTGGCCATGCATGCGGTGACGACAATGGTCCACAAGTATTTCGGCCACATCTCTCCATCTCTAGCACCGGCGGTCAGCCTTCGGCCAGATTCGGTGCTTGCGGCTAGGCTGGCCGTGCAAGCGGCGGTAGCAACATCTGCAACCTGCTCCTCCATCCATCTCCGGCGCCAGCGACCGGCTAGATGGCCGTTAGCCTCAGCCATGCTGACTTCAGCGGGCCTCGTTTGGGTTGATGGGGTTGCTGGATCAGGTAGCCATCCTTCCTCTCGTCCGGCGCTACTGCGATGGTCGGCTTGGAACCGAGCGCCTGGTGCTGGATCTAGCGGTTTATAACAGAACCGACCAATTTATTAGAGCACAAGAACGTAATTCCCCATTAGATAGCAAACTTACATGATTGAGACCTAATAAACCCGGTAGTCATACCGAAATCTCGAAGGATTTTAAACTTTCCGGCATAGCTAAGATCGTAATAAGTTTAGCCGTCACCATTCACAACATACATAGTTCGCACATAGTTAAAATATCGGAGTTCAAAATAAGTTATTACAACCCAAGTTCAAATTCGAAATAAAGCGGAAGCGATTTAGTTCAAATCCACACACACACTTAGTTCAAATACAGTGCCAGGTCCTTAGTCAATATCCAGCAAAAGCATAAGGTAGAGTAGAGTGACCCTGCCCAAGGTCTAGTCATCACCCAACGCGGGGTAGAAGCAGTGCTGGCAATAGTCATAGTACATCTCACCATCTGCAACAACATGGGAAATAAAACCCTGAGTACGAGAATGTACTCAGCTAGACTTATTCGTCATAAACTAAAAATAAGTTGACTTCAAGGGGTATGCAAGGCTATATAAGTAGGATAGCTGACTCAGAAGTTGCGAAAAAGCTTGCATTAAAGAAAGAATTGATCATAACCTTCTAGCATTGTATTTTAATTTGATTAACCTTATCATACTAAATTAGCACCTGCACTAAACAAGCATGGTAATAATTATTCAACAAGAATAGTAACCAATTCCGATTGAGTGCCTTTCAACATCACGGCTCAACCATCTCATCTCTTTATTCAAGTTATTACTACGATGCCGCTGCTCAAGTCAAGTGTTCACTGTCCAGGAACGATGGCGATTATAATCGATTACTAACCAGCTGGTGGGGTATTCCTCACACAAACCACACTCACCCGCTAAAGTGAGCTACAGATCACCTAAAGTTCGACTCGAGAAAATCGCGGGATCAACAGGTACCATCGTATCCGGGAACCGCCCGGCTGCCTTATTCAGGACGACCCTGACCTCGGACTTACTCTCCGCGTAACCCGTGATCCCCCATCTTCTCCAATACGATGCGTACAGCAGGTCGACTCCTGGCCCAAACCAAACCCAGGCTTCGCGGTCGGAACGACTTATCCTTCCAGCTAAATGTGAGGCATGCTTTCGATATGACTTGAGGACGTACAACGGACGGAGTCCTAGTTCGACACAGACGAGATAACCTCACCGAACCTCCAGTTCAGTCCCAACACCAATCCCGCCCGGTCTCGATTTATTATCTCCACATGGTTATCCAAGATAACAATGTATTCAACCTTTCTGAGTCACCACCTATAACTCACGGATGATAGGAAATCATCCGACTTCTACCGATCTAGTTAAAGCAAGGCTAAGCAGACAATCACATCGAAACCCAACAGGGTTAAAGGATATACAATGGACAAGGAATATAAGTAATGCAGCAACGGTATAAAAGCAACACCTACAACTTAATGCATCAAACAAGTAAAGGACTCAAGTTAGATATTTTTGCAAACCACAGGGAGAATGCTCCGGGGCTTGCTTTTCAGGAAAGAGCTTGGCTGATGGTCGGGACACTTGGGAAGATCAACCTCGGGATCCTCTTCTGCCGCTATCCCCTGCACCAAGGCTTCCTGCTGGCCATCCTCTCCTTGCACTCCGGGAACTACCGTTTCGAGCTCTGATGATCCTGTATGATGCATGGTGCGTATGAATACCATGAATACATAGTAATTACAAAGGTATATGTTGATGTGAATGAATGCTCAGTCGAAGATAATTGACATGATTTTAAAACATGCATGATAAACACATGTCATCTGTATTCCCTTCTACACTCAAATCTTATACAAGCCTCACATTACAATTTACTTACACATTAAAAGGAATTATAAACGACTATTATTTTGCACACTATCCTCTACTGAACCAAAACCAATAACAGATTTCACCTATCACAAACCTCAAAAAAAGCATTATTATACACATGAAATAGTAACTTAAAGCATCATTAATTATTAAAAGAAACCAGGGCAGAACTGCAACATGACTTTAGATTACTCAAAAAATTCTGTAAAAATTACAGAAACTTAAGCATGCCTAATGTATACTACCATAAAATTTTCAGGTCAAAACAGTAAGTACTTTATCCTACACAAAAATAACAAGGCAGCACAATTTAATAGGAATAAAATACTTTGTATATAGGAAAATATCAAACAATAGATCTCAGAATATTCTTAGCTCCAGATTAGCATCAAACACTGTTCAAAAAGTTTCATGCATAAATCACTTATATATTATTTATTATGAATTATTTACCATCTACTTGAAAAAGGTACCATAATTAAACAGGACAATATTTACACATGATATAGTCTTTCAAAATTTTTTACAGATAAAGTATGGCATAAGAAGACTAACAAACTTGGATTCATATTTTTCTGAGCAACAGAGAATTACTTATGCATTTTCCAAGATAAAGGATTTAATAGGGATAAATAAATCTATACATAAAAGTATCACAAAAATCACATTTCATATTTTTCATGCATAGATCTACTCATAAGAAAAATACTGGAAGTTGAACCAACTCATTTGGACTAAAAATGAGTGAGATATGATTTTTCAAAACTTTTACCAAAAATCTAGAAAACAGATTCTTTAAAACGAAAAAGAAAACAGTTTTGCACCGGGAACCCTGGACTTTCCAGTAATTAACCGAGCCCTATTTTAAAACTCTCTGAGTCTGGCCACTTTGCACTTAAGTCCGGGAAAGATTAACATATTCTACCCGCGATCCACGCCGAGGGGAAAGGTCGCCGGCGGCGAGGTCTCCGGCAAAACTACGGCCACCATTTGACTCAACTCAACGTTGCGAACCCAACGGTGTACAAGGTGAAAGCTATTAGTGCGGTTTTGACCGACAGCCATGCGTGACGGCGGACGACGGCGAGGGTCGGCGGTGCGCCGGCCACCACGGGCCACGGCGGGTCGCAAGGACTAGCCTACCGGGTACAGCAGGCCAAGGCGACTCGGATTAACCAGAAAACATGAAGAGATGTTGGCCGGAACGACGACGGTGATGCATGCCGGGGAGCGGCGGCGTGCATGTCGGTGGTTCGACGGCTGCCGGCCAACTCCGGCCAAATCAAGGCCCAAGAACTATCCTGCGACCTAATTGAAGTCGGGGCGACTCGATTGCACTAGCACAAGAAGGCAAGGGTCCACCGGAGTGAGCTCCGTGCGAGCGGCCGACGAGCGGCGGCGCGACCCGCCACGGCGGTCGACCAAAATCCGACGAACCCTAACCCTAATCGATCCCATAAACTACACCAACCAATTCTACTCATGCAAGCGACCACGATGCGCAAGATAAAGGAGGGAGAAAGGGGTTGCTGGTCATGGCGAACCGCGCGGCGGTCGAGACGGCCATGGCCGGCGAAGGGGGAAATGGTCGATTCGACCTCTACCTTAGGTCATTGGGGCAGGGAGTGTGCGCATGGTGTGCCTTGCACCACGGCGGAGCTACTGGCGAGCTCGGGGATGAGAGGGTTGTGAGGTGCGGTGATGATGCGAGCTCGGGGTGGCGGCAATGGCGGGTTCCGCGTCCGCTTGAGCTCGGGGAGAGAAATGCGAGGCGAGGAGGGGCGTCTGGTGGTGGTAGGTGGAGAGTGAAGGCGAGAGGCGCGGTCAGGACGCCTTGAAGTGAGCCGACGGCCGGAGGGCCGGGCCATGGCGTCGGGCTTCGGCGTGCGCGTGGTGCGCGGGCAGGCGATGCGGAACCGGGGCGAGGGATGCGTGGGCGAGCGGTGGGGCCAAGCCGAGTGCGGGGACGAGCGGCGCTCGGATGGGGAGGCCAAACAGCGGGCAGCGGCGTCGCCCGGCGTACGGACGCCACGCGGCTGGCGTCGGCACGGACACCGTCGACGCGAGGAAGAAGAAGAGAGGGAAGAAGGAGGCCGACGGGTGGGTCCCACTGCGCCAAGATTCGTGCAGAACTTGATTAACTCCATATTTTCCAAAATAATCCGAATTTGAAGAAACTTGTAAAAGATGAAATGTTACTCTCAATGAGTAGAACATTTCACTTTTAAAAATCAAGGCCTAATTCTTCCTAGAATTTGAAATTCAAAAATGGGATTTTAAAATCCATTTAAAATTAAAAGAAAAACATTTTTATAGACTGTTTTTGATATTTTTGACCCACTTCCAAGCATTTTCATGAAATGACCCAAAAATAAGTTTTGCTCCAAATAATTTTCTCTACAAACTTTATTTAACACTCAACCCCAAACAAGCAACCTATCACATAGCTCTAGTTCAAATCAAAGCAAGCACATTGTTCATTTTATCATTTAAAGTAAACAATGACTATGCAAAGCGATGATTATGCTCATGATATGCAAGATAATGCATGCTTAACACCTTGGTGTTACACGGTTGTGGTCGCCCTTCCCCTTTGGCAGCCTGCGGCGGTCTCGGTGGCAGTGGGACCCGCTGGTGCTCCACCAATGGGGTCATCATGGCCCTTCTGATAGGGCGTGGTTGCCACTGCCGGGACCCTGGTTCGGGGGTCAATCGGTGACCGAGGCCAAGGAACACCCCAGTGGTCGCGGTAGAACACTACTGGGTGAAAACTCAGCCATAGCTTTTCGCTTGGGCCGGCAGCGGTGGCGTAGCGTGCGTCACACCTTCTCGAAGGCGTCGTTGAAGGATCAATTCATCGCGTGGCTTGTTGGGGTCTGTTCTAGGGCGAAAGCCCTCCTTACGCCCTCCTCAATGTCATTGGTGTATGTGGACGTGCCATTCCTTCCTTGGAGGCGACACTTTTGGTCATTGACCGTCGCAGTCGTGCTGCTTTTCGCCGGCGCTATGCCTTTTTGTGATTAATTTCCTTTTCATCGTACCTAGTCACCGACGGTTTTACCTCGTGACTACTTAGTCGCTGGAGGTTCTGGCGGGTGCAACATCTCCTTTGCAGTGGCTACTGGTCACTGGCAGTTTACCTCGCGACTACCTGGTCGCTGGAGGATCGGGCGAGTATGGCGGCTCTTTCGCAGTGGCTACCTGGTCACTGGCGGTTTCACCTTGCGACTACCTGGTCGCTTGAGGTTCTGGTGGATGTTTTGCCACCGCAGTTGGACCCCCTCAGTTGGCGACCTTTGCGTGGATGTTTCTTTTGTGGCAGGCATAGTTTAGTTTGCTGGATGGTGTTCAGAGGTGGAGCCCCCTCCCCCTCTCTTTTGCATTCTTGCTATTCTTGTGTGACTTAGGGATTTTGTCGGTAATATTCATATTACTTGCGAGTCCTTTGTATCGCCTACGTGTAGGTCTATTGACCATTCATGCCTGCTTAATGAAATACAGGCTATATGGCTGATCTTAAAAAACACAATGTGGTCCTACCAGAGCGGGCATGCAGAACCTGTAAATCCTACGCAACTAAGATTTTGTGATTCCCATAAAAATTTGAAGATGTCTATGGGATTTATACTTTTGCATTTTAAACTAACTAATTTACTCATTTATCTAGATCCCAAATAATGTACTAACGTTTTAGAAAAAACAACATAAAAGGGAAAACTCCATTTTCACCCTCGACCCTGGCGGTGGTCTGATTTTCAACCTTGAACTATTAAATTGGGTAACAAACACCCTTCACTTATCAAAACCAAATAAATTATGTCCTCCTGCTGGTTTACACTTTGATATTTATTTTATTAAAATTGTAAAAAATGTGAGCTACTATATAAAAATTCTTAAATAATTATTTCATCTCAAAAATTATGAAACCAGTACCAATGTTTTCAAGAAGTGTTCAATACTTGTTTGTGATCATATCGGTATTTGAAATTTGTTTTTTTTCTGCAGCTTTATTGCTCGTAGTTGCACGTACTTAGTATTTATTTAAAATTTGTAAGATCTAAATAACTCTAATATACCACTAATGAATAAATGTCTTTTTTAGAAGAAAACTGGAGCTTGTTTCATAATTTTGAGATGTATAAAATAAATTATGGAGACCTACATTAGAACCAGCCGGTCAGATGATCAAATTTGTTCGGCCGGTTTCGAAAGATTGATCTTTTTTTTCCTCGAAAGAAGAATTATATTATATGATATAGCTAGGTAAATCAAGATATTACAAGTACTCCGAAATATAGTAAAGTACTCAGGCTGTGAAAAACACAATTCAAGTCCTAGCCTGTTAGATATTTTATAGTATGGGTGACCGTACAAGCAAACACTTGGCAACGAAAGATGAGCTGAGAATAGATGCCCAACGAACGGTGACTAACATTCATATAGGTGGAATTGAGAATCTTCTTCTTTCTAGTGTCTTACTTCTTCTTCTTTCTGCCACCGAAGATTGAGGAAGACATATTTGAAAATTGTTCTCCCTAGTCCTTCATTGTGGCCTGATCTAATCACAACAAAATGGAGAAGAGACCGGAGAAAATTATTCCATGGCAGTGACATCGTCTCCGCCTTGATGCCGCCATCCGAAAATAAAAGTCTCTACGCCATCATGTCGATGAATATGCTGACGCCGAAGTTGTCGCCCTCATCTTCGACGGAGCCGTCATGGAGAAGACGATTCCAACCTTCCCCTTCACTATCGCCAGAGAGGAGAAGGAGAAGATAAATCACCACTACCAAATAATCTGGCATGAAAAAACACTAACCCTAAGATTCGATCTAATAGAAAATTATTAAAAATAATAGATGCCCACTCTCTTCAACCCCCGACGTGATGCCGGAGGAGAAGGGAGGGGGACCAACGATGGAGAATGGCAGCGGCGGCTCTAGGGCCCTGGCGTCTGTTTTGAATGATTGATCGATTACATATTGTTTTACTTTTTCTTCAGGCTCCTCCCGCCACTGATCACTACTAGTATAATGCTCGTGCTAACGCTATGATTTTTTCTGTGGAATGCTATATAAATCATCCAATTTATTTTTGCAGAGTTTTAGTTTTGGACAATTGTTTTTGAATCTATATATATTTTGTAATTCATCACTGCATATTATAAGTAGACATCTTTACATTTTCTCTAACTTTTTAATCAAATATTGGATATCTTTAGGGATGTCGTCGTAACGCTCATTTGCATGACTCGCCAAAATGTCAGCCAAGAACTCCATCCTCAGTGATGTTGATAGCCGTGCGTGACAAATAATATTATGTTAATATTTAATCATATATTGACGCAAATATAGTTGGAGACTGCATGTGCTTACATTATTGATTGGTGGCAATCTTACACCATCCCACAACTTCATGAAATTGTATACAAGAAAGCCTCTCAAATTCCTGTACAAGATCAGTTGTTTATTTGGCGTACAAAACTGGAATATTTGTTACAACTACATCAAAGTTGAACCAAATGACAAGTGATTACCAATCTTTATGGTTTGATGTAACCTTTGTTACACATGCAGGGTATTCTCGCTGCCATGAAGATATACAATGGTTCCTCTTTGATTTTGATAGTCCCATGACGAGCATAACATTCTAGCAATAGCTTGGAATATAGTTTTATATACCATATCTTGACTAAAACCCGACAAGCATTTTGTTCTTGTAGTGGATCCATAATACACATAATTTTATTTTGCATGTCTATTATGAATAAAATGTACAGTCCGTCCCGATAATACGGTAGTAGAATCTAAGACACATAAAGAGAATATTTAATTGGTAAGTACAAAATATTAATTATACAAAGTAGTACATAAAACTTAACTTACATTGCTACAGTCATTTTTGTGATATTGCATGCCAGCCAACACTCAACGATTGGGCGACCTCGCAATGTTTCAGCCCGCCTCCATGAGGCCTCAACTAAAGAGGGAATTTTGTCAAATTTGGATTAGCTTACGAAATTAGAAAAACAACCCACTTATTAAAAGAATACCTGTGACGTTGGTGATGT
The DNA here is from genome assembly GCA_023333625.1 of Bothriochloa decipiens. Taxonomy (NCBI): domain Eukaryota; kingdom Viridiplantae; phylum Streptophyta; class Magnoliopsida; order Poales; family Poaceae; genus Bothriochloa; species Bothriochloa decipiens. The sequence goes on along the minus strand of CM041628.1, from coordinate 202,760 downwards.
CGCTTAGCGCATCGCGTGTATGTCCCGGTGTAGACATTGAAGCCACCTGAATGAAGAAAAAGGAACTACAAAAAGGCATTCATGAACTTTATCATAAGACGTAGCATGATTATTCAGAGATGCACTTAAACTCTGAACGATTTCCAACAACTGTGATTTTTGCAAAGCAAAATAATGCAATTTGGTAAGTTTCAATACACTACTACTCATACTATGACCTCAGATATAACTCTGAATTTTCTGAACTTTAATGCATAGCTACTAATACACTGCAAAAATATGCAACCATTCAGCTGTACATGCATATAGGTTCAGAAATATGCAACCATATAGCTGTACATACAACCATTCAGCTGTACATGTAGAAATATGTATATAGCAAAGAAGCCAGTGACATTTGGGTGAGCCTCTCTACGTGCTACAGGACCATGCACGTCGAGATCAGACTACTGCTACTGGTTTCAGAATGACATATAGGGACCTAAGCAAGGCTATTAGATGGTTTCAGATCGATGACATGTAGGGACCTAAGCAAGGCTATTAGACTACTGCTAATTCAGAATCCAGGGACGTTCGTCGACGGCAACACCTAAGCAAGGCGACACCATTAAACCCGATACTTGAAGTACACCTTTCAGTTTCAGAAAAAAGGGAATCACCAATAGGATATTGCCAACAGACAGGATGGAGCAATGGGCGCCGGCGGCCAGGTTCTAAGCATGCAGCAGGGGCAACACCTAGGCATAAATGGCGCTATATACATGGATGTATATCTACCTGCGTGAGATTGGCAGTCGCCGATCCGGCGGTCCGGTCTCCCTGCCGTCCGCCGCGTCGTTGTGGACCACGGAGACGACGGCGGCCCCGGTGTCACGTCGAGTCCTGCACGCGCTCCTGCTTGTACGTGCTCTTGGCGTAGATCGTGGTTCACATGGCCAGGGGCCACGTCTGAAGCCGAGCGCAGCGGTTTGCCGGCGCCAGGGCGAACGCACTCCTCACAGCGCCTCGGTCGCTGCGGTCGTAGATCGTGGAAGGGACACGGAGATCGATCGAGCGCGGTGGCTTGCCGGCACTAGGGGCACCACCAGTCCGTTGACGGTCTCCTCAATGGCGGCCCTCCACGTCCGACGCAGCGCGATCTAGGCCAGTGGGCATGGCCACCCCTTCATCACTTGCTCCATGCGCCGGTCTGATCGATCGCCGGGGCGCTCGTCACGTCGCTCCAGTCGCTGCGGCAGATCGTGGTGGCGTAGATCGCCGCTCCGCTGGAAGAGGAAGGGAGGCGGAGATTGTGGCGGCAAGCGGGGTGGATTCAAATTTGATTTGAACCGTGATTGACCTAGGTGGACTGCGGCGTGAGGGTCGGTTATGGTGGAGATTATTGGGCCAGATTAGTGGGCTGCGTTGGGATGAGTCTGTCCGGTCTAACATTTGGAGAAGTTTGGTATTATATAGAGATATGTATATATGATTTGCGTTAGGTGTGAGGAGCGAGTGACATGTGCAGACTTTGCTGCCGAATGGATTCCACCAAGATAACTTCATAATGATATCCGGCCCCTCACGTCGTTACAGCCATATATATATTTATCCCTATATAGGTAAAGTGGCCACTATTTATTAGACAATTGATTATTGCCCAGCTGGGTGGCCATGCATCATGCAGAAAATTAAGCCACTACTAACAGATTGTGACACTACGGGAGTATGTACAACAGATTGTTTTGTGACACGTCGCCGAGAATTATGTGTGGTGCCGCCGATCGAGCCTTGAGCCCGTGATAGTGACGTTTGCACGGAACGGGAGTCCATTATTGGCCAGTCGGCGCAGGAGACAGCTAGCGGTGGTGGAATATACATGCAGCAAACTGTGTGCAACTGTTGGGAGATGCATGAGCCGTGTGAGGTCATGTGGTCGGCTAGAGGCAGCGTAGGTATGCAGTGGCCAACAATATCTTGTACTGGGCGTCGAGTGAGTGGCTAGAAGTGTAGAACTGGACTTTTTATGGTGGCCGACAAATAAATTAGATCTCCTGCTGCTGTTGCATACAACGGGTACTTGATTTTTGTCAGAAGGGAAAAAAGGGTGCTTCGAGGAAATGGTTGGTCCACGAATATTCCCTGGGAAAATGGTAGCGAGCGATGTAAATCTTCGTTCCTCAAGAAAATGTTACTTCCTAATATTGTTAATCCTCTAGTTCGACTAAGCATTGATGTCTAAACAACGAAATAGATTCAGGAGGGAGGCTCCCCGTCACCCCCCCCCCCCAACCCTAATACTCATCTCTACTTCCTTCATCTGTAGAGAAGCCGGTAGGAAGGCCAGCGGACCATGACCTGTTCGTTTGGTAGTTTCTGGCTAGCTGATTTTGGCTGATGCTAATTGTTGTGTGAGGAAAATACTGTTAAATTATTGGCTATAAACGCTGATAAGACCAAACGAACAAGGCAACCAGGATGACGGCGGAAGGACCATCTCTCCTTGTGATGTTCAGTTCGTGTGATTTGAAGGAGGGGCCATCTCTCCCCATGGTGTCCGGTTCATGTGATTTGGTGGAGCTTCATGATGCAGACATGGTGTTTGAGCCATGCCGGTTGGTGATGTGTGTGGATTAGTCATGGGCTCACTAGGGACATCCAGATATGGTCCATCGATAACCCTTGATGGCGTGAGGGTGGTCCTCTGTTACGTCGTTGGGGACGAGTTTATTTTTTCAGTGCCAAGGCGACACAACACCAGCACCAACACAACCATAGGCAATGATGTTGTGGTGGTGGGGTGGGGGGGGGGCTACATCTATCGCCTCCTCTCCTCTTACGAATTTAGGGCTTGACCAAGCGGCTTCGCCTGGTGGTCACAGTGGTGCTCTCGGCCTTGTGCTTTGGGCGTGTCACTAGGGGCCAAGGTGTTGAGGCTTATCAGCATCCTATGTGAGCCAACACCAGCCGTCCTTTGTGGAGGGGCTTATGTTTAGAAAAAAAAAAATCAGAATGAAACTACAGAATGTGTTTTGTCAAATTCCCATGAGGGCCTTATCACCTTTCTTTAAGGACCCTGTGGAATGGTTTGTTTTATAGGAATAAATTAAAAAACATAGCAGACGAATTGAACCTGAATACAAGTTGCATGATTGACATTGCCTTGATTTTCAATGCTCCATGAGTTGGGAGCGAAATGCATAAAAATTTGAGTAAATCCTTTGGATGTATGCAACACAGGAGTTGGGGCGCATCATTGGCTTATCAATCAGGGAATTCTATCATCTCCCGTACGTGTATTGTACGGCTGCTCACTCATCGTGCCTGATACTGTAGTTTACATCGTACCACATCATTGCCTACGTGATTCCTAGTTCTGATTATGCCGGTGTTGACTGACGAGACGAGGCGAGACGCTCGCTCTTCGCCCAATCATAATTCATAATATTAGGATTGATTTAATCTGGGCTGGCTTCGCGTCCCAACCCATCCAATAGTCCCTGCAGGAGCATGCGTCATGCGCGTCCACGTCAGTAGGTTACGCCCCCTCGCAAATGGAATCCAAGGACACCACTTAATTAATCACCCTGCTCTGAGACTACTATGCGGCCGTGCCATCGACGACGACGCGCTTCGCTCCAACCCACCCAAGAAAGAATAAATGGTCCGTAGCGTAGCCTCGTAGCCAGTGGACCGACCAATGCAGCCAGTAGTCCACTGGACCAACTTTTATCGCTTCACCATTTTCGGCTTTTCTCCCCCAAAAATGCCCACGACACGAGCAGCAAAAGTGGCAAAACGACCCTACAGCTAGCCGCCGCGTAGCCGTGCAGAGTCACCACACCCAGGCCACCTCACATCGTCGGTCCCGTTGCCGACTGCAGCCGTTGCCTACGCGAGCCGTCGGCGTCGGGTCGCGGCCAATCACGGTCATGGTGGCGAGGCAGTAGCAGCGAGCGCCGCTGACAGCACTGTTGCTGGAGTACTCGCATCGTGCTCGTGCAGCAGCGGCGGCGGCAGCGACGGGTGTCGTGCACTGGCCCGTCCCCGTCCCTGTCGTCGTGGCCTGGCCGCTGCCGCCGGACCGGCCCAAAAGTGGGCGGCCCCTTGCTGGCGCAGCCCGCGCCCACGCGCTCGCTGTCCGGTGTCCTCACACTCCTCCCCGGACCGCACAACACAAATAGGCCGAGCCAGGCGACCCGTCCTCCCCGTTTTGTCCAAACATTTCGTCTCGTCCCGTATTCGCGTCTCGGAGACACCCACACCACACCATATATACCCCCCGCAAGCTTTCATCACGTGCACGGTGCACGGCGCGCTTAAAAAAGCAACAAATTTAAAAACGACCAACCGCATGCTCCAAACGCTCTGAGAATGTCCAATGCTGGGGGCACCAGCTGCTGACCAGCACCACTGCACAAATTTTGAAGTAATTAAATCGAGTCCACAAATTTTGAAGTAATTAAATCGAGTCAACAACGAATCTAGTGAGATTTTTAAAATATACTTACTACGTACTCTAATCCAATATAGGACTACTCTATTATATATATATATTAGATAGAGTTCACAAAAAAAAAGATATATTAGATGGAAAAAAAATGATATTCGCTGCCGCCAGCCAAAATCTTGTCGTCATTACTGCTGTGGTGCCAGGCTAAAGCCTAAAGGCGTGCGTGTGAGAGAGAAGCCGGTTTCGACCGTACGAGGAAGGACCCTGGGCCCTGGCGGCGGGCCCATGCGACGTGAGATGCGGTGGGGCCGAGCGGGCCCAGCACGAGGCATCGGCCAATGGCTGTTCGACAACGGCCGGCTCGCGAAACCATTCCGATTCCGGTCCTTCTCCTCCGATCCGTCGCGGCAGCGCGCATCGCCGCTTTAAATCCGCCCCCTCCCGGCGCCTCCCTCCTCCCGGCCGGGGTCCCCTCACCTCCCCTCTCTCTCTCTCCCCACCGCCGCAGCTAGCTGTGACGTCATGCGCTCGCCGGCGCCATAGCGCCACCAGCGCCTACAATTAGCCAGCAGCCGTAGGCTTACTTACCTCTAGCTCCTGTCAATCAAAGCCTCTCGTAAGGAAGGTAGCTAGCTAGTTTTATAGCTGCTGCCGTCGTCGGCGGCGGCGCGTGTGCCTGTTCTCAGAGGACAGCGGGATAGGCTAGGAGAGAGGTCAGCTAACTAGGATTTTAATTGGTTGAGATCAGGAGGGAGAGGAGGAGGAGGCGGCGGCGGCGATGGGGCGCGGGAAGGTGCAGCTGAAGCGGATCGAGAACAAGATCAACCGCCAGGTGACCTTCTCGAAGCGCCGCTCGGGGCTGCTCAAGAAGGCGCACGAGATCTCCGTGCTCTGCGATGCGGAGGTCGCGCTCATCATCTTCTCCACCAAGGGCAAGCTCTACGAGTACTCCACCGATTCATGGTACGCTAGCTCTCTCTCGCCTCCGTTTGCTTGCTTAAGTTAATTTCGACGCGGTCCGCTGCGTACGTACGTGCTGCACCATTCCATTGTGCTCCGTAATAATCTATTCGAATTTGCGGAGAATTGAATTTTCGGGGCTTTGGATTACTGGATACACAGACGTACAACTCGGGCCCTCTTTTTTCATATAAAATCTAGATAGATGACGACGCGTATAGCGTGCGCCTCTCGTGCGAGCGAACACTATATACGAGGTAATTTTATGTTCCGCTTTCGCTGGGATGGCGTTCGTACTGCTCTGTTTGGGGAAATCTTTGCTGCCATGTGGCATGTGCTAATTAATTGCTTGACTGAGCTGACTCCTACTAGCTATGCAGCTCATCGATCTCACACTCAAATATTAGTATTTACTAATATCTTTGGCGTGCGTGGACGACTGGGGATTACATGGAGGATTAATTGTGATTTCTGTAATTTGGAATTTTCTCTTCATTCAGGCCTGGCAGCATCAGTAATTATTTACGTTGCTACTGGGTCACACTGGCCCACCACTTGCTGCTTGCACCCATTGTTTCTTCGCAATTCCTCGGCTTAATTTGGAATGATTGTTTCCTTGTTTTTCCTTTTTTTTCCTTCTCTCTCTCGCTCGCTCTTGTGCCCCTTTTCTGATTGGCGCTACTTGTGGCCGCCCCCCATGCATGGTACAGATACATGGGTCTTTGTCCAATGTCCACTGCCACAAGCAACTGCTAGCTTGTCTTTACTCTTGACTGACGATTGACGATGCTGAACCTGAATTCCGGTAGGGCATATATGCTCATATATACCGCAAGCCTCACACAGAGCAAATAAGTTTGTGCGTAGACTTTTTTCATTTGATATGTGGTACATATCACTGTTTAGGTTGCCATGATTTTCTGAATGAAGAACGGAGATAGGCACATATGCCTGTCCATCCTTTCTTCTTCAGTACTTACACGTACTGTCACTGCTATTAGGTTATGCCCATCCTGGCTTCTACTACTTCTATCCGATTTCTGAGTTTATATTCAGGATAACTAGTGGATGTGCATGGTTTCTGAATACATCAACAGAACCATGGTCTGTGAATACTTATTGCATAACCTGCCGTGGGCTTTTAATTTCTCTTTTTGTCTAATCTTCCTCTCTTCCATGCTGTCTGTGAGTACTCCCTCCATTATAAGATAGATGATTTTATAAGATTCAAATTTTGTCCAAATATTTCACCGCCTCACTTTTCAATGCACTTTTCTCTCTCTTTTTTTTTTCAAAATGCATCTTTCTCTTTTCCCAATACACTTCTTTCTCTACTTCTCTATGTCTGTCCTCATTTTCTGTTCACCACCCTTTTTCGCTCCTCTGCACCATACTTTTTCATTCATTTTAGTTCCCCTACACAAACCTATAAGGTCATTTATTTTAGGACGAAGGGAATGGGCAAAAATATTCAGTCTTATATTAGTAATCATGCATTTGATCATACTGATAGTTTTTTTCTCTTGAATAATGCTGACCGAGCTCAAGATTTATGCATGGCCGTAAACACCTGCCCTATTGCACATAAAAATTATCATATTCTCCCCGTTTCCCTAGCTTATCATCTCTTTCTGGTCTACTTTGTACCACTGATCAATCAAACTTGGGCGATTAGCAACATGTAGCTCTTTCATATATGAAATGAATAAGGACGTCAACACATTATAGAAAAGAAAGTTCCATGGTGTCGTGTGTGTCATCTAGAAGAAGCATCCAGCACTCAGATGGTTTTTTGCGTGATTTCTGATCTGACGACTGTGGTCTAATTGACTTGGAATTAATAATGCTAGATGTAGGAGGGCATGCAAGCACATGTCATGTGATATGACTGAAAAGGAGAGGACACGCACAAAAGGGAATGCTATGTTTCAATTTCAAGGCACAGATTGGAATGGAAATGCTGTTAGTTGGACCTAACTGTTCTTTCATCTTTATTAACTGATTTCAGAAAAGGAAGTATGTAGTAGGTGGCTTGGTGCCTTGTGCTGCAATGCTAATCCTTTGTCAGAGTGAGAAGCAAATGTTTTGTTGAAGCATCCTGAGTTTTTTACATGAGAGACATGGTAGTCCTTTCATGGAACCTAAGACCATATGCTAGGGTACTTCATGACTAGAAGGCGGAACAGGAAAGTAAATGTGTTTAATTCATGCAAATGTAGCACTCGTCTATTTCAGTTCTCTCAGACTCCTGTATCTAACCAACAGTGAGTGGGCATGCAGACATTCTGTAAAAACAAATATAAAAAAAAGGGCGTACCCAGTGCCGTAGGCTCCCGCGCTGTGCGGGGTCTGGGAAAGGGATTTCTGCGCCAAGCCATACCCGCACATAATGTGCGGAGGCCGGGGCTCGAACCCTGGACCTTCCGGTAACAGACGGTAAGACACTACCGCTCACCATAAAAATGACAACTTTATTAATCAACAGAATTTGAACTAGTGACATGTGTTTCTGCTAAAATTTAAAAATAAAAATGGATCAACTTTCAATTAGATTAACTTGTGTCTGAGAAAGTGCTGCTTACTCAATATGCATTCCAAGTTGATCTTATTTAAAGTTTGTATCAAATTCAGTTTGTAAATATAAATATTTCTTATATTCCTATATTGATTCACTCAGTTTTGTTTTCCTATATATTTTGATCCCTTTTCCACATATCTTGAAAATTTCAAATCTTTGCAGTTTCCAATGAAAAAAGTATAACAGATAAATTTTGGATGAATGTGTATGCATCTCAATATCACATGTGCGATTTCATTTTTACTGATTGTATTTGTGTGCCTATACATGTTTTACTGAAGGTAGAACATTCCACCATATAAATGCTCTTTGCACCCCATCGTTGTGGGTTACATTGATCTGAATTTTCAGTTGCATTTTTTCCTTATTGTTGTTTAATAGACATGGTCCAATATATACTTCTATGAACTCTCCCAAACTTCTCTTTCAGCCGACTTTCCCACTATGCAATCCCAAATTCTTTTTCTTCCATTTTAGCAGTTTTATCTAAAGTGACCCTTTTAGAACATTATTACCTGTACACAACTGGGGAAGGAGATTAACGGGCAAGCCTTACCCCCGCAGAAATTCTACGGAGAGGCGCTCGAACCCGTGACCTGGCGACTCGGTGAGCAACGCTCTACCAACTGCACCAGGCCGGCCTTCTTTTTTTTTATTACCCGTACACAACTGTGATGTCTCGCGTACAAAGTAGAAATTATATATCCTTCACCTTCCCCCTGAAGGCCTGAAGTTCAGCAAATCACATTTTTGTAAAAAATGTAATGGTTTGTGCATGTATGCTTCACGATTTGACAATAAAATGGGAACAAAGTTCTTACTATAACTTGAGGAAAATGACCTTATCCTCACTGTTCTAGCCTTTTGTCATCATTGTTATGTTCTCAGTGGCACTAGGTTGGTTAGTATGTCTGGTCATCTGGTGTATGTTGGTATTAATGTGTGTAGACACTAGACAGTGGTGGTGGTGGTGGTATATATTTGAGTAGTCCTTTCTTCTTTAGTGAAATGACACGTAGCTCTCCTACATGTTCGACGGAAAAAAAATAACTCAAGAAACATGAGCTGCATGCAAGAACAGTAAAGTACGGCGCATATTGCTTTATGGATTTGTTTTAAAAAAGCCAAATAATGGTCAAGGTGGGGAACCTGATCTTTTTTATGATTGTGTTCCCTGCCAAAAAAATGTTATTAAAATCACAATTTCATATAAAGATAAGTTTATATTGATCCTTTTAAAGATTTATTAAGGAGATATACAAATATGTTAACTGCGTGGGAGATGTCTTAAATGTTAACTGCCGTTTTATATGGTGATGTCTTAAATGTTAAAAGGCTTGAAATCTGCTGACTAATTGTGTAATTTAATATTAGTTCATACACTGTCCCATGGAAATTAAGTTACTGCAAACAGCAAATGATAGTTTTGCTGCAGTAGATAAATTCTTCATTCAAAAATATAAAAAAATATACAAGGATGTTCACGTAGTAATTTCTGTTGATTGGAGAAATTTTTAATTTTAGATCAATTGCTTAACATGCTTCAGTTTTATATTCCCAGTTTCCCACACGGGCTGTATATATGTGGAGTACTTTCATGTACTGGAACTGATTGAAAGAGCTAAATACAATATATATAATGCAGTTAGAAAGGTCCATAACTTTATTCCGGTTTGACTTAAGTTACTTTATAAATATGTTGCTGCCTTCTATAACTGTTGTTCTTGAGATTGTTAGTGAATGCGTCCAAAACTAATGTTGTATCCTACTTCTCGTTTAGTTAGTTGACCTGTTGAACCAAGTGCTTTGACATGTAGAAAAAGGAACGATCTTTAGCTAGTCTATGTATATGTATGGTATATTTGTGTATAAATATTACACTTTGGTTTAAGTCTCATAGGACATGAGGTTGCTAGGGTAAATGTTACAATAATGAATATAATCCAACCATTCTTTATCATACATATATGTTGTCCATATTGTTTAGTTGTGCATGCTTACACCAATTTAAAATTGTTATTCCCCCGTTTCACAGCATGGACAAAATTCTTGAACGGTATGAGCGCTACTCCTATGCAGAAAAGGTTCTCATTTCAGCAGAATCTGAAACTCAGGTAAAATTCAATTTCCTTTAGCAACATATGAAGCTGTTTTGTAACTTCATTCAATATTATAATAGACTTTGTTTCATTCGCTACTATTGATTTTTTAGCTTTTGTTCATCAGAAATTTTCTTCAGTTCCTGTAAATTTGGATCAGAAGTATGATTTTTTTGCTGATCAACTTGTACTGTACAAACATACCTGTCTGGTCTTGATACGATGTTTTTTAGTGGTAGTGTTTTTGTTGATCATGGTTGATAGGATGATTTTTAGTGGTAGTGTTTTTGTTTTTCATGGTTGTTTCTTGAGTTAAAAAAGCATGAGTTTAATGATCAGTATCTATGGGTGTTGGTGTGGGTGTATTGTATGAATTTTTTGCCATCCTTCTTCTTAATATATGAAAGATACACAACTCTCCTGTGTTTCTTTATCAAAAAATTGTTGTAATGCATCCAACTCCCTCCAGTCTCTAATACATGACGTTCAGGAAAATTTAGAACAGCGTTAGGACAGCCAAATTGAAGTTGCAAAAAAAAAAGGACAGCCAAATTACAATTTTGTACTAACTGTGTTCTAACATCATGTATTAGTAACTGGAAGGAACCACAATTTTAGCATTTTTCAGCTTTAGTAAGACCAAACTATATAACTTGGCAGCATTTTTCTATTGAGAATATATGACACCCAAAATGTCATTCACGAAGTGTATCATGCAGTCCAAAGAATATCTTAGTAGTATTTTGTGTTCATATCATAATGTTTGTAAGGTGAAAGCAATTTAATGGTTCATAAAAGTAGGAACAGGCTTAATATGCACTTTGTTTTAAGAGAAAAAAAGAACAAAACCATCTGATTAGAAGCAACTGCAGTATCTCAAAAGTTCAGGACAGAGCAAATAGCAAATAGAACAAATAACAAACCACTGATGAGAAAGGAAAAACATGAGCAAGATAACATTCTAGGCGAAAGCTTATCTAAGACCTAGACTACTAAGACCTCTAGCATCAGCCATCCACCAGAGGTGAGCTTCCATTGGAGTACGTTTTTACTAAATAAATGTGGTGCTAGTCCTCGTTATCAGCAATAATAAATTTGGATTTAAATTAGTATACTCCAACTCGTTCTAGTTTTCTAGATATCTTTTGCTACACACCTAGATATATACATTATGTCTAAATACATTATAAAAACTATGTATAAAAAAGTCAAAACGACTTACAATATGGAACAGAGTGAGTGCAAAGAATGTTATACTGCAGGGTAGTCCTTGGTTCACTTAACTATCCTCGGTTATTATGTTGAATGTCTCCTTCAATTTTCCTTTTCACATGATTTTGGCTCATATTAAATAATGTAAATCTTCTTTGTTTTGTGCAGGGTAACTGGTGCCATGAATATAGAAAACTAAAGGCGAAGGTCGAGACAATACAGAAATGTCAAAAGTAACTTTTAGTGATTAGTTGCTGAAAATATGTATTATGCCCTTTGAAGACAAATATGACCAAGACTTGTGTATCCTGCAGGCACCTCATGGGAGAGGATCTTGAAACTTTGAATCTCAAAGAGCTTCAGCAACTAGAGCAGCAGCTGGAGAGTTCACTGAAACATATCAGAACCAGGAAGGTAGTGTGATAATATATACTACTGTAGCGCATTACTTATGTGGTGCCTACCATGCTACTGACAGCCATGCGCTCTGCATGTTGGAAAGCTAACAAGTAAATATTCATGCCATGTGCAGAGCCAGCTTATGCTCGAGTCAATTTCACAGCTCCAACGGAAGGTAAATTGTTGAGCTCGCTTAAAGTAGGCAGTTTGAATTTCCTTTTTAAGAATTGTATGATTTCTTTAGCTGCCCATTAAGATGGACATGGTTTGTTGCAAGTATTGACTACTTGCCTTTTTACATCCGCAAAACCTTTCTGCTCTTCCTCTGTGCTGAGTGTTGGCATGCGCTGCATTGTTACCACAGGAGAAGTCACTGCAGGAGGAGAACAAGGTTCTGCAGAAGGAGGTAAGCAGACGCTGCTGCTACTCAACACGTCGCCTCATCCATGCTCAGTTGGCCCTCTATTTTCTCATGAAGTAAATTAAATTTAAAAAAATCGTTACTCCTGCCTGCAGCTCGCGGAGAAGCAGAAAGCCCAGCGGCAGCAGGTGCAATTGGACCAAACTCAACAGCAGACCAGTTCGTCTTCCTCGTCCTTCATGATAAGGGAAGCTGCCCCAACAACAAATGTCAGGTAGATCACATTCACATCACGCTACAATCCACAATAGTGAGATGGCCTCATTTTCGGGTAAAGATTTGAGTGAGTTTGGGCTTTTAGCTAAAACTCATTTTTCAAAAATAAAACTTAATTATTTTCAAAAATAGTGAAAAAATATAGATTCTTGTAGACCACGGACAATGTTGTCAGTTATCAATCACACAGTGTTCCTTGAAAAAAAAAGTTGATTAGCCACAACGAAAAAGAAAATATTTTTTTCTTCACATAAGGTATGTGGTCAATTTTTTTCTACAATTTTGTGTGTCAATATAATTAATCATCCATCTAGATGTATGCATGTTTTTTATATAAATTTTATTATTGCGGTTTTTAGCTTGTAGACCAATTAGCATACATCTAGATGGATGATTAATTATATTTTCATCCATCAAAAAATGCATACGCCTATGCACGACCAAGCTACACGCCTACACCCAATTTCCTCCAGTGCAGTGCACGGCTGACATTTCAGGAAGCAACTGACAAGAAAAATGACCGTTTGCTTACGTTCAAAGAAAGAAAATGACCGTTGGTGTCCGGTTTTTGCAGCATCTTCCCTGTGGCAGCAGCAGGCCGGAGGGTGGTGGAAGCGGCAGCAGCGCAGCCTCAGCCTCGCGTTGGACTGCCACCATGGATGCTTAGCCACCTGAGCAGCTGAAGGTTTCTTTGCACCGTCGCGGTGTGCTAGCCCAAAATTCAGCAACTCTTCCCCGGGCTGGCCGGCTTCGCCTGGTGCAGTGTCGTCGTGATCGCGAGCAGCAGCAGCAGTGGTCTACCGTATTTTTTACCACCATATATAAGTAGCAAATCTGCAATGTGTATATTTTGTTCAACGTTTCCGCTGCGGCGGCCGCACGAGTACGTTACGCATGTCATATATGTGCAGCATCAAACATTCCATTTTTCATGATGACCAATAACACGTGCCGGTTTGTGGTACTTTCGGGTGTCATAATACGTACACTTTCATATCCTTTGCATCAAGTTCCATTTCCATAGAGTACATCTTTGTTGATCGTTCCCTTTATGCATTAACTTTCATAACTTTGTTCGTTGTTCCAAAACACGTAGAGATTTGAGAAGCAGCTGCATATGTAACAATAGATAGGAAAGCATCTGATTTAATTGTGATGTTCTGATGTCTTCTAGGTGCTTGTTACTACAAATGCAGATAACCTATCCACAAAAAATTGCAAATAACTGAACCGTAGGACGACACCGTCGTATTCTGTCAGATAAATTAATAAAGATGGTCTTCAAGAAGAATGATCTTTCTGCCATCATTCCTGCATTCCTGCACAAGCGTTTTGCCATCACAAATCAAGGTGCTTAGCATCCCAGGTCATAGCTGACACGAATGCCTACCCAACACAAGCCCTGAATCCCCAACCCCAAAAAAGAACAAGAGTCACCTTTAACAAAAGCTAAAGCCCTAGTTACTTCTAAGAACGCCAATAAACATCCTCTAAACTCTGTACCTTGACCCTACAGGTTAAAGAGAGGATCGCCTAAGGCATGTTTAAAAAAAGAGACGGAAGTTGGGATGGCAATCAGGATAACCGAGATAGCTTCTCCTTCATCCGTGAAATGAACTTAAATGTCTCCTCTGCTCTTACTTGTTGATAAATATCAGTGCTTGATACCCTGTCAGGATGGAATTTGAGAAGAGCTCGCTTGAAGGCTTTAGCCTGAAAAGGATAAGTAATCTCATCAAATTAACTATTATGTTACAGATATTCCTAAATCTCTTCTATTTCCCGAGCATAAAGCTTATATATTTAGTCTGGGAAAAAAATTGAGCTCCTTGAACCAAAACACAGGTTTTATGAAATACAGGTAGCTACCGATCTTCACTTATAAAAAATTGAGCTTGAATCAGAACACAGGTTTATGAAATACAGGTAGCTACTGATCTTCCCTTATACAGAGTTATTGCCTTAGTCTCATTTCCTATGTTCCAAATTATATGCTTTTTGACTTTTCTATATACACAGATTTTACTCTTTTTTACTGTGTCTAGCATATACTCCCTCCGTTTCAAATTGTAGTTCACTTTGACTTTTTTGATGCATGTATTTTGCTATGTACCTAGATAAATAATATGTCTAAATACATAGCAAAATGCATGCACCAAAAAAGTCAAAGTGAACTACAATTTGGAACGGAGGGAGTATGTCTATATCTAGGTGCATAGCGGAAGCTATATACCGAAAAGTCATAAGGACCTACAGTTTTGGGACAAATGTACTGTAGTACTGCCCTTATCCTTCTCTGTTCTACCTTTCCTTAAGACTACTTGCTGTATGTACATATAAGTATACATCTGTTTGCAATTGTAGAAGCTACCCATAGTTGTTCATAAAATTCAGACACTTGGGGTTTTACTTTTTATGGTTAAAAGAGACAGGGGCCAACAGTGTTTGTACTAGGCAAAATGTACACAATCGATATGATAAAAAAGAAGCTAGTAGCAAACAATTTTTTTATAACCATTAACTGATGGGTTGAGTGTATCCATAAGAACAGGGCATACCTCTCCACCTTCAACAGAGATGCCTAGCGCATGCAATATTGAGGCCATATCCCAATTTCTCCTTTCCAAATCTTCCAGTTCCTTTCTAACTACAACCCGATACTGCTCCTTAACCTGTATAGCTTCTTCATTCTACAGGAAGAAAGAAAAGGTAAGAGCCATATAATGCCAAAGAAATATGAAAATTCACAATGAATTCTAATAGCATAACACTGGATTCTGGTAGAACAAGAGACCTTTCTCTGTGATTCACGGACTTCTTGCAACCTTTGCTTTTGTCTCTTCTCCATGTCAAGCAATCGTTGAGCTTCAGCTTTCTTTCTCTTCCGCAATTTCTTTGCTTCCTCAGCCTACACAATATTTTTCAGCAAACAAACATCACGAGTCGTGACAGATCCAAACAAATTAGTAGTCTTAGTCTGATAGCTATTTTGATTATCACTCCCTTCATCCAAAATAAACCAATTCCTAGAATCACCCTAAGTCAAAGTGTCAAACTACCTTAAATTTGACCAACTTTATAGGAAAGGGTAACAATATCATTGACACCAAATAAGCAAATTATGAAAATATATTTCATGTATCTCCTATAAATTTGGTGAAACTTAGTTTGGCTTGGGACAAAAGTCCAGTTGATTTAATTTGAGACGGAGGGAGTATCTTCTTTATCAAAAAATAAGTATAAACTTAGGCAGGCTTGCCTGCCACAACTAAAATCACATTGAATACAGAATACTGGATGTTACGTTCCCAAATTATGCATGTTGTCACATATTTCTAGGACTACAGTTTAACATCTATTCAAAGTAGCAAAATAATGTACCTGTATTTGTAATTGCCGCTGTCTCGATGCCCACTCCTCCTCTGCTGCCCGCTTGAACTCAACAGATTCTTTGAGTTTTTCACGTTCACCAATCAATGAAGCAAATCCAAAGCCCTCGGGATCTTCAACCAAATCCTTACCCCTGACAGGACCATTATCTTGAGCAGAATAAATATTTGTATTATAGGATGCTTCAGGTGTTGACTGATCCTTTTGTGCATATACATCTTCAGGTATTTTCTCATCAACCTTTTCAGGTGTACTGACAGAAATTGGAGGACTTCCAACTTTCCTGTCCGTCGACGATATCCCAGAAAAATCCCTATTTGCAGAGGCAGAGTTTCCATCCGGCCGAGGTGATTGAATCCCTTCTGAAGCTTTTTCAGAACCAACCATTGAAGATTTCTTGACATTTGGCACCGAAGACTGGTCATGATCATCCTTTGACCTGCCTGTATTATTTTGCACATCTTCAGCATTTGGCACAGATGGACCATTGACACCCTTTGCATTGCTAGCACTGCTTTGAGCACGCCCGGGGCCTTCCTTTGTACTGCCACCACTTTTTTGAGAGTAATACTTCCTGAAATACCAAGACATATTCTCGACTGTATGCCATTCAGCACCAAAGGGATCCTCAAAGTTTTTACCTGGCTTTTTTCTGGAAGCAGCCGTCTCCCACATCTTACGGGCAGTACCAGTGTCATCGAGAATCTCACAATCAGATCCGCCATCATCAGTGTCAGAGTCCCATCCTTCGGAGAGACCGCTCTCAGAGCTGTCAGACTCAGACGCGGAACCCAACCCATATCTGTTCCCAGGAGAACCCCGCCCCGGTGTCATCGCTGCAGGAGACCCCGAAGCACGGGACACGCTAGGACCTGCCTTATCCCCTCCGGCACCATCTTTCTCGTCTTCATCATCATCTATGTTGATCACGTTACTGGAGGATCGGTTCCCTTTCCTGGCTCGAGACCCAGGTCCCGCCGCAGAAACCAATCCTCCCGCAGCCGCGCCGTCGATTATGAAAACCTCCGAGTCCGAGGTACCGTCGCTACCATCATCGTCCTCGTCGCTGAGCACCACGGTGCAAGGCGCCGCGGGCTTCCGCGCGGGGAAGACCCGCGTCCACGGCCTCCGGGTGGGCCCCTCCTCGTGACGGGGGAAGCTGAACCGCCCCCACGACATGGCTAGTCCGGCCGGGCCCCGAGACAATCGCCGTTGCAGCAGGCTCGCGGCTATCGCATGCCGAAACCAGCGATAATAACCTCAGGGTTCCACGGCGGATGATCCTGCAGGGAAAAGATTGTAGATTCAATCGAACGCGACGGCGGAAAATCGCAATCGGGAACCCTAATCCGCAGGAATGGGCGTGGGATGGCGGTGGAAGAGAGGGCACGGACGGACGGACTTACCGTGGTAGCGACGCCGGCGGTGAGATTCCGGGAGGAATCGAATCTGGCTGGGATCCAAGAAACCGAGCCCGTCGCCTGCTCGGTTTGGGAAAGAAGAGGGGTGGGGAGGAGTTCGGAGTTGGTGGCGGCGTGGACGGTGGACGCGAGGCGAGGCCGCGACCAGGCCGTGGAGGCAGGTGGTGGAGAGCAAGAAGGGGATCGATCGAGAGCCGCGGGATGGATAGAAAATCCGCCTCTTTTTTCGATTTGGGATTGGGATTTTTGGATTTGGACTTTTGGTAGGCGAACCGTTTCTAGCAGGAGGAGCCGGCTGCGGAGACCTGCTGCCGGGGGGCCAAAGACGAAAAGGTTGCCTGCCGCGCGCCGTATCCAGCACGGCTCTTCCGCCAAACTTTCCCCGCTCCGCAGTCCGCACGCGTGCGGTTCCTTCGCCTCTGCGCGCGCGTGCGGTCGGGCGGGTGGTGTGTGCGCGCCCGCTGGGCCGCCGAGCGTGGTCGCCTGCCTGGTTACCTGTGAAGCGGATGGGCTGGGCCTGGGCTCACGCGGTCACGCCTGTGTTTATCCGTTTCACAGCAAGTTAGGCGAAATGGTTTCTCAAAAAAACTCAAAATTCCATTTACGCCAACGTCTAGATGGATCTCGTGATTAGGTTACAGTTGTGTTTTGAAATTATACTCTATCACTTTTCCTATTCCTCAGCTGCCTGAATTTCAGAATTTCACATCTTTTGTTTTTCGGAACCTCTTTCCCATCCTGCCTGCCGCCGCTTCCCTTCGTCTGCTAGTAACCGGGCCTCGGGCAAAGCCCAAACTGCTTCATAGGTCGTGCTTAGGCTCTCGACTCTCGAGTTGTCGAGTCTGGAAGCTTTGCGGGCGCACCCACTAGTGATGAATCGCCGCGATCCAGGTTTTGAGCTTCCGGACACAAATCAGCCTTGCCTTGACTGAATCGAGTCCGCGCGTCCCGGATTCTAGGTAAGTGGCGGATTCCCTTTTCTCTTGCTGCCGCTTTGACTCTCAGTCTGATTGTTGTGAGGGCAGCCGCCGAATTTTCTTTCAAATTCAGGGGTGGGTGGGCTGGGGGACTCAAGGGGATCTTGCAGGTTCGAAACAGCTTCTAATTTGTTCGATTTTATTTATAAGCCTGTATGTATAGATTAAACAGATCGTGCACAAGCGTTGGGCGGGGCGTGCGAGGAGCAGTCCGCAACTAATCGGACCTGAATCACGAACGGACGAAGGTTTCACGTTCTCGGTTTATAGATTTGGATTTGGAACAGAAAAATAGACATAGATTCGGCCAGGACCCAAAAAGCGACGTTTGACATGTGTTTAGACCTTAGCGAGGCGGATACCAGTTGCAGTACAATGCAACTCCGATCCTGTGGAGTTGTGTTGGTTATATAAACGAGCGAGAGAGCCTGCGTCAAATCTCATCGTGTAATACATGCTGCACCTCAAAGATTAGAAAGAATTAGATTACCTGTATAGGCCGTGATACCGGCGAGTCTATTCTCTGCTAATTATCCAATCCAGCCACCCAATCTGCGCGGCTGATCTAGCTGTGGTGAGTGCCATCCTCAGTCTACATCGTACCTTTCTTTATCATCAAAAGACAAAAGTATAAATCACGTTTCAGAGAGTTTCTTCTAATTATCATTACATTGTTTTGATTGATTGATTTATTTGTAGTAATCTATCTATATACCTACTATTCTTTCTCATCATTGTTTTGATTTATATTTTACTTATAAATACATTGTGATTTGAATCATGTATATGCAGCAGGTACAGAAGTGACCATCATGGGCATGTTGATGATGATGAACGATGGTTTGAGCGGGACTAGCTGCTGCATCCAGCAGCCACCAAGACAGGTCCTTGCCTCCCTGCCCTTGCTCGTCTATGAATACACGGATGCTGGTTATGCCACAGATGAGCAGCTGGATCCTACCCCTGTTGTTGATCGTCCAGACTCTACTGCTACTGCTGCCACAGCCACAAAGATGCTCATATATAGCCTGTCTGAGCGGAGCATTGTCTACACGACACACGGCAGGCCTCGGCCTCTGCCTCAGATCATGATGGATGAAAATAACTCCTGCTTCAGCACGCCTCAAGGATGGCTCCTCATCCTCGGACAAGTCTCTGACGCCTGGTTGTGGCACCCGCTCACCGGAGAGACAGTCAACCTCCCACCAATCCACGACGACCACTACATCCCCATCAACTGCAATTGCCTGCTCACCCACAACTCCCCCGCCCACCCAGACTGTGCCGCCATTCTCCTCGATGTTGCCGATCCTCTCATGTGGTTCAGCCAGGTCAATGGCGGAACTGACCGGAGGTGGGGGCAGCACACCTACGACATTGGCGACTACAACCTCCCCGAGGAGTTCCGCACCCCCTCCACGCCCACGAAGAACGTCATTGCCAACATTGCCGCACTGAGAGGGAAGCTGCATTCATCTTCGCAGAATCCAACCAATACAAGATGTGTATCATCGACTTGGATTTTCCGCCTGATCATGCATGTCCTCCTGCCGCAGAGTTCTACGAGTTTGATGTCAATAAGCCCGAGTTTCCTGATGACATGTGCTCCGGGACCACCTATTTGGTGGAGTGCATGGATGAGCTCTTTGCCGTCTGCATCTGCTATGTGGATTTTGATCCTGCCAACATCGGCGCTGTCGTCATCTACAAGATGGACTTCTGTGGTGGGAAACCTGTAGCCTGGCACCAGGTGGATGATATTGGGGAAGATAGGGTTTTTCTTCTGACAAAGATGAATATGGCAACTTGGTGCTCTGCAAGCACCCATAATAACCTTAAGGGGAACACCATTTGTTTTCACAATAAATCATTAGTGGCTGGCAGCAACAGGGATATATGCATCTATGATATTCAGAAGCAAACTATGGAGACTGTCCAGGTTCACAATCAAGATTTGGAGATCGTGCGCATGCCGCCATACTGGATTAGTGTACCTCCGTGCTAGTATTTATTATTGAATCAAAATAGAATAGGCTCTACTTTTTGCATTATTAATGTGAAGTTTTAGAAGATGGTTTTGCATCTCAGCTTTCGTTACAATCTACATCGAAGGTATGTGTTACTACAAAGGTTCTCATGATTGCACTGAGTTTTTTCCATGTTTAGTATCAATGATGACCATTATTTGCTTTGTTTTGTTATATCTATCCCTAGTTCCCTATGTACTGATGTGGCAGGAGAGGGCCGATGTGGTGGCTGGAGGCCTGATGCGGCGGTTGCAAGAGGCCGGATCCGATGGCGGCGACGGTGCGGGCGATCCGTGGCACTCGTCGGTGGGCTTCTCCCCTCCACCGCCTCCACCTCCGGATGTGGCGGCAGGCGATTGGATTCGGCGGTGTGCGCAGCTCCCAATAGCGACATATCCCGGCACATGGGCGCGGTGATTGACGTTACGTGGGCGTGGTTGCGGATAATGGCAGATCTGGGCGTGGTGGGGGCTAAGGCTTGATTTAACCATGTAATTACTGTAGACTATTAAATTTTCGATTAATCTAGAGCTCGCTCGAGTGACCGGACGAAATCGGTCATTCGAATTCCTCCTGCTGTTGCCTTCTTCCTCCTCTGCTGCTGCTGCCTTCTTCCCCAGCTCCGGCGAGACGTCCCCTGAGATTAGGGTTCCGGCGGCGCCGGCGGCGGACTAAGCTCCCACCTCCACCTCCCACCCCCACCTCCACCTCCTCTTCCCTGGGTATAAAAACGTCCGGCCAACCGGGGGGAGGAAGGGAAGCCAGGTGGTGGGGATGCAGGCGGGCTAGGCTAGGCGGGGGCGAGGTTGCCGGAGGTGAAAAAGAAGGTGGTGCTGGGGGAGCGGAAGAGGGCGCCCGCCGCGGCGCCGGAGCTCCGGCGAGCCCTAGTTCCCGCGGCGGGGCGTCGTGGGAGGAAGAAGACGGACGAAGGGGAATCGAGTGACGCGGGTGACCCCGGTCACTCGAGTGACCCATAGACAGACCCTAAATTTTCATGTAAATTCACACCTCTATTGTTTTAGCCCCTCCTTGTCCCCGATCCTAGATCTGCCACTGGTTGCGGACTAGGTTTTTTTATTTTTTGAATTTCATTTACAATGGGTATTTTTGCCCCTTTACCCAGAACTTTCGTCGAAGGTGGATGCTTTGCCCCTCAACGAAATCTCAAAATGCACGCCAAGGATAAGAATAATGTAGTAGTTTGGATTGTGTTACTCTTGGAGCAAGGGCTCCTAGCCATCACCCGTCGAAGCTCCTAAATCTTATGGGCGCTCTGAGACACTTGTAATCACCCCTACATCTAGTAAGAAACTCCCAATCAAGAGACTTGTGCTCTCCTCCTATATAATCAAACATATTATTCTTTTTAGATATAGTAGTAGTGCAATAGGTGCAGTCGATAGATCATTTGATTATATGTAGAACCGAGTAGTAGATATCTACATGGCAACGGTTGCCAAAGATGTGTCCCACCAAACAATCCGGTGTCAGGTTTTGAGAGGGCTACTAGGCCATCTAATGATCACTATTGTTTGCAAACTGAACTGATGTCAATTGACCTTCTGGGCCATGATGATAAGTTCACCGTAGGGCCCTTGAAAACATAGTGCAGACCCTGCTTTGTTTTATAGGATATATATAGAAGCCCTTTTGGTCGGCCAACGGCCATTTTAATATGGACACCAAAAATGCTATGGGTGTTGAGTGGCACAAAGGATCTTGGTTCACTCTTTAAGAGAAATCATGATCCTAATATGATTGGATATATGGATGCTGGTTACTTATCTTGTCTTCATTATGATCAATTCCAAACGTGAATTGTATTCTTACGGTGGGACAACTTTTTCATGGAAGTCTTTCAAACAGACTAATAATGACCTCCACTAATCATTCTAAAATTATTGCTCTATATGAGGCATTACATAAATATGTATGGCTTCACAGAATGATTAACCACATACAACCATCATGTGGTAATGATTCAACTGAATCGCCTATAATTATCTATAAAGATAATTTTGCTTATGTTATATAGATACAGATAGGTTGCATAGAGTGAAATGTCATTAAGCATGTTACCCCTAAGTTATTTTATCCTCGCGAAAGCAGGGAAATAAATATTTTGCAAATCAAGTCAAGCTGTAATCTCGTTGACCTAGCTGCTAAGTCCTCACCAAATTCTATGTTTTAAAGTTTGAACATAAGATTGGTATTTGACGATTTCTAAACTTGCAAGAATCAAGGGGAGACATCTCACAGATGTTAACCTGTACTAGTATCATATTATACTCTTTTCTTTCACAAGTTTTCCTCACAAGGTTAAAGTTTTTAATAAGGTAATATTAACATAAGCATGTGTCATATTTTCTATTTTCCCCACCGGAGTTTTTGTGGGAAATATCAAAGACACATATTGCCCTCAAAACTCATCCATGGTTTTTCCCTAAAAAGGTTTTTCATGTGAGTTATTTAGAGGCAATACCAATAATATGTCGTCATATTTTCTCCTAATTTTTCCACCAGGTTTTTACAGGAGTTTTAGCGACATACCACTGTATATTGCTCGTCATATTTTTCCTAAATGGTTTTTGGAGGAGTCATATTTATGTCGTATCTCCAATATTTTTCCCCACTAGGTTTTTAATGGGATACCAATGACATAGTGATTTATTTAAATCACAAACACATATATGCTATTTTCTCCTTATTGTCCTAATAAGGTTTAAAAGAATTTTTATAGCATATCTATATACATATTCCTCAGATTTTTCCCATAGGGTTTTTCGAGGAATCCAAACTTAGAACTACATATATCTCAAGAAAGATTCGATCAAGGGGGAGTGTTACGAAATGATGTGTCTATTCCAACAGACACCTCTTCATGGTGATCTCATTTAGAGGAATAGATTAGCAGTTAAACATAGGATTAGCGGTTTGTAATCCCCGAAGGGGCCTTTGGCTATGACTGTTCCCCGAACAGTCGCGTCCGTACGACGCAACCATTCACATGTATATAATCTTTGAGATCCCCGAACAGTCGCGTCCGTACGACGCAACCATTCACATGTATATAATCTTTGAGATCAATGAAAGACAGTTGGTTGTTCCCAAATCTTTGTTCCATTTACATTTCACTTTAACAGCTACAATTAAAGATACACTCCAAGTACATATCAAAGCTTACTGTTCACATCCAAAGTTAGGATTTTCTTAGATCCATCTTTAGCATGTGTTAGGCTTTATAGAGTGAGCTCAGCTCTGTGCCTTTGTGATCTTCATGAGCCGAAGCACTTGGAGCCTTAATTTTAGTGGCTCTCTAGAGACGTTGGCCCCGTGAGCTTACTGTGAAGTGGCGGTGGCTTGGTATGCTGGGGAAGAGGAGACCTGCCGGTTTTTTGTTTTTGTTTTGGACAATGCTAAGGTACACCTTTTATATTTAAGGAGGTAATATCTCAAATAAATCTGAGCCGTTGATGTTTTAGATTTTATGAATTACTTAGCAAATTAAAAAGTCTTGGAAACAAAAAAGATACCGCTAATGACGGGAGTAGATTCCCTCTAATCACGGAAGAAGTTGCAAACAGTAATCGTAATCACGTTAAAACATCCTCCGGTATGTTCATAACTAATTTTATTGTTTTTTCATTTGACAACTTTAATTGGAATACATACAAGGATTTTTTTACTAGATAACGGACAGGCCACTCATGTTACACGTATAGTTTTTTTTTCAAGACCATGCCTAGGTGCATGTTACACGTATAGTACTCGTATACATATTTTTCTTAAGCGTTGTCGGTGTTCGGACCCAGGGGCTATAAGTCGATGAGTAAATGTATACTATGTGTTCTTTAATTCGGATGGTGATGCAAAAAACACATAATTTTTATCCTGATTCAGGCAAGAGTAGGCCATACGTCCAGCGGGAGGAGAGATTGTATTATCTTGCACCGAAGTGTTTGTACAGGGGGATACAAGTGAGGGTGTACGAAGAGGAGTGGAGAACAAGGTCTAAGTCTAGGAGCACTAGCCCTATGCCTTGCTGTGTGCGTGGTGTGACTTAACGAGTTCGAGTGAGTCCTCTCTCTACAACTAGCTCAGCGCCCCCTTTTATAGGACAAGGAGGGGCATGAGTGTACAGGAAACTCTAGTGGCGCTGCCCTTGGTAGGGCAATCGTAAGCAATAACGTCGAGGTGAGATGCCGATCATGTCGTGGGTGCTGTAGAAGCATGTCCCGGGCATGGGTCGCCCTGCGCCGACGTGCTTGGAATCGATGGTTGTCCTTCATATGTGTCATGACGACGCCCGTAGGTGGTCAGTGAAAGACCGTGCCCATGCGGGGTGTGCGAATGCCTGTAGACGTCGCATCGGGAGTTATTGGAGCGCTGATCGAAGGTGTCGAGGTCCGACTCGAGAGGTGGCCGAGAGGGGTCAAGGCATGAATGGATAAGGCCAAGCCCTAGGAAGTGCGGTACGGATATTGGTAAATGTGCCTCGAGGGGATGCCTGACAACATACAATGCTCGGTATGGCATCGTAGTGTAGTACGAACCACGATTTTCCGGGTATGGATGGTAAAAGGAGGATTCGATCGCTATACCCAGCCAGTGTAACTGCGCTGTAGCCGTGAGATTAGGCAGAAGTTGGTGGGGGCATTAAATACTTTGGATCCCGTACAGGAAGTAGGTGAGCCGAAGGGGGAGTGGCAATCGACGGGGGGTCATCCGCCCGCGAAGAGATCTGTCACTCGATGGGGGGTCGGCCACCCGTGATGTGCTCCGTCACTCCGACCGGGGGTCGTCTGCCCGGCGAACGTCCGTCATTCGAGGTTTCCCGTCGAATAGGAGGCGGTTTTGACTTGGATGCTGCTCGTGGGCCGGCCCAGCATGGCTCGACGCGTGCTGGTGGACTCTTATCTCTCAGGCTGTGTAACACCTCTGGTGTTATATTAACTAAAACATGTCATGTCATCATATGCATTACAAAGCATTCATGTTTAAGTCAATTCTAATGTGCATCAACTAAAACAAGTTTACATTTCATAGGTTGATTGTGTTTCTGGAATGTTTTGTCACATGAAATAATAAAACCCTACTTTCGAATGTCATCTCAAATACTTAGTTTATATTCTATGTACTTGAGGTGTAAACCGTGTTTACACTAGTGTCAAGCATAGTGTATAAATCTAAGTCCAACCCTTAAAAGTGATTTCCATATTTGAAGTTAAATTTGGATTTCAAAGCTTATTCCCAAGTTTTGTAATTCAAATTTAAATTTAAATTGGAAAGTTATAAAAGGTTTTTCAGAAGTCAACTTGGTCAACCAAGGGTGGCATTGGGTCATTGACCTAAAAATATCCTTGGATGATGTTTGTGATCACTAATGACCAACCAATTAATTTAGAAACCAAATCGAATTTGAGTTCGGTTTCAAAAACCCTTTATTTCAAAACCTGGTTTTATCCCCTTTTCTATAATTCAAAATATATAAGGAATTTGGAGATACTCTAAAAATATAGTTTGTAGATCTTGACAAGAGCTACAAAGTTTTTCAATTTTTCAAAAGTAATTTCAAATGAAATTGAAAATATAGTTTTTCAGCAATTGTCTCCTTTTGATTTTAAAACCATAATTCAAAAATTATGCATAATTTGAGAAAACTTTGTATATGAAAAATGTTTGGTTTGAAAATTTGAGCATTTCATAGTTTTGGATATTTTCAAGTTTTATTGAAAAATCAAAAGTAATTTTAAATATTGGTTTCTAGGGTTTTATTCCCCTCTTTAATTTGAATTCATATTTCAAAACCTAGATAGAATTTGAGAATGCTAGTTGAATGAAAAGTGTAGCTCTTGAAAAGTTATATAAATTCTATTTTTGGATATTTTCAAGTCCCTATATATTTTTGGGAGTAATTTGCAAATTTCCAAAATGGCCTCAGCAGCTATAGTAGATGGTGACGTCATCTTCATCTTCCTCCCTCACTGTCGCCGGCATCGCCGTGGCCTCCCTCGCCCATACCGGCTTGCCACGACCGCCAGCTCGCGCCTCTCGCTCGAAGGATCGCCGCCTGCGTGTCGGCCGTCCGTGCGTCAACGCCGGGCTACAAAAGCAGGCCGGCCAACGCCATTTCTCTTTTCCTTTCCCTGCTCTCCTTTCCGCCGCCGCCAGCTCCGTCGACGAAATTCGTCGTCGTCCTTCCATCTTCATCCACTTGTTCTTGCCACCAGCTCCGCCTCATCCTTGAGCTTCTTTTGAGCCAAGAAGTGCAAGTTCTAGTTAACCGTAGCGCCTCCACGTCGTTGTCTTCTTCAAGCCCGGCCGGAGCGTCGCCGTAGTCGTGCCGCCGTCTCCTGCTCTCCATGATATCACTCCGACTCGCCGGAATTGCGCCTTGCCGCCACCGGAGCACGTCGTCACCGCCACCGTACACCGTCGACCTTGCTCTACCCCGCCTCAGACCTCATCTTCAAGCGAAACAGCACCACGGTGAGCTCCTGGTGCTAACCCCGTCCTCCAATTGCGCTCTGTCATCTCCTCGTTGTCGGCATGTCATGCGCAGCGCCGTCGTGGCCGCCATGGCCGGCGGTGAGCTCGCTGCTGTGCCTTTGCCACCGCATTAGCTACCCCATCGTGTTCACGAGGTTGAGTAGGTCATGTTGGTGCCCTTGCCGTGCTCCAAGACCTCGCGACCGGCGATAACCGGCCGGTCAACGTCGGGGGGGGGGATTTTTCCTTTTTCAT
Organism: Bothriochloa decipiens; assembly: GCA_023333625.1. NCBI lineage: Eukaryota > Viridiplantae > Streptophyta > Magnoliopsida > Poales > Poaceae > Bothriochloa > Bothriochloa decipiens. Next base: position 175,884 of record CM041628.1, on the reverse strand, counting down.
TTTCTATTTTCAGAAAAATGATTTAAATGTTGTTTATTTAGAAATTCATAGTAATTCATGTATAGCTCCAAAAATTCTAAAAATTTATGTGTATGCTCTTTATGATGTCTTCTACCTAGAAAAAATATGAAATGCCAAATTTGAATACTTTTTGCATAAGTTAAAATTAGCTCTTTTAATTTAAAAATGCACTTTTAATGATTTTTAATAAATAAAATAATTGACTTTTATTTCTAAAATTTGTTTTACCATCTAATTAGACCAAGATCTTTTCAAAATAAAATTTTGAGCTCAATTAGACAACTTTAATTTTATGCCTTTATTTAATGCTTTTAATTAAATAATTAACCCCTTTAACCATGTTTAATCATTATAGGGTTGTTTGACTTTGGGATTGCTTGATGACCTTAGGTCATTAAGTTGGCACTTTAATTAATTATTTGCACTTATCTTATTCATGTCATTAGGGCTTAATCAACGTTATTTCATATGGTTAATGAACTCCACTAATAACGTAGTTAACCTAATGGACTTAGTAAGTAAGTTTTGTTGGCTTGCAACTTTATCGTGAAGGAAAGTTGTACCCAAGTTCTTAATCCGATCATGCATCCATCGAGTATCATGTTTACTATTCCATCATGTTGAAACATATCATTTTATCGTATAGTTTCCGTTAACGGAGAATTTAACGTTGTCGCCCCAGATCCCAAGGAAGAGCAGACTCAGGAGTTGGAAGTTAATCCAGAGCTCGAGACCGTCTTCCTCGAATACCAAGGCAAGCCCCGGGTGCATTTCAAACCCTACCCTTAATTTATAAAAGTTTATCGCTTCAGTTATGTTATGTTGCATTAAGTTATATGAGTTGAGTGATAACCCACCAATTGCATTACCTGTCTTATTTTCATATTCCTTGATACCTGATGTTGGAAAATGCGTAGTTATGCTTAGCCCTGCTTAATTAGTAGGTTTTCAAAAAGAAAAGAATGAAAAAGATGAGGATGGCTTTACTTGTTGGAATCATGATGATAGTTAATAAATCGAGTCCGGATGGGTAACTTGCATTAGGAAAGGAGTCCCTCTGTAGTGTTTTCATCTGTTGATGCCCTAGGTCCCGTGTCGATGGTGAACTGGTGATATCGAGAAACTAGAAATCCTCATGTATGAAGTGACATATTAAGGGTTGGAGCCTAGGTATGTCATGAAGTGATATATAGTGGGGCCAGAGTTCCCACATATTTCATAGTGTGTTATACTGTGGGTTTAAGTTCCTATGTATATCGGTACACTGAGTCGCAGTGCTCATGTGTATCATGTGGTGATATATGGCTGCGGTTGTTATCCCGGTATATCTTTGGTCTGGTATGTATTTTGGTTGGAGCCTCATACATATCAAGATCTAGGTCCCAGCTGGGTATAAAAATGGATTCGAATCGCCATTGCTTCTCGAAGAAGAAGACTTGATCATTGTTCATCGTCGTAGTAACAACTTGAATGATGTTTAAGGTTAAGAATGAAGTTGGTTGGTAATATCAAGCTAGAGCAAGACAACTTTACTTTTTGTCAAAGTTTTTCTGCAAAAATCCTTAACTCTGCAAGCCTTACCTTGTTCCTCTAGCCTGCATTTCCTAAATCTTCACCCCTCTTTTTCGTCGGGTCAGTCTTGTTGAGTATTTTTGTACTCAGGGTTTGTTGAACCCTTGTTGCAGGTGAGCCTCATGGGCAGGAGTGCTTTACATCCTGCTGCATGACAGTCGTTGCTGAGAGTGACAATGAGTAGGATGTCTGGCTCTTGGGCAGAGCATGTCTCCAAGGTTTTGTAATAAGTTATGTTGCTAGTCCACTGCTCTTATGGTTGTAATAATTAAAAATATATGGTTTATAAGTTTAAACTAAAGGGTTTGTAAACTTATATTATTGTAATCCTTTCGCTATTTTACTCTGATAATATCTTATCTGTATAAAACTATTGTAATACTGCAATGTCTCTTTATAATGATTGATCCTGCTCGGAGAATCGTAGATGATTCGGGATTTACCCGATAGATCTTATAAGTCATATGGAACACATTCATGGTTATTTGGAGTCTGTTTAGACAATAATAATGCATGTGGGCCATATGATTTAGGAGGATCTGCTACAGGCTGGTTACGAGCTTTTTTGATGATTTGAGTTTAATTATTCGAGGACTAATTTTCCTGAATTGAGATTTAGGGTACCCTTTATCGAGTTATCCGGCAAACGTAGTCCTCGTGTACACATGGTAACACACATAAAAGTTACCGGCCATATATCACATAAATACACACGCCACACTTACACATGTAAGTCACGTACACACGCTACTCAGGTCCGTGCGTACCGAAACTCATAATCAAATACTATCTTATGGCTTTTACATACAGAGTCGTGAATCGGTTACATGCAAAAATACATGTGGTGGTAATGAAAATATACCAAATTTAAACTTGTCAAATAAAAAGACCACATCTGCCATATCGCACATGCATCAATCAAATCTACAAAGATATCATTCTTATCTAAAAATTCTCTTATCTATCGTATTCTACAAATTAGTTTATTATAAGTATATATTATTTAACCTATTACCTCCTATAAAACGTAATAGTTGATCTTAACTGTCACCGCAACAAAAGCCTTTTGTTTTTTTTTTATTTGAGAAGCTCCATAGTCTACAATGCAGGGTGAACAAGAGAACGAAGTAGTTCTCTTCTACTGAGATGGTACTGTATGTCACCTGAGATGATATACAGAAACGTACTCGAGGTAGTTACCAACCTAAATTATTGGTTTTTTATGGAACGAGAAGCTAGTAGCCATTCTAACCAGAAGAAGAAGATGGGCTCTCATTGAGTGTCAATTCTACCCGTCAACATGGCGTGTATGGCACGCACGATCATATTGCAGTGAACGTTCACTCACAGAATATAGCAGTACATGTTTTTTATTACACTTAGGTTTCATTCAAGCCAATAATCTGTACATTACAATACACGTGGCCTTCACACGTAATAAGGTCCAACTAATACCTCAGCCACGTTCTTATGGCTGGGACCTGGGAGTATACAATATATAATGCCTAGGTGATTGGGTCGTGATTTCGACCCTCACTATATAATCATCTACACTCATCATGACATGTCGTAATAATCTAATAGTAAATTCGTATATAGCTAGTCAATAGTTCACGCGCCGTGTGACATGTCGTGCGCGTGCGGTACGTGCTAGCACCACGAACCCAGCAAGAGCAGCCGTGCGTGTCTTCGATAGATATAGATGTAACAGTATCATGCGTACTGTATGTGTGCTGCGATGGTTACGTCCATCGGCCCGCACGCATGTACGCCGCCACTGGGCCTGGCTTTACACTTACACGGGGTAGGACGGCAGTTTGGCGAGGCCGCAGACGCCCTCGCCGCGGACGCCGCGGCGGATGCGGACGTAACCGCCCTCGCCCCACGACGTGCCCCATGAGTTCTTCATCAGCCAGTACTTGCTGCCGTCGGCCGCCGTGCCATACCCGACGGCGGTGATGGCGTGGTTGAGCTCCGTGCCGCACTCCCCGCCCAGCACGCCGCTGTCGTAGAACCGGAACGCGTAGTCCTCGCCGTTGATGGCCACGGACACGGGCTGGTTCGCCACGGCCGCCGCCAGCGCGGCCTCGTTGTTCCGGGGCACGTCCTCGTGGCCCCGGATGGACGCCGCACGCGACGCGGCGGCGGAGGACCGGCAGTAACCGTCCTCGCCCTTGTACGGGTACCCGGACTCCGAGGCCAGCCCGCCCCGTCTCACGATGAACTGGAACGCGTCGTCCATGAGGCCGCCCTCGCAGCCCGCGTCCTCGCCGTTCACGTCGCAGTCCACCAGCTCCTGCTCCGACAGCGACACCAGACGGCCCGTCCGGATCTTGTTCAGCCCTTCCACCGCCGCCACCGCCGAGAACGCCCAGCAGCAACCTACGTGCACAGTCACTAGTTCAGTGTCCGTTCTACTATTTACCTTTCCGTTGAGAGTTTTATTTTGACCGCACGCGTGCGCGCGCTATATATGAGAAAGGTATCTAGATTGAGACGTGTCCACGCATGCAGTCCACTAGTATTTTTTACCAACTACGTACTTGTCAGTAGATTTTCATCAGCTATTTTAACCTAACGTTGATTTGATTTTTCGTTTCGTTTCAAATTAAATATTTGAAAAAGCAGTCACTGGTATTCAGTATGCATGCGTGATGCATGTGCGCAGGTGAGCAGGTGTTTGGTCCGTACCACACTCTCCTTGGTCCTTGACGCCGGTGACGGCGCCCATGGCCCGCCAGTCCACGCTCTGCGCCGCGTCCACCATGCTGAAATTCTCGTACCTGAACCGGCCGCCGCCGCTCACCGCCGCAGCCGCCGCCGGGCGCGGGCGGTACCCGGTCCTGGCCGCCCGGAACTCCTCGTCGGTGAGGTCGGCGAACCTGTTGGTGGCCAGCCGGTGGCTGTGCTTCCCTGCAGCGTTAAACGAGTCGATGAACTCCGCGTTGGCCCGGAATATCTCCAGGCGCCGCGCCTTCTCCGCCTCGTCCTTGTACGTGCGCCCGTGCTCCGCCATCCACTTCTCGTGCCGCGACGCCATCACGGCGGCAGCGGCGGCGGCCTCCGTCTCCTCCCCGGCGGCCAGCTCGCGAGCCGCGAGCGCACGGGGAGCGGCGGCGCACAGCACGATGCCCACGACGAGAACGGCGAGGACGATGAGACGTGACGCCGACATGTTTGCACCAAATTTTTTTTCCCAAGTGATGGATTATGGTCAATTACGTGCGGCTGCTATGCACTACCCCCAGCGGCTTGGTGCGTACTTACTGGCTACTGTGCAAATGTGCAATGCTAGCTTCCTTAGATCAGGTGAGTCTGTCACCTAGCTAGCTGCTGATGCTTGGCCAAATCCTGCAATGCAGGCAAGGGTTTATATAGCAGTTCAGGGAGCCCTGAATGGACCAAAAAGGATACATAGTTAGGCATGGTTAACTGTTACTCTATGATTAGTGCTAGCAGGCGATTTTTAACCTAACAAATTATATATATCCATGGAGGGAGGAATCATGACGTACGAGCACGAAGAAAAGAGGCGTGAAGTAAGCTCCTACGTGGACGTACGACGATGGCCATTGTCAATCACTCAGCTCGTATTCTCTTTCACTCCCGTTCTCTTGAAAGGATCCAAAATTCATGAACATGTAAGGACACACAATTAATTATATCTTGATGCAGCCAGCGGACACCAGTGCACTAATTAGATAACGAACATGATGTTACCGGCCGTTTTATTTTCGACGAGTGAGACACTGAGACCGGCAACGACATGGAGTCCACACGAGTTTACGAATTTGCGTCGCGCACTTTGAGGCTTGTTGCGCGCTACCGTTGGTTTCGTTCGGTACGGCCCTGCTGGCCTGGCCAGGCCGGGCTCAGGGCTGCCTCTGCTGGTGGGAACTTGGAAGTGGACTAGTGACGTGAGCCGGCGGGTCTCCTTGATGGAGCCGTGAGTGATACCTGGGTCAAGACGTCAAGAAATTTAAAGTGGTCGATGTGGATTCCTTAGTTTCCTACGCCAGCCACGGAATCTCTTGGCTGAATTGGAGTATTGGTCTCTCTTATCCTCGGATAGAATGGGTCGGCCATTTCGTTTTTTTTTTTCGTGGATACAAATTAAAGTGCCTAGGTGCCGTTTGGGATTTAGTAATTTATACTCCGTATATCCTTTTCTTTGAATTTATTTTGTTTCTTATTACTCCATCCATGTTTCTAAAGAATGTTATTTTTGGTTTGTCTTATGTTAAACATTTTAAACTTTGAATATAAATAAATTATTTTGGGTTGAGTTTGAAAATATAAAAGTGATGTAAGTCGATTCGCCGCGAAATCTTTTTTTAAGGGGAATTTGCCTTGAAATCTTGTTTTATAAAAATATATATTGACTATATTACATAAATATTTTTATAGAAACAATAACAGTCAAAGTTGTTTTTTAAAGACCGTGTCCATGTCCAAACAACATTCTTTTGAGACATGGAGGGAGTATCTTACAATGAGTTTACAAAAACTAAACTGCACTTTACTGTACAAAAGATTTTGAGAGCCGATGGTTAAAAACGTTTGTCGTGGGTGGTTTTAGAAATTCCTATTGCGCCATGTTAAAAAAAAAACTAGTCTTTAATTTGTAGTGTCATGCATGCTCCCAAACCTTATTGGAAATAGGTTACCAGGCCGTGCTCATGCTGCTGAGGCCTGGGTGCCCCTAGGCGGCACGAGTTGAATGTCGTACTCGAATATTTGCCTACCTCAACCTTGTGGTGGCCATTGCTGATGTGGCCTCCCACATCCGCGCTGCGCTGTTCCTAGCGGTCCCTGAGCTGGAAAGCCACATCGACCTCCTATCTTTCCTCGATGCAATGCTGCTCAGATTCCCAACTCAGCAGGACAAGACAAAGTGCGAGACCTTAGCCCTTTTGTTTTGGATGGCATCTCGATGATGCAGTGATGCTAAAGGGGGCGGATTAGACAAACAACAACTTCTACAGAGTGTACCACAATGGCTTGCTTATGTTGTGGTGAAAGGTTATCCAAAAGAACATTGGTATGAGGAAAGGATCAAGGAGACCTTCCAAGGTTTTTGCAAATGTAGCAGAGATTGATCCCCAGTGTCCCACTGGTGGTGACTTCTCTCCGATTCACATGCTCATTGAGGTGCTTTGACTGCATGGGTTACAACAATGATACTTTGACTGTAGTGGTGCCTTCAAGCCACTATGAGTTCGGTTTCGTGGTTCGACTGCTTAGATTCTCGCAGTGGCCCCTGCTTGGACTTTCATGTGTCAACTACTCAACTGCCTTACCTCTAGTGCACAACGGCTTCAGCTCGCTTGTAGCACAACTGTATTCGCCACATTGAGATTTAGGGAACCTTGGTGGCAAACCATAGTTCCAAGTATGTCGCTAGCTTCTACAAAGGGCTACTGGGTTCTCTAGGATCTTGTTGCTGCTTTTAGTGAAGAGGAGGCCAAGAGCGTCATCTTCAGTATGGACAGGAATAGCGTGTCGGGGCCAGATGGGTTTGGTCCAAGTTTTTATTAGGCGGCTTGGCCGACAGTTAAGGCAGAAATTATGGACCTGCTTGTCAATTTCCACAGCAGCAATGTTGATCTGTCGAGGATTAACTGATCCTACATGGTCCTGATCCCTAACAAACGTGATGCAACGACGGTGCATTCAGGAACTATGGTCCTTATCCCTAAAAAATCCAATGCCTCAGGGACACTACGCGTCACCAGATACTGCAGCAAATGGTTCCCATGCATGATTCCACCCAATGGGATTTCAGATTTCCACAGCTGATAGGATCCACGCACGTCGGTGTCACGGTATCACCGTTTGTACACGCAAGGCACGACCAGCTCGCTCGACGGGAGTCGGGAGCTAATAATGCATTTTACAACTGAATCCGGGCAAAAGTCGTCAACACATATGGGGCCTCCCCGGTGTTCATTACCCACACTCCAAGATGAGATTCCGGTTGGGTTCCTGTCACAGCCTAGCACTAGCTAGCTGGCCTGCTTTGTGCCACTCGTTCACTCTTTCAACAGCAGGCCCCACGAACCGACCCACTCAGAAGCGATGCCGTATGCGCTTCCGTTTCAAATAAGAAATCCTACCTGATAGTTTTCTTCTTCTGTTTCATGGAATTAGATCAATTATCAGGTCGTCAGTCCCCAGTCTTACAGTTTTTTAATTCTTCTTATCTAAAAAATACTTCCCATGCTAAGTATATATAAAAGATCTTAAATTTAACTAAATTATAATAGAACTAATAAAATTTACAATATCATCAAATGCATCGATATATCATATATCTAGGTAAGATCTCGAATAGATTAGGACCTTTATTTAATTTTTAAATTAGAGAAAAAAACCCAAGACATCGCGTATGTGTCCTTCATGCATGGTTTTGGCCACTGTGATGGTCATTCATTAACGTTTGATCCTCTCCGTTCTCATGTGGGCCATACTTAAATGTGTTCACATAACACATCATAATTTGAGGCTCAGTGTTTAGGCTTTAGAGTGCAGCTCAGCTGGTTGTCTTTAGAGCAAGTTCAAGAGGCTCTTTATATCTTTTGGTATTAATATAGAGATTACTATTTTTGAAAAAAAAATAGAGATTACTATGAAAAATAAACCTCCAACAGTTTTTTAATCAGATCTCTAGATACAACCACCTCTATTCCTAGTTTCTAGTTAGCCAAAAATAAAGACCGAGGATAGCTCTGGAGGGCCATTTCTGTTCTCCCTATTTGGCTAGCAAGAAATTCGAAATAGAGAATGCTAATATTTTAAATCTAACTGAAGTTGTTGGAGGGGTTTTCACTGAAATCTCTATTCCTACTAGTATGAAAGGATATAAAGTGCGTAGTTGCTCTTGCGATAGAATCCAGACTTGGTGTGCGTGTCAATCTACATGGAGACGTCTACGATGACTACTTCGTCAATCTCGAGATCTATCTTAGTCTTTGAGAAGTGTGTTTGTAGAAGTGAGTATGCATACATGTCAGAGTGTCTATGTTTACATTATAATTAAAAAAATTACTTGCATTGGATCCAAAGTGTGTTACATTTGTATAATAGATCTAATTGCAAAATACTATTTAATTTTTTTCCTATTTCACAAATATAATATAATTTTTTTAAAAATATTCTTCTATTATCTTCTATAAAAGTAATATGTAATAATTGTCGTTCAGATCTATATAGCACAGTCTTGCACTTATAAATCTAGTTAAATTTAAAATTATTGAACTTAGAACAAACTCACAACTGTAAGTTTTGTAATAGTATGATTCTACCTATATATATCATGAGTGTGACATGATTCATGACAAAACAGTTGATAGCAACCAGATGAAGTCGTGTTCGTGTACAAGGAGAAAATATGTAGTGCGGCAGCAAAAGTTTGCACTACATGTTTCCCCGTGTAAAAGTTTGACCACAGTTAATAAAAGTGGCGTAAAAACGTGAAAACCGACGTCGCTTCATCCACTACCAGTGCTCTTCTCGCCGGTCGCGACCAACAGCAACTCTCCTTGGGTCGTCGGTCCCGGAGCACGGAGCACCGGCACCGCACGAACTCCGTCAGCGTCAGCGCACGGGGGCATGCCTCCAAAACCGGCCGCTCCTATCAGCTAGATAGATAGCGCACCCGTGCCCGGGCGCCGGCCGCACTTCTTGATCGGCCGGTCATCGGTGCTTTGCCCGCTGGGCCGCTGGCTACACCCTCCATTGGCTGGTTCTCGCGACTCTGTTTCAGCCGCTGTCTGGTCTGTGTGTGCAGCGCAGGACATTCCGACGTCACAGAGGTCACATCGTGGTCTCGTGCCATCCATCGTTGAAAGCAGCTCCTCCTTTTTCTCCATTTTGCGTCGTTGAACGACGGCCGCAAAGCTTTACTGCTGGAAGCAACCGCAAATAAAATGGAGAGAAAAAGAAGTGGACGAGGACGAGGCCACCCCGGTGCGGTCCGGGGAATTGAATGTGGCCATGCCGCCATTACAGATGAGGGCACTCCGGCCGGCGACCATGGTGCGCCGATCGACCCGAGCCGGACTTGAGATTGATAGTGCCAATGGCGAATGGCGATGATCTGTTTTGGCATGAGGCCTATAGCCGAGCTCAACTGCTTCGGCAGTATTTGCTATGTGGCACCTCCAGAGAGTGATGTGTTCCAGACTTCAGAGGAAGATTCTGTTGGCATGATCCGGCAGGAAAATAACGGTGCTTTTGTTTTCTTCTATGCTAATAAATACTGTTGTTTTCCGGTACCACAAAAGTCAGCAGTATGCTTCTCTGTTCTTTTATACAAGTATATAATACATACGTACACACGATGTACCTAGAGCCTGTTTGATGGACTATAGTGATAATGCTAAGCCCAAATTAGTTTTAGCCCATCTAAATAAGGGGACTAATAGTTAGGCTAACTCGTTAGCCATGTCGCAGTTTGTAAAGCCAACTAGCTGGTCAATCCAAACCAATTTTGAGATAATTTTTAGTATCAACCAGTAGTTAGCTAGCCCTAACTCATCCAAACAGGCTCCCAGTCACCGCCACTAGAGCTTCCCAACCTTGACATCCCAAGCATTCATCATGATCAAACAACAGTGTCATACAAAATTAGTTTTTATGATTAACTTAAGATCGGGCTTTTGCCTTGAGTCAACATGGTTCTAGGCCTTTCTTGGCTTAAGACCACCTTAATGTCGATGGGTGTAATGTGTAAGGTCAATATTTACCTTCTTAAAGCAACTCTAACAGGAGCCCTCAAATCAGGTTCCTATTTGTTGTTTGAAGGCCCCCTCTCACTTGCAAGGGGTTGGATTCTTTTGCATCTACTCCAGCAAAAGCCCTCAAATTACAGCTCTCAAACCCCAATAGACACTAACATAAGGGACCCTCTCGATATTCCACATTATTTCCACTTCCTCGCTCTCATCAATTAAGCTATGCACCCCGCGAGAGGGAAGAGGCTAGGCTAGACACCGGCGTCGGATCTAGCTGAGGGAGGAGGTTGGTCAACGAGTCCAAAAGGAGATAAGCTCCCACTGGGAAGAAGGCTAGGCGCTGGTGGACAAGGGTGGGAGCTGTCGCGAGAAGACCACCACTGCTTCGGTGAGGAGGACGAGCGGGCATGGCGGGGCATTGGGTGGCAGCGTGCCGAACTTGGGCGAGAGTGGCTTCTAGACAATGTGAGGAGGTAAGCCGACAAAACTGAAAAGTAGAGGCCTCTTTTAAGGTTCACCAAAATGAACATCTAATGAGAGAATTTAAAGACCCCGTACTTTTGGGGTACGAGTAGAGATTGGTGGACATGTGTTTTGGATCTAATGAAGACCTTAAATTTTGTTTTAGAGCCATCTACAAGGATTCTATCGGAGTTGTTAGAACCTCTATTTTCATACTACATGAATATCTCGGCATAGATCCTTGAATTGGAATCACTGATGCTACTTAGCTGGTATAACTTGACCAACTTCAAGAATCAAGAAGACAGGTTGAGACGGAGGGACTACGTCTAGTTCTTAGAATTTCAATTTATTTTTCTATTAGATTAATAGAAGGGGAGAGAATCTTTTATCTAGTTTGATTAGATTCACTAGTATCCAAGGTGTAAGTTAGTTTACATGGAGTATATAGATTGAATTGGTGCAACCAAGCAAATCCTATGATCATTAGAGGGTTGTTAGGTCAGCAAATAAATAGATACAACAAAGGTTCAGCGGGTTCGTTCTACTAAATAGAGGTGAAGTGAAGTGAACGGCCTATAACAAAGATAAATAAAATATGTTGCATATTACCTAAGGAAGCAGATCCAGAACCAATGAGAAGTCACTTTCTATTTTTGATGCCACGAGTGTATACGTGTCCGTTCTTCCTCGTCCTTACTCCCTTGCGGTAAACGAAGAAAAAAACTACTGTTTGCGGTAAACGAAGAAAAAAAAACTTCTGTATTTATCTTGTCCGGCATCGCACATGGAGTTGAGAGTCAACGCACCTTCGCAGATTTTCACCAGCAGCAGCAGGTTCTTCCGTCTCCCCCGAACTCTGAAGGACGAGGACCAGAACCGAAGGCCTGGTGCCGCCTTTCGCAGTTCATCTCCGGTAAAAGAGCACGCGGAAGACACGCGTAGCGCACGTCGGCAACGATCTTCTCGGCCCAGCTCGAGTTGACGAACTCACAAAAGGCGACGCGGACACTGGAGAGGGGAGAGAGTCCGAGAGTTGGAGGAGCTGAGCGAGGGGTAGAAGAGGCGCGCGAAGAGCTTCCCTTGCCGGCGGGATCCAGTCCGGCTCACCCGATCTGACTTTCCCACAGAGGTAAAGAAGCTCCGCGAGTTGTTCGTAGTCTCTTAATGCGAAATCAAATCTCCTTTGCAAGTAGTACAAGTGCTGCTTCAGTCTATGCATGTCCGTATCTGTGATTGTAGCATATCCATATCTGCGGTTATAGCAGAACTAGTTTTTTTTTCTTTTCTGAATGGATAGGGAATTAGCTTGTCTCGAGTGAATACTGAAATGTAATGCCTCTGCTCCCAGCGTTGTTTCAATAGTTGAAATCCATCCCACGCCAATGTTTCCATGTTCATCCCAGAAGCAATTCTTGCTCGATTCATGGACTTTTTTTTTTTTCCCTATATAAGCTACACAGCTTCACTCCAACTAGAGTACCATAGATCCGATCTCAACGAATGACGATAGTGACAGCCTCATCTCATCATGGAAATTTGACCGAGATAACGGGGATAGGTTGCCCTTCTGTTGCGTAAAGGGCCAACCAAATGTCATACCAAATCAGGCTGCCGTGCTTTGCCTATGAATTGGCCTTCGCACAATCCCTTCCTGTTTTGCCTCACCTTAAACTGTTGATGATAGGTGGACAACGGTATAATATTTCATCATGCTTCATTGCTGCTGTTCAATTTGGGTTCATGGCATCTCAATTTCAAATAGGCTTGGTCATCTGTACAGCCTGTTTATATATGTAGAATATGTATCGCTGATGATCTGCATATTCCCAAATACAGTATATTCCTTCTGAATCACCTGTCATTTTATATGTCAAGTACACACTCCACTCTCTGAAATTTCAGGTGCTTGAACGTGATTGCATCATTGTAGCAGATCCAGGTCAAGCTGATGGTTGATAACAACATTGAGCAAGCATTGATAGAGGATCCTCCTAATGTGCTGAAAAGGAAGCCATCAGAAGGAGCTAAACGGTTTCGACGATGCAGGTCAACACCCTCAGAGCCCACCGATCAGAAACCTGCAGAAAACAGATCTGTGGATAAAGCCAAGGAGTTATTCACGGAGATAAGGCCGAGCTTCAGGCTTGTAGGCCTCCTGCTTTTTGCCTACCTGCTAGTGGGTGTCATCATCTTTTACCTATTCATGGATCAGCTATATGGGAAGACAACTGATAGAGTCCTTGATGCCTTGTACTTCGTTATTGTCACAATGACCTCGGTTGGCTATGGGGATCTTTTCCCAAACAGTGACACAACAAAGCTGCTTGCTTGCGCTTTCGTCTTCACAGGCATGGCGATCATTGCTCTCTTCATCAGCAAAGCGGCAGATTACCTTGTTGAGAAACAGGAGGTGTTATTCTTCAAAGCACTGCACATGAATATGAAGGGTAGTGAGGCCAAAATGCTCAGGGAGATGGAAACAAATAGGATAAAGTACAAATTCTACACTGTCGTTCTACTTCTTGCGACGGTTATTGTTGTTGGGACTGTATTTCTGTGGAAGGTTGAGAAACTCAGCCTTGTTGATTCCTTCTACTGCGTCTGTGCCACGATGACTACCCTGGGTTATGGGGATAAAAGCTTCTCGTCCAAATTGGGGCGTGCTTTTGCAGTGTTTTGGATAACCACGAGTACTATAATCATGGCTCAATTCTTCATGTACCTTGCTGAGCTCTACACTGAGCGACGGCAGAAAATGCTGGCTAAGTGGGTGCTCAACAGGAGGGTAACAACCATGGATCTTGAGGCAGCTGATCTAGATGGCAACCGACAAGTTGTGTAAGTGCATAACTTAACTCATCTCATCATCCATCTTCCATATTAGTCATTTTTCCTCTGAAGCGTTGGTATCAATGATGCTGATATCTCATATCTGGATACTTTGTTCCATAACAGTGCTGCTGAATTTGTACTTTACAAGCTAAAAGAACTGGGCAAGATCAGCCAAGAGGAGATATCTTGTTTTCTCGAGGAGTTCGACAAGCTTGATGTTGACGAGTCTGGCACACTATCAATTTACGACCTTAATCTGGCACAAACCAGCCAATGACTGATGGTGCATATGTCATTTTGCTGATTGAATGGTTTTGGTTGATGTTGTAGCATTTCTAGTGTCCATATGTAACTCTGTAATCTTGTAAAAATGCAAATGAGGCGAATGAGAAATCGTACCCCACTTTTTCTCCAAAGCAACTTGAATCAAGGCTGTAAGGAACAAATACTTGCTGGAAGTTTATCCGAGCTTGCACACACAGACAGCATACCTACACATTTATAAAGTTGTTTTAGCTCTGCCATCTCATTGCCGTGTATCCAGCATATGATGCGAACAAATTGTTATGTATCTGTGAATTGTGGAGGGTACTTTGACTTATTACCATTGGCTGCGCATCTGTCGGCAAGCAACAAATCTGATGCCCAGAGATCATTCAGGAACTCAGGAATAGATGCAGAAATTAGCTCAGATCCCATGGGATAGAGCACCTATACTTGCAGGACATTAAGTACGACTGTCATCACAAGGCTGACTTTTTCTGAGAAAACATAAGCACTTCTATCCAAGTAGTTGTATCTCAACTCTTACAGCGATTTAACTTCCATTAACATGAAATACAAACTAAAAGATACATTTGTTCAGATGATCAGCCATGAAACTGCTATACTAAACTAAAGTCAGGCAACATAAGGACATAACTCTAGTCAAACAAAAGATCATATGAAGACACATCCTGGACGGGTACAAGTACGTCAAATCTTATAAATGCATGCCTTGTTTGATCTTCTGGGGAATGTATTCATCCGATAAAAAGGAAATGGAATTTGCAGATAGTGCCTCAATCTCAAACTTGACACCCTTTTGCAACATTGCTTCCAACTCGGACCTGTCAAATGAGAGAATACATGCGAAATTCAGGAACTAAGAGAAAGGTCCAAAATAACTCAAAATTCTTGATACGTAAATGATGCATTTAATAATATCTTAAAAGTATGAAGTGCTTGCAACTATTCTGCCTTTACTGGTAAAAACAGGAAGCTATAAAGTTATTGAAGCTAAAGATCTGGTGCTGAAGAAACTTCAACTCCAGACACCAAATCATAAGAATGACGACTGTACAAATCAGATTTCATGAAAAGTCTAGCCTAACCAATACTGAGATTAAGACCCCCAACCAAAAGAAAGTTCAATAGAGACCTTGAGCTTGAACTGTAGATCACAGTGATATTAATATATCATTGAGGATATGTACTTGTAATACACCTAGTAAAACTCCAAAGTAGGTTCATTACTTCATTACCTCCATTCTGGGGCTTCCCTGTGTAAATAGCACCTAGCAAGAATACCTTCAGCTTTCCTCCTATCTGTGCAGCAGAAAACATGATTTCACAGGTTGGCAGGCATAAAACAAGGAAGTAAGGAACATCTTCCCCAAAACAGGGAATACGTATGGCACTTGAATCACTCCAGTTTATTCACCTTCAGGTGACAAATGAAGTAGGCAGCAGTCTGGAAGGCCATATTCTTCAAAATCAGATGTGAAGACTCCAATCCACCGTATATCAGGCACACGCAACAAGGTTTCAAAGAGCAAAAAGAAATATTAAAGGTCATGCTTGACAAGAAAAATAGGACAAAAGTTCATGAATAAGATGAGCAAAATGGGCAAAATCAGGCTTTTCTAGAAAAAAAGGAACCGTTCTAATACACAGCCTTACTGCTAACGGGACTTCACAAAGGAATAGAACTTTCAAGTGCAAAGAGGCCAGGCAAGCTGGTGAATTAGGACAAGAGGTGCAGTATATGATCAT
Source organism: Bothriochloa decipiens (assembly GCA_023333625.1). Taxonomy (NCBI): domain Eukaryota; kingdom Viridiplantae; phylum Streptophyta; class Magnoliopsida; order Poales; family Poaceae; genus Bothriochloa; species Bothriochloa decipiens. The sequence continues at coordinate 160,225 of CM041628.1, read as the reverse complement.
GTCCATGAATTCTTTAACTGCAATTTTAACCTCTCACAAGAGCAATAGATGAGCATAGCAGCATTAGATAAATCATGCCTACCAAGGAACCAAATTTATAGGTAGCCAGAATGTCGAAACCATAAGGATCAGAGTCCACTAGGCAATAAGCAGGCAGATGCAGCTGTTCAACAAGGTACCGCAGGAATCTAGGATGGAAAAAAAAAAAGAATGTAAATTTGGGATAGAGGTTGAGAAATATGCAAGAATTTGATGAATAAAGAGCACATGCCTTCTTGTTGGAATATCTGGGTAGCCTCTTCCCTGAGTTCACAATGCAATATCATGAAACTAGAAAGAAACATTATGAGAACTGATAACAATGGGTGAGAGTTGCAACTTACTGTAATAACAATGCAGCGATTTCTTTCACAAAACTTGTCATTGGCCAGACGTTGGAACACTGCAAAGGGACTACTGAGGCATATTGTACAAAGAGCAGAAAGTATTAAATGCAAACAGAAAGGTTAAAGACCTGTCTCCTTCTCAACCACGAGTATGTATTGAGCAACACTAACAACATCTGCAAGAGGAAAAGAAAGAATAAGATAACCACGAAGACAACTTCAGCTCACTGCAATGCAATTCAGGGTATCAAAGGTAGGAAATCAAAGTTTGCATAACATGAAAGGAAGCATGTGCATATTCACGGGAATACTAAGGAGACTCAAGGTCATACATATTCAAGATTAAACATGATATAAACTGTTAATTGTCTTCAACTCTTGATAGCCAAGCTTTGCTGTAGACATGTACTGGTGTAGGCACTATATCCGACTTGCTAAACAACCATACGATAACTCAATTACAAAATTTAATTGGAAACAAATTGCAGAAATTAGGAGGTGTGTAAATATTCTATGCGTTCAGGAGACTAAATGGAAGGGCGAGAAGGCGAAGGAGGTGGCGGATACTGGCTACAAACTTTGGTACACGGGGACAACATCGGGTACGAATGGTGTAGGCATCTTGATCGATTGGAGCCTTAAGGATGGAGTAGTTGATGTGCGGAGGCAAGACGACCGAATTATCCTAGTCCGGTTGGTAGTTGGAGATTCGGCTCTGAATGTGATCAGTGTCTATGCCCCACAGGTAGGTCTTTGCGAGAGCACCAAGAGACAGTTTTGGGAAGATCTCGATAGCATGGTTAGTACTGTGCCTATCAGCGAGAAACTCTTCATAGGTAGAGACATCAACGGCCATGTGGGTGTGACTAGTGTAGGTTTCGAGCGGGTGCATGGGGGTTTCGGGTATGGTAGTAGAAATCAAGAGGGGGAGGATGTTTTGAACTTCGCGTTGGCCTACGATTTGTTGATAGCGAACATCGTCTTTAAGAAGAGGGAATCCCATCTAGTAACCTTTCGTAGCGGACAATACCTGAGCCTGATCGACTTTATCCTTGCAAGGAGGGGAGATAGACGTGCTTGCTTAGATTGTAAGATGTTACCTGGGGAGTGTGTTGTCCCTCAACACAAGCTGTGGTGGCGGATTTTCGCTTTTGGGTACGTGTCCACCGGGACAATCGGCCCAAGGTTGCGAGAACAAAATGATGAAAACTTAGAGGGGAAGCAACACAAACATTTAAGGAGAGGATGCTACATGAGGGGCCGTGGGAAGAAGGAGAAGATGTAGAGGACATGTGGCTAAAGATGACCACATGTGTTCGGAAGGTGGCTTCGGATGTGTTTGGCATGAGTAGGGGAGGCAAACGGGAAGCGAAAGACACCTGGTGGTGGAATGACGAGGTGCAAAGGGCTATTAGGGAGAAGGAGTGGTTCAAGCGCCTCCATCATGAAAAGAGTGCAGCCAACATTGAGGGCTATAAAATAGCGAAGAGGGCTGCAAAACGAGCGGTGAGTGTAGCAAAAGGTCAGGCGTATGATGACCTTTATCAGCGGCTAGGCACGAAAGAAGGGGAGAAGGACATTTATAGGATGGCTAGGATCCGCGAGAGGAAGATGAGGGACATCAACCAAATCAAATACATCAAGGATGGGACGGATCGACTTTTGGTGAGGGATGAGAGATCAAGGACAGGTGAAGAGAGTACTTTAACAAGTTGTTTAATGGGGAGAATGAGGGTCCTACTTTAGAGTTGGATGACTCATTTGACGATATGAACAGACTCTTCGTGAGGAGAATTCAGGAGGTAGAGATTGGGGAGGCTTTGAAGAGGACGAAGGGAGGTAAAGCGACGGGTCCTGATGGTATCCCCATTGAGGTGTGGAGATGTCTAGGTGCCAGAGCAATAGTATGGTTAACTAAGCTTTTTAACCTCCTTTTCGGTCAAACAAGATGCCTGAAGAATGGAGGAGAAGTATATTAGTACCGATCTTCAAGAACAAGGGAGATGTTCAAATTATACTAATTACCGTGGGATTAAGTTGATGAGCCATACGATGAAGCTTTGGGAGAGGATTATCGAGCGTCGTCTAAGAAGAGTGACAAGTGTAACCCAAAACCAATTTGGGTTTATGCCTGGTAGGTTGACCATGGAGGCGATTTTCTTATTACGACAGTTGATGGAGAGATATAGGGAGCAGAAGAAGGACTTGCACATGGTTTTTATTGACCTCGAGAAGGCATATGACAAAGTACCGAGAAATGTCATGTGGTGGGTATTGGAAAAGCACAAAGTCCCAACTAAGTACATCACCCTCATCAAGGATATGTACAGGGATGTAGTGACGTGTGTCCGAATATGTGATGGCGACACTGACTTTCCAATTAAAATAGGACTACATCAAGGGTCAGCATTGAGCCCTTATTTATTTGTTTTGGTGATGGATGAGGTCACAAGGGACATACAAGGTGATATCCCTTGGTGTATGCTCTTTGCTGATGATATGGTGTTAGTGGATGAGACTAGGGCAGGGGTTAATAGGAAGTTAGAAATATGGAGGCACACGTTAGAGTAGAAAGGATTTAGACTTAGTAGGACCAAGACCGAGTACATGAGGTGCGATTTCAGCGCGACTAGGAATGAGGAGGGAGACGTTAGCCTCGATGGATAAGTGGTGGCCAAGAAGGATACTTTTCGGTATTTAGGATCGATGCTACAAAAGGATGGCGACATCGATGAAGATGTTAGGCATAGAATTTCAGTCGGTTGGTTGAAACGACGTCAGGCTTCAGGCGTCCTCTGTGACAAAAGGGTGCCTCAGAAGTTAAAAGGTAAGTTTTATAGGACAACGATTCGTCCGGCGATGTTATACGATGTTGAATGTTGGCCTACAAAAAGGCGACATATCCAGCAATTGAGTGTAGCAGAGATGCGTATGTTACGATGGTGTTGTGAGCACACAAGTAGGGGTAGAGTCCGGAACAAAGATATTCGGGATAAGGTTGGGGTGGCACCAATTGAGGAGAAATTGATTCAACACCGGTTGAGATGGTTTGGCCATATCCAACGGAGGCCTCCTGAGGTGCCAGTGCATAGTGGGGTTCTGAAGCGGGTCGATAATGTAAAGCGCGGTAGAGGTCGACCTAAACTGACTTGGAACGAGTTGGTTAAGAGAGACCTTAAGGAGTGGTATATCCCTAAGGATTTAGCTATGGATAGGAGCGCTTAGAGACTAGCAATTAACGTGTCTGAACCGTAATCTTTTTTCTTGTACACTTTATGTGTTCTTTGTTTTCATGTCTCTTTTGGGTTTTATCTCTAGCCTACCCCAACTTGCTTGGGACAAAAGTCTATGTTAGTCTATGTTGTTGTTGTTGTTGTAAACAAAATGCAGAAATAAAAGGCACTCCCTCCATTTCAAACTATTGTTCACTTTAGCTTCGTTCTAAGTCAAACTTCTCTAACTTTGATCATGTCTTTAGAAAAAATATATATTATCATCTACAAGAATTTAATGGAACTAGTTTGATATTATAGATGTTGGTGCATTTTTCTATAAACTTGATTAAAGTTAGAGAGGTTCGGCTTGGGGCAAAGATAAAGTGAAGTAGTGAACTATAGCTTGGAACAGAGAGTAGTTAATTAATCCAGATTGTAAGAATCTGAATTTCTTTAAAAAAAGAAACATTAAATTGAAGATCTATAGTACCATCTGAGGGCAAATTGATCAGACTGACTTTGCCCAGTGTGCTTTTAAAAAAAATCAAAGAAAGGGTTCTTTTTTTCAGTATCCCCACCCACACATTTCACAATAGCACAATGAGTTGTATTCTTAAAGTTGCTGGAAAGACCTTTGATTGCCTCAATATCAACAGGGATGGAGAAAGCCTGAATATACAGAAGGTAAAAGCAAACCAATTAAATGGAATTTTATAAATAAACCACTTAGCAAAAGTTAGGGGTGGAGAACATAAAAGCTTACAGCATTGACGTTTGTTATACAATTCACTTTCTTTTCGCCCTCCACAAATCTTATCCAGCCCATCACCAAACTAGAATAACGAAGGGTATAGAAATGTGCACACATGTAAAAAATGAATAAAAATAAACAAACAGTTCTATGAATATAACATTGCAAACCTAGTAAAAACTGTGCAAGTAACAGCAAAAGTGTAATAGGAAAATCATATATAATTTTCAAATTCCTATCGTGAATTGTGAACACTTCTTCTATATGGAAGTGGCTTTTTTTTTCTGTATTGAGATAAATCAAAGATAACTCATCATGAATCCAGACATGTCTCATGTCATAAAATATCTCAAAATTTGTTAACTGACACTGGAAAGGACAACAGATCCATTGTGGCTTCATTTCTTCCCCCTCTTCATATGCATAAACCTAGACAACTAATACTAAATTGAAAGAATGGTATCCCAGGTTCCCAACCCCACTATTCATCAAACACATCCAGATCATGTTTCTTTACATAATGGAGAGAAGCACACAGGCTGGTTAAGGAACAAAAAAAAAAAAACTGATTGGTTTGAGTCATAAAAAATGAAAGTGTCGTAAAATAATAGAAGAATAAAAAACAAACATATCTTCAGAGCTTCAACTCTATGGTACATACCCTTTCACTACAGGAACCTGCAGAGAGCCAAGGGAGCACAACATCCAGTCAGCTAAAAGGTTGTGGAATTAAGACATTATACATTATGAAATACTCAGGTTGCTGCATATAAGTGAAGGGGCAAATATCGTTGATGGCACAAGTCCTTTCTACAATACACGATGGAAGCTTCTGGAAAGACAGCAGACTAGTGGCACCTATGGACCTACCACATTGAGATTGTGCCGGCTACACTTGAAGAGTATGCAGATATCATTGATGGCACCGTCAACAACAGCTACTTCTGCAGTGAAGATACATGCATGTAATATATAATGGAAAGAGGAGCAAACATTGGAGCTAGTGATCACAGACCTACGAAGATGGAGGGGTACATGTAGTAGATATCCCTTTTGGAGCAGTGCTTATTCTTCTGCAGGAGCTGCTGCACCACGAGCAGCACCCTCAGGAGCACATCTACGCATCAGAAAGTAACTAGTATGATCACATTAACGCAGAGATTTAGATGTATTCGTACTGAGGCGGGAGGTGTGGTAGTCCTTGTGGAGCAGGGAGAGGACGTCCGTGCCGACGGGGACGTCGTAGCTGCAGGCACTGCAATCACGCACGAGCGCGCGGCCAGGGATGTGACACATTTGGGTGAAAATTGCTCGAGCGATGTGATGGTGAGGAAGGAAATGGTCTCGGGAGCGGGGCGGGAGCCAAACCATGGGGACTGGGACGCAGGGTCGGCGGAGGAGCAGTAGTTCCGGTACCGGTGGAGCACTATGGACGGGGAGCGGCCGGCGGCAACCTCTTCGACGACCCAGCGCACAAGCCCTGCGTCGTGCCCCAACCGCGCGTCAGCTCCGGACGCTACAGGGGAGAGGGAAGGTTTAAGGGCAAGCGATCGAGGAGATGGGTAACGGAACGTTTGATCCTGCGGAGGAGGAGCGCCGCCTCGTCCTGCCTCCGCCGCAACTGCTGCTCGTCGCCTTCGAGCGGCGCCGCTCGCCGCGTCTTGTCCCTCCCCGCCATGGCGCCAGTCGATCACGAAGGACGAGAACAGGGCTTAAGTAGGCTCCGTTAGACTGTTTGGAACTTCAAGGGCCCAGCAACGAAGCCACCCTTCAAGACTCAAAAGCCGTAAATTGCCGTGAGTTTTTTTTATACCCGGTTTACATGTGAAAATTGACGTCCGGAAGTCTAATCGTTATCATCAGCTATATAAAACATGTACCACGGGTATCAGCTAATAATATGGGTGTATCTAATTTTATTTTCTACTAATTTTCTCTATTTAATTCTAGATCAGTATATTCCAAAAATATTGTATGTATATATTCGATGTATTTGGTAACAGTAGTATGTGTCTGCGTAGGTTTATAGGCAGTGGCGAACCAGGGAAAAAAAACTAGGAGAGGGAGACAAAGGTAAGGCACTTAGGCACACAAAGACGTTCAACAACTCCTCCACTTGAAGATATGACAAGCATACAGTAAAAAAAAATCAGGAATCCACAATCGTTTTTTTTTTTTGGAAGAATCTACAATCGTTCCCAAATCAAAAAAGTGAAGGCCCTTTTCAAAAAGAGCAATAAAGAACGCAAGTGAAGCTTTCATTCATCCTCACTGCTCGTCATTCACATACAGTTATCGGCCGAAGTTATTCTACACCTAGCCAGCTAGCTTATCTCTCCAAAGCCAAACAACCAAATCTACCCGCGCTACACAGACCGTGCTATAGATACCAGAACCGACCAACCTATGTTTCAGACTAGCCAGCTACGCCCGAGAATTTGACACGGCCGAACTCTCACTGCAGTTCCAGGAGCATGTGTGTCAGAATTTACTTGTGGAAGGCTTGGACCGCTTGCAGGTCAACTGGGCAACCGGAAACCCTATCAGGATGATGAATGACGAGGTGTCGGCTTCTCGTAGGTACTGTACAGTGCCGCCCATCGTTTTCACCAGCTTCTGGCATATGTACAGGCCGAGGCCCTCCCTGGATACCCCTGGGGTGTGCCGGAACATCTCCTGTATCAGGGCCTCTGGGACGCCTGGAACTGGATGCACAATCCTGCACATTGAGTCAATCAGTTACACAGCACTCGTTACCACTACTTACATTCACCAGACTGCAGTGTATATAGAATGGCAGGGACAGCATTAATTTTATACAGGGATCATTTCCACTGCAAAGTGTAACTAGAAGTGTCATGTATCACTGCATCTTGGCAGGTGCAGTGACAGGAACAGGATACACAACTATCATGAGTTAAGATGTTCCGAAGTGAATTTGCTAGCATCAGGTCTCATCTGTTCCTTGGAGTTGTGCCGAAGTTATTTATCTGTTAGCATCAGGTCTTATCTGCAAAGCGTAACTATATGCCTGACGTTGCTACCATACAGTCCTTTTTGTGGATTACAACACAATTAGGAGCAGTGCCAAAGTTATGTACAAGAGATTACTGTTGGAGTTGTGCTGGGTTAATAGAAACTAGATGTACAATAGTGGTTCATGTTAGAATGGACTAATTGGATTATTGGGCTAACCCTAGGGAGGGTAGCTATATAGCAAGACATACATGGGCCTCATGGGCCTAAACCTCATATACTCCAATACCCCCCGCAGTCTGAACTACCGGCGCAGCGGAGTTTACAGACTAGACACGAAAAGAAGCAGGCACAACACACGAGCCCCCCCACAGACGCAACTAGCCACCGGTGATGTTGAGGCTGGAGCGGAACTCGGCGAAGGTCGAGGACGGGAGACCCTTGGTGAAGATGTCGGCGAACTGAGAGGTGGTCGGGACGTGGAGAACCCGAACATCGCTGATGGCGACCCGATCCCGGACGAAGTGTAGATCGATCTCCACATGCTTGGTCCTCTGGTGCTGCACAGGATTGGTGGAGAGGTACACCGCACTGACGTTGTCGCAGTAGACCAGCATGCTCCGGGAGAGAGGGCTGTGAAGCTCGACGAGAAGCTGCCGGAGCCAGGAAGCCTCAGCCACGCCGTTAGCAACAGCGCGGTACTCCGCCTCGGCACTGGAGCGGGAGACGACCGGCTGGCGCTTGGACGACCAGGACACCAGGTTGCCGCCCAGGAAGACGGCGTAGCCGGAGGTGGAGCGCCGAGTGTCTGAGCACCCTGCCCAGTCAGCGTCAGTGTAGACGACGAGCTCGGAGGAGGAAGACCGGTGAAGGAGCAAGCCGTAGTCGACAGTGCCACGGAGGTAGCGGAGGAGACTCTTGAGAGCAGTGAGGTGGGGCTCTCGGGGATCATGCATGTGAAGACAAATCTTCTGCACTGCAAAGGTGATATCTGGCCTGGTGAAGGTAAGGTACTGAAGTGCACCCGCGAGACTCCGGTATACCGTGGGGTCTGCCACTGAGTTGCCCTCGGCTTCTGACAGCTTGCCCTGTGTGTCAACTGGAGTGGAGCAGGGCTTGCAGTCAGTCATCCAGCTCGCTCCAAGATATCAAGAGTGTACTGCCGCTGGTGAAGAAGAAGACCGGCGGGACGGATGAGGCTCAACAGTAACCCCGAGGAAGTGGTGGAGCACACCAAGATCCTTCACAGGAAACTCCTGCTGAAGAGAGCTGATAATGCGGCTGAGTAGTGACGAACTGGAGGCTGTGAGGACAATGTCATCAACGTAGAGCAGCAGGTAGGCAGTCTCAGCTCCACAGTGATAGATAAACAGAGACGTATCTGACTTGGCCTCCACAAAGCCCATTGTCGCCAGGAAGGCAGCAAACCGAAAGTGTCACGCCCGAGGAGCCTGCTTGAGACCGTAGAGAGACCTGTTGAGCCGACAGACCATGTCAGGACGAGAAGAGTCAACAAAACCCGCTGGCTGGCTGCAATAAACTGTCTCAATGAGAGTCCTGTGCAGAAAAGCATTCTTGACATCCGACTGATGCACTGGTCAGGAGCGAGCAAGGGCCAGTGAGAGCACCTTGCTAACGGTGGCCGGCTTCACCACCGGGCTGAAAGTCTCATCGTAGTCGACTCCAGGGCGCTGAGTGAAGCCCCGAAGAACCCAGCGAGCCTTGTACTGCTCCAGGGTGCCATCAGCCCGCCGCTTGTGCGTCCAGATCCACTTGCCGGTGACAACATTTGAGCCGGGCGGACAGAGCACCAGATCCCATGTCTGGTTGGCGAGGAGAGCCGCGTACTCCTCTTCCATCGCGCGGCGCCAGTGAGGGTCCGACAAGACGTCGCGAACGGAAGAGGGTACAGGAGAGACCTGCGAATCGCCGAGCATCGCCGCAAGAGCGGGGGACCGCAGGGTACCCGCCGCGTGCCGCGTCAACATAGGGTGAACATGTTGCGGGTGGCGGTGAAGGAGCGGTGGGTGGTACACTGGCGGCACGACACGGACTGCCGAAGGCGGCGTCGGTGGTGTAGGTGTCGCCGGCGGAGAAGAGGCCACCGGTGGTGACTGAGGCGCCGGGTCCGCCCGCGCCTGGCGCTGGTAGACAAGCACCGGCTCAGCGAACCGCGCAGAAGGAGCAGGAACCGGCGTCCCCGGCCCCGTGTCAGGCGGAGGAGCAGGGGCCGCACCGGAGGGCGACGATACCGGACCCGTGCAGGGCACAGGGCCAGGAGCAGCAGGCACCGGGTCCACCCGCGCACGGCGCTGGTAGACAAGCACCGGCTGGGCAAACCGCGCTAGGGGTGCAGGAACCGGCGTCCCCGGCCCCGTGTCAGGAGGAGGAGCCGGGGCGGCACCGGAGGGTGACGCTACCGGACCCGTGCAGGGCACAGGGCCAGGAGCAGCACTGGTGTCCGGCGAGCCGGGGCATGGGCCCGGCGAAGGGCACGGTGGAGCAGTACCTACAGAAGAAAACGGAAAAAGTGGCTGGACCACCGTGTCAGTGGGAAACAGAGAGGCGAGGTCAGGGTCAAGGGTGGAAGGTGGTGTGGTGGTGGTGGAGAAGGGGAAGACAGACTCATCAAACATCACATGGCGAGAGATGAGGACCCGACGAGAAGTGAGGTCAAAGCACCGGTAACCCTTGTGATCTGGGGAATACCCGAGGAAAACACACAGAGTCGAACGCGGAGCCAGCTTATGGGGAGTGGTGGCAGTGGTGTTAGGGTAACACGCACACCCGAAGACACGAAGGTGGTCATACCGAGGAGGGGTACCGAAGAGAGCGTGGTGCGGTGTAGGAGCTAGCATGCAGCGGAAGGAAGATGGTTTAGGAGATAGGTGGAGGTGTGCAGACTCTCTGCCCAGAAGCGAGCAGGAAGCGACGCCTGGAGCAGAAGGTGCGCATGGTGTCGTTCGTGGTCCGAATTATGCGCTCCGCCTTGCCGTTTTGGGAGGAGGTATACGGACAAGACATGCGCAACTGGACACCGTGAGAGAGGAAGAAGGCACGGGAGGTGGAGTTATCAAACTCACGGCCATTGTCACACTGTAGGGCCTTGATGGTAAGGCCGAACTGAGTGGACACCCAAGCGAAAAAGTGGAGAATAGTGGGGAATGCCTCAGACTTTGCACGCAAGGAAAAAGTCCATGAATAATGAGAAAAATCATCAACCACGACAAGATAATATTTGTAACCAAAAATGCTGATGACAGGAGATGTCCATAGGTCGCAATGTACAAGACCAAACACATGAGTAGCATGTGAAGTAGAAGACTGAAAAGGAAGACGAACATGACGGCCCAGCTGGCACGCATGACACAAGTGCTCATCGTGAGCCCGAGTCCAACGAATGTCGGAACAACGACTAAGCTGCATCAGAGCATCACGTCCAGGATGGCCAAGACGACGGTGCCAAGTAGTGGAGGAAGTAGAGGCAGCGAAGGCAGCTAACAACGGCGACGGTGAAAAAGGCGAAGCAGAAGCCGGAAAACGAAGAGTGTAAAGGGGCCCCGAGCTATCACATCAGAGGAGCGGACGCCGGGAAGCCAAATCCTTCACAGTAAGACCAGAAGAGTCAAATTCAACGGAACAGGAATTGTCAGCTATAAAACAACGAATAGAAAGAAGGTTGTGAACCATAGAAGGGGCAACAAGAACGTCAGGAAGACGAAAAGAGCCATGAGCGCCGGCAGCACCCACGGATGTGACAGGAAGACACGACCCATCTGCGACCATGATGGACGAAGGATGAGAAGGAGAAGGAGGGTGCACAGAGGAGAGTATACTAGGGTCGGGAGTAGTGTGGCAGGTAGCACCCGAGTCAGCAACCCAAGTTGGGCCAGCAGGAGGAGTCAGGGCCATGGTGCTGAAAGTGGACGCCAAGGCCGCCGGGTCCCAACCGACGGGCCCAGGCGAGACGCCGGGAGGTGTCACCGACGGTCCAGGCGAAATGCCGAGAGGTGGGGCCCACGGAGCTGCTGAGTGAAACCCCGGAGGAGCACCAGCGAGCATGGCCGCCGGTGGGCGAGACACCGCCGGGAGCCTGGAAGGGCCACATGGAGATGCGCCCTGCCCACGGGTTGTTGAAGGAGGGCCAGGGTGTACCCCGTGGAGGCGCGGGCGCCGGGTTGCTCCCACGGCCGGCACCCGCACCACGTCCCCCCCCCCCCCCGCGCGACGACGGTGGCTCGCCCCCCCCCACCCCCGCTCGGCCCGGGGGGAGGAGGACCAAGACGAGACGACGGCGGCGGAGCAGACGGGCGCGGCGGAGGAGTAGCCGCAAAGGCAGCCGAGGAAGACGAGGACCCCGGCGCAGAGGTGGACCCGGGCTGGATGCCCTGAGTGAGCTCCACCATGACAAGGTCGTCACAGATCTGCAGGAAGGTGGGGAAGGGCCGCTGCCGGGTGATCCACGTGCGGAGGTGGGCAGGATGCGGTCCTCGGAGGACACTGAGGACCAGGATGCGGTCCTCCACGGGCCAGCCAAGGTCACCGAGGGAGTCGGCCATGCCCTTCATCCGGCGGCAGAACTCGCTGACGGAGAGGTCGCCCTGGACGAAGGTACGGAAGCTCGCATCGAGACGCAGAGCCCGTGCCTCGGCGTTGCCCAGAAACTGCCCCTCGACGGCGAGCCAGGCCTGGCGAGCGTCGACAGAGTTGTGGACGAGGTCGTGCAGGTCGAGGGAGATCGTCCCGATGATCCAAGAGAGCACGATACTGTCGAGACGATACCACGCTGGGGTCTAGACCACGACCGAGGCGTCGGCGAGGACGTGGTCGTCGAGGGCGTAGCTGCGGAGGGTGAGGAGGACCAGGTCCCGCCAACTGGCGTAGGCGGGCGACTCCGGCTCGAGGACGACCGGGACGAGGAGACGGATGTTCTGGACACTCCCGGCCTGGTAGTGGAGCTGCGCCACGAGCGGGTCAACCAGGTCGTGCCAGAGGACCGCGGTGTGGGACACGCGGTGGCCCGGTGTGCCGGAGAAGGTGACCCCAACGTCGTACGAGGCAGGAGGGGCGAGGAGCTGCTCCGCCTCGGCGATCTAGCGAGCCAGTGCGTCGGCCGCCTCGCGCTCGCACTCCCAAGCAAGGGCTGCGGCATGAACACAGGCCTGGCCTGCCGCAGCCGCCGCCCGGGCAGCGACGAGGGTGGCAGCGAGGGTCGAGTCGGAGGCCGCAGTGTGGAGGTGCAGAGGCGACGGGGCGGGGTAAGGGAAAACCCTCGTGCCCGCCGGCAGGCCTAGCCCGGCAGCAGCGACGGTGGCGGCCACGGCGTCGGCGCCCTCGCCGGCCACGCCCGCACCGGCCGCCCCCGTGCCGGCCGCGCCTAGGGCGGCGCCGAGTGCGCCCGCGCCGGCCGTGCCCTCGCTGGCCGCGCCTGGGCCCGCGGCAGCCGCTCTTGGGGCGGCGTCGGGGGCCGCGCCAGCGCCGGCCGCGAGGAAAAGGGGGGCGACGGCCGCACGCCGGGGAAGAGAAGGGCCGGCGGCGCCCCTGGCTACCTGAGCCCACGTGGAGGAGAGGGGGGGAAGGAGGAGGAGGAGGAGGCGGCCGGCCGGCCATGGGCGGCTGCTGGGTGGGGAGGGGTGGGAGAGGAAAACCCTAACTTGATACCATGTTAGAATGGACTAATTGGATTATTGGGCTAACCCTAGGGAGGGTAGCTATATAGCAAGAAATACATGGGCCTCATGGGTCTAAACCTCATATACTCCAACAGTTCACTTATTTGTGAAATCATCCTTTCAGTTCAAGAAAGCTATCGAAAGACCAATATGGGATTGGTGTATTACCTGAACTCCAAATGAGCAATCTGCATGCCAGACCCAATGTTTTCCTTCTTGGGAATGACCTGGAGCACGATAGGTCCTTCAGCTGGTTTTGTGAATTGAAGGGCGCATGCCAGATAATCTGCTAGGACCTGCTGAAGCCTTAAATTGTCCCCGTAAAGGTACATGCGTGATACTTCCACAGGCCAATCACGTTCAATAGAAATTCGTTTTTCCTTGCCCAAAGGAATTCCTTGCATTAGGACCGTATTCAGAGCTTCCTTAAGGTTGAACTCTACTGTGTTCATCTCCATATAGCTGTAACAGCAAGAATTTGTTTATCAATTAGTCAAAAAAATTGTCATGCATTTATAACTGAACTGGTCAGCCTTGTCATATGCATACATCTTTAGCACTACAAAGCATTAGTACAATGAACAAAGATTTCATTTCTCAGCAATTCTAATCATCATGTGAATACAAAAGTAAGTATATCTTTATGTATAGTGTATGCTATTTTATAGATCCCTTCTAGAATTGCCACAAAAACAATGCAAATAATCAAATCAACATTACTACAGATGATTCGGACAATACAGAACTTACTGTTGGACAAGTAAGAACCACAATTGGGGAATTGGGAATTGGTTTAGATGGCAGCAATAACACTGGTTGCTTGTAGAGTTGTAGTTCCATATATAGGCAATAGCAGTACTTGATACAGCAAAAGCATAACAAACAAACACAACTAAAGGGCATATTCTAACCACTAAAGTGCCTAGAAGATAAGATGCTGGAATCAGCTTTAAGAAAGTAAAAATAACTAGAGAGAAGCATATAGGCTTATACTCTCACATACCACTGTTCAATGCTTTC
>CM041628.1:54107-126205 GCA_023333625.1 Bothriochloa decipiens | reverse complement strand
TTTTTCAAGTTTCCAAAAATAATTTTGAATAAAAGTGAAAATACAGTTTTCCAACACTTATTCCCTTTTCAATTTAAATTCATATTTCAAAAATTATTCAAAATTTGGGAAAACTTTCTCTATGAGAAGTGTTTGGTTTGATAATCTGAACATTTCATAGATTGGAAGATTTTCAAGTTGTTTAGAAAAATAAAAAGTAATTTCAAATGTTTGCTTCTAGAGACTTGACCCTTTTCGCATTCTTTTTAAATTTGAATTCATATTTCAAAATCTGTGCAGAATTTGAAAATGTTTCTTAAATGAAAAGTGTAGCTCTTAAAAAGTTATGCAAACTTTATTTTTGGATATTTTTAAGTTCCTATATAAATTTGGGAGTAATTTACAATTTTCGACGAGTGGCAGTTCTGTAATTTTGGTGAACAGTGCTGGTCCGTTTTTGCTTGTCCGATGATGCTGGTCCGTTTTTCTTGTCCGATGATGCTGGTCCATTTTTGCTGCTCTGTTCTGCTGCCGCGTCGACGTCGTGCGTCGTTTGGCCGCAATTTCACGGTGATTCTCGAGTATGGCTGCGTGGTCGAGTTCCAGAAGTCACTTACCCTCTTCCCAGCTCGCCCGACCCCCCTATAAAGGATCGAGCCACGCCGTCGTTCTTTCCTCTTTTCTTTCTCAGTGCCGCCGTGCGCCTCGCCCGGCCAACGGTCATCGTCGTCGGTTGTTTTTCTGGTTTTTCTTTGTCTTTGAGTTCGCCTTGCTCCCCTGCAGCTAACCATGCCCTCAATTTCATCTATCTCGCACCAGAGCCGCTGCTCCATAGAAAGCCGCGCCGCCATGGCCGCAGCTCACGTGGCCATACCTCCACACACTAGTTCCAGTCGATTTGAGTGCACCATCGGATGCGCACGAGTCCAAGGATGCTTCTATGCCTCTCCTTTGCCGCTGGTGAGCACTATCCCCGCCGGAAACGGCCTTCCTGAGCGTTCTCTGTACATGAATCGCGACCAAGGACCTCGGGTTTGAATTCAACTAAAGCCAGGGTCCTAACTGCATAGCTATAGACTCAAGTGAATAGTGCCCCGAGGACCTATTTGTAGCAGCTTTTCATAAACTTTAAAAATTCATATCTGGAGTTTCGTAACTCCGTTTTTGGTGAACCAAATTTTGTTGTGTTCCTTGTAATGCCTAGTTTTTATTAAAAATATGAAACATGCCATATTTTATATAAAAATAATTAGCTATGTTTTATGCCTCTATTTAATGTTTAAAGAAAAGAAAATTCATATCTCCTGCTATGTGACCCCTGTTGACTTCAAATTTTTATGACATGTTTCTTGTGCTATGTGTGTATTGTAGTAAAATTATTGTGGTCATTGGATATTGTATGCTCGACCTTTTGATTTATCTTGCTTATTGCTTATTAAATGGTTTATAATTATAATAAAAATGTATAAATGAAAAATGTGGTTCCCTTACCTTTGTATGATTCTGCTATGTCATGTTAATACCTAATATGGCTATATAATTTTAGAATATATGGAGTTTTATATTTATCTTCTGTAATGCTGTTAAAATAGTTTATAATTAGCTAGTTGTTTAATCCTGTTATGCTTGCACCAATACATTGCCGTGCATCATGTCATGAGTTCATCATGCTAAAACATACATCATTACATACGTGTAGTTGTTCGAGAGTGAGTGGATCTTGGTGCACGATCTTTGGAAAATGCCATCCACCATCAAAAGTGAAGTCGCGGATCCATGATGTGGTGTCGTCTATCATAGAATGGTGTCAAATGTAACACCCGTGATCCTGACAAGAACTAACTACCGCTGCAACACAGGCAAGCCCCGGATGCATTCAACCCTATTCTATTTATAAAAAGTTTTACCGCTTCAGCTATAATATGTGCATTAAGTGATAGGAGTTGAGTGAAAACCCACAAATTGCATTACCTGTCTTATTTCCTTAATCCTTGTTACCTACTTGGAAGATGAGTATTAATGCTTAGTCCTGCTTACTTATTTAATTGTTCAAAGGAAAAAGAATGAAAAAGATGAGATTGGCTTTATTGTTGGAATCTTGATAATAGTAATAAATCGAGTCCGGACGGCGAACTTGCATTGGGAATGGAGTCCCTCTGTAGTGTTCTCGTCTGTTGATGCCCTAGGTCCCGTCCGTTGGTGAACTGGATGATATCGAGAATTTAGAAATCCACATGCATGAAGTGGTATACGGATGGTTGGAGCCGTGTATGCCATGGAGTGACCTAGCGTGGGGTCAGAGAATCCCATCTGCTGTCATAGTGTGTTTTACTGTGGGGTTTAAGTTCCCACGTATCTCGGTACGCTGGGCCGCAGAGCTCACGTGTATCATGTGGTGATATACGGCTGAGGTTGTTATCCCGGTATATCGGTGTATCTGGGGTGCTTCGGAGTTAAAGTCTCCGGTATGCTCAGTCGCCTAGGTCCCAGCTGGGTATGAAAATGGATTCGAATCGCCGTTGCTTCTCGGAGAAGAAGACTCGATCGTTGTTCATCATCGTAGTAACAACTTGAACAATGAGTAAGGTTTAAGAATGAAGTTGGTTGGTAATTTTTAAACAAGACAACTTTTCTTTCTGTTAAGCTTTTCCGCAAAATTTCTTATCTCCAGCAAGCCTTACCTTGTCCCTCTAGCCTGCATTTCCTGAGTCTTCACCCCTCTTTTTTGTCGGGTCAGTCTTGTTGAGTACTTTTGTACTCAGGGTTTGTTGAACCCCTGTTGCAGGTGCTAATTGGTGTTTAAATCAAGTTCATGTCGGTGGGCTCGACGTGATCTGGTTATCCCCTCCCGACTTAGGCGTTTTACCTAAGTTGACTTCTGAAGTTCTTCTCTGCTTCCGCCACTTCCGCAATTAAAGTTAAGTTTGTAAAAGTTAACTTTTTCATATATTTTGTAAACTTAATGTTATTACTCTTCCGCACTCTGATATATGTTTTATCATAAATGTTGTAATGTTGTAGCTACTCCTTTGTTGATCCTGGTATGAGTTGACAAATGTGGTTTAATCGGGGTCCTTTGAGGGCACCCGACAGAGCTTTCTAAGTTATCTGGAACACATGCATGGCTATCAGAAGTCTTGGAGACAATGATAGGTGCGTGTGGGCCATATAATTTAGGAGGTTCTGCCACAGGGTGAAAATATAGAAAAAGGGATAAAACAAGGTTTTGAAAATAGTTTTTAAGTAGCAATCAACTCATCATTTCATGCATAAAACAATGCACCACATAAAAGACATTACTAAAACATGAATGCATTTATGTCATGATGCTCAATGATTATTCTTAATAATGAACTTGATTATAATTTTAATTGCTTACTAACATCTGGGATGTTACAGTTCCTGACGCCGTGTCGTCCTCCTCTAGAGGGACGATGGCCAGGCCGCCGACGGCAAAGCATCCCTGTCCACCATCGAGGGACGGTGCTGGAGCTGGAGGCCGGGGCCGGAATCGGCCGCCCATCCCTTCCATGGCCGGGGTGACCGTGGTGCCGGTGGTGGCGGATGAGTACACCCACCTTGAGGATGGTGAGCACCCCGAACCTGAGGAAGAGCTGGAGATGGAGAACGACGACGACATCACCAATGGTGACGGTGAGCACTCCATCGATCTCGATGGCGGCGACGGCGACGATGATACATCGGCGGCAACCAACTCTAGTAAGTGTTCTGATGTCTGGGATGATTTCATTGAGGTCCTGGACGCGAATAAGGTTAGGACTCATGCAATTTGTAAGCTCTGTGGTAACAAATACACTGCTAGATCTCAATCTGGCACTGGTCATTTGAGACGCCACCGTAAAACCTGTAAGCCAAAACATGATGATAACCGTAAGATCTAGTCTAGGCTTGCTCTGAGTGCTGCTAATGGTTTGCATAATTGGGTGTATGATCCTGCTCTTGCTCGTACAGAACTTTGTCGGTTGATTGCTAGGCTAGACCTTCCTTTAGGCATTGGTGAGACTAAAGCCTGGGAAGATTATATTAAAACTGCTCATAATCCTATGTTTGAAAAGGTATCTAGGCAGACCACTACTAGAGATATGAGTAAACTGTTTGATGATGAACATGCTTTGATTAAGAATTCAGTGTTGCCTGTTTGTTCATCTGTGTCTTTGACATCTGATATTTGGGCTGGTAATGCAAAAGAGGATTATATTTCTGTTGTTGCTCACTATATTGGTTCTGATTGGGAGTTGCATAAGAAGGTCATCGGTTTTAGGCTTGTTGAGGAGCCACATACTGCTGAGACCATAGCTGATAAGATTGCTTGTGTGGTTGAGGAGTTTGGCTTGATTGATAAGGTCTTTGCTGTTACTCTAGACAACGCTTCAGCTAACTCTAAGGCTTTTGATATTCTGCAACCGCTCTTCTTTGGTTACCTAGGCTCATATCCTGCTCCTACACGTGAGGATCCTAATAAAGTTAAGTACTTGCTTGTGCATCAGCGTTGTGCATGCCATATCATTAATCTGATTGTTAAGTCCAGCTTGAAGAGGTTTAAACCTATACTTGATGCTTTTAGAGTTGCAATCAATTTTTTAAATTCCTCTAATCATAGAATTGCATTGTTTAAAAATTATTGTATTGCTCAAGGTGTAAGACCTAGAAAGTTTGGGGTGGATATGGATATTAGGTGGAATTCCACCTATTTGATGCTTAAACATTTGCTGCCATACAAGGATGTCTTTCATCTGTGGGTTAATTCTAATTATGGTAAGACTTTGTTGACTCCACAGCATTGGTATTGTGCTGAACAGATAATGGTGTTTCTGAAAATGTTTTATGATGCTACTGTAGAACTTTTTGGTGTTTACTATCCCACTGCCCCACTTATGATGCACCATATCCTTGACTTTGCTGAACATTTGCATACAGCTGAAAATGATACTGCTTTTAGAAGTATTGCACTGCCTATGAAACTGAAGATGCTAAAGTATTGGGAGAACATTCCACTGCTTTATTCTTTTGCTTTCATTCTAGATCCTAGAGCCAAGATGAAAGGGTTCTATAATGTTCTTGACTTACTTGCTAAACAAACTGGATCCTCTTACAGTGTATATTATGGTGATGTGAAAGATGAATTGACTAGACTGTTTAGCAAGTATGAGCAGAAGTTTGGTAATGCTAGGCCTGAAAGAGTTCCAATGCCTGGAGCTAATTCTGGTAAGAGAAAGGAGGCATGGGGAAAGATCTTTGGAGGTTCTGGTGCATCCTCTACCTCTTCCCCTGCATCTTCTTCTGCTGCTGGTGGTGTTAATGAGCTTACATCTTACTTGGACAGTGACCCTGTCACTGATTGGGGAGAAACATTTGACATTCTTCTCTGGTGGCGTGACCACAAGCTTACCTATCCTATCTTATCTATTATGGTTTGAGATATTATGTCTGTACCTATATCTACTGTGTCTTCCGAGTCTTGTTTCAGTTGTACATCCAGGATCCTTGAAGACCGGCGGCGGCGCTTATTGCCTGAGCATGTGGAGATGCTAACCTGCATGAAGGATTGGGACCAAGCGACAAGGAAACAACAGCATACACCTACGGACTTGGACCTGGAGGAAGCATTCAAGAACATGTACCTGGATGAAGAAGGCAGCGGAAGCGGCAGCGGCAGCGGCAGCGGAGGCGGCAGCGGCACCGGCAGTGGTGCTGGTTAGAAGGCAGAACCTCTACAGAAGAGAGGTACACCAGAGAGTTGGCTGTACTCTTTATCATTAGGCTATTGTAAGAACTTTAAGACATTGAGCTGGCTGTACTCTTTTTCCCTTTCTAGGGTTTCTCACAAGGGTGAGTTTTACCTAGAAAGGTTCTTAATGAGGCAGCATTGCACAAACAGCTCATTTTGCTAAATGATAATCATTTTCTTATATGCCTTGACTTCTTTACTTGCATATCCCTTACTGACTTGACTTAGTGAAAAAACTGAGGAAAAAAAGCATTGGTATGTCAATTCATCCCTGAATTAGTTTAATGTATGTTAATTCAGGAAGCAAGTACATGTTTCCCTGATTGGCTGATTCAACTCAAATAATTTTCCATAGAAGAGCCCCTGGAGAAATGAGATCAAATGAGCAAAAATACAGCACAATGGACAAAGATACTGATATTTCATATGTACTATGTTGCATATTAGCATACAATGTCTCAGTATAAGCAAATGTTTTGATATTCTCATAGGTCAGAATGTGGGCCTATGGTGCAAGCTCCATGTGAAAAAACTTATTAGATTGATGATGGTGATATGATGATGGTGTAAATACCATACAATTCAGTAAGGCATACTGCTAGATTGATGCTTGATTGAAGAAGCCGAAGAGCAAAGTGTAAATCAGCCAACAAAGAGAAACACCATGCCAGCTCTAGGCACAAGCTACCTGGACCTGTACTGGCCAACGGGCCATGGGCCGAAACGGCCCGAGGTAAATACCCGTGCTGAACGGGCGGCACGGCCCGGAACACGGCCCACAGGCCGTGCCTTGGGCCGTAGGGGCGGCCTGGGCATGACGATGGCACGGCCCGCAAGGCACGATGGCCCGTCGTGGCACGACGCCTTGGCAAGCCGGCACGGCCCGACGTGCCTACGGGCCGGGCCGGCACGGCCCGTGGCCATCTATAAGCACCCGACAAAGCAAGGGCTGACGGACCGGCGCCATCTCGGTCACTTTTCTTTGCCGGGTGCCTAGTTTGCACTCGGCAAGTCTTTGCCGGGTGCCCGATAAAAAACACCTGGCAAAGAAATCTTTGTCGACTAATTTTTTACCGGAGGCTCTTTGCCGAGTGCGGCACCCGGCAAAGACTTTACCGAGTGCAAAGTAACATTTACCAGGTGCATTCAGCACCCGGTAAAGCGTCTGAATCTAATAGTGACACAGGCTGTTGGATCCAACACTGGAGCAATTCCCAGATCGACCGTGCAACAGAAGGGCAAATGAAAATTCAGGTTCTCTTGCCACCCCATTCCTTCTCTTGCCACCCCATTCCTCGTCATCCCGGGAGCCCCATTCGTCACCATCCACCTGGCCTAATGTTCCCTTGAGATCGAGTGGTAAGATGTCAAGCGCCGATGAACACATTGCACGATAACCGCGTGGAGTGAAATCCATTATTAAGCAAGGCTTCGTTTAGATTCTAGATTTCATCTTTAAATTTTAAAATATAAAAAGAAGATTTCTCGTCACATCAAAATATCAGTATATGTATGGAATACTAAATGTAGATTAAATAAAAAACTAATTATACAGTTTTATTGTACTTTACGAGACGAATATTTTAAGCCTAATTAATCAGTGTTTGGACAATTAATTACCAAATAAAAATAAAATTGCTACAGTGTTTAACAGAATTTACTATATAAAATTAATGTATCAACTTTGGTATCTAAACAAAGCCCAAATTGTAATATTATACCTACCCACCCAAGCTCTGACAAACTGTGTGGTATCAGTGTCAGATAATCGACGGAGGTGAGCAGGTCAAAGTGTAAACCACGGCTGACAGGCCATTGGTCAACAGAAGCTCGAGCTTATCCCACCTGATTCATTACACAGCTTGCTTGCTTGTTGCTTCATGATTGGATCGAGTGCTCATGATACGACATGAACACGCCTCGCCCATGCATTCCGGACTGGAGAGTACTGTAGACACCTGCACACGATCGGGGACTCGGCTGATCATTGTGCTGGAATGCTATCATCAACAGCAACGCGAGCGAGACAGGAAATCTAGCAGATCAACCCCATATACACGACAAGAATTTGGAAGCACGTCAAGAGAGGCAGTACACCACAGCATCGGCAAGTGGTAACATTTTGATGGTCGTCTCGCTCTGTCCAGCGTCCTATTGAGTATTGACCTTGAAGACTTCCTTCAATCTAAGAAACATGCAACTAGGGGTCGCATACCAATAAAAGTAGTTTACGTTTGATCATATTTTAAATAAATACTAATCACATCTATACTTGATAAGTCGGGCTGATATTTAAGCGAACAAAGCATACTTATCTTACCTGGCTTACTACCCTCGACTAGCTCGTATGTGCACTATGCACGTCACTTGTGTGGTTAGTCATGTCAAGTTTTGCATATATGACATATTTACGATCATTTGTACACCCACGCGCCACAAGATCGTGCTTTTGCAACATGATGCATTCAACTCAAAAAAACCTCAGACATGGCACCAAGTGCTTCTTTCAGAATTTAGACCTTTGGGCTTTGGCCCTTCCCTTTCTCGTAGAATCTAGTTCTCGTGGACCAGAGCCGGGGATCTCACTCTTTGACACAACACACAACCTCGATGAGTAAAGGAGAAAGGAATATTCATCGATCAAAAAAAGAAAAAGGATGCGACAGAGAGGGAGATGATTTGATATTCTTTGGGTCAAAGATGATTCGATATTCGCACTAGAGGACACCATGAGATTCTAAAACCAGGCCGGCAAACCGATCGCCAAATAGTGTTACTTGAAATCTCCAACGTCGCGGGCTCGGGGTGGCTAGTTTTGGGGTTGGAACGTGTACGGGTGACGTTCTTCCACGCATGCTGTCACATGCCACCACTATAGTTTTTTTTCTCTTCATATAAGGATCACATTCCCAATGCTCCCATTTGTATTAGTTTCATTGAGGATGGAGTACGGCGACGGGACATATAATTGTTCATCTTTTATCTGGTTTGTGAAATCTTTATATGTCTCATCTTTGTACGTGAGGGCTAACCTGTTCGGCCGATGATTTTTACGCCTAATGTTATTTTATTGGAAGAGAATGGTTATACCATGGCTATAAGTGAGACTATATGTTGAAGAGAATAGGGCGTACTCATCTTTCCTGGATCACTACCCCTCAACTAGCTAGTATGTGCACTATGCACATCACTTGTGTGATTAGTCTTGTCAAGTTTTGCATATACGTGCCACGAGATCATGAACACCGTTCTACAACATGATGCATTTGACTCAGGAAAGTCCCAGACACGGCACCGACCGAGTGCTTGCTTTCAGAAGGAATTCAGACCTTTGGGCTTTGGCCCTTCCCTCTCTCGTAGAATCTAGTTCTCTTGGACCAAAGGCGTGGTTCTCGCTCTCTGACACAACATACGACCTCGGTGAGTATAAAGGAGAAAGGAAGATTCATCGATAAAAAAAAAGAAAGAAAGGATTGGGGCAGAAAGGGAGTTGATTGGATATTCTTTGGGTTGAAGATGATTTAATATTCGCACCAGAGGACACTGAGATTCTAAAATCAGGACGGCAAACCGATCGTCGGATAGTGATACTTGAAATCTCCAACGTCGCGGGCTCGGGGCGCTAGTTTGGGGCCGGAACGCGTAGGGGTGGCGTGCCTCCACGCCTGCTGTCGGCACGCACGGGCCCGGCACCGTAGCCTGCCAAAACGTGAGTGCGCTAAAAAAAAAGAAGCATATCCCGGCCGGCATGTGCCGAAACGTAAAAGGACGGAGCAAGCAGCAGGGAGGAACAGGCAAACTATGCACTCGCTCTGAGGCGATGCGATTAGGGCCTTGTTTAGATTGCTTTTAAATTTTAATTTTTTTCACTCTCTTTCTATCATATTAATTTTTAGATTTATATATGGAGCATTAAATATAAGTAAAAAAATAACTAATTATACAGTTTAGTTTGAAATCACGAGATGAATTTTTTAAATCTAATTGATACACGATTGGATAATATTTATTAAATATGACAAAAGAATTACTATTTATCAGGTTAAAATTTTTTTATAATCTAAAAAAAAGACCTAGATTTGGTGCGGGCAACCCAATCTGCCAGAACAGTCTGAAACGGAAGCCACGGTACGATTGGCCAAAACAATCAGTGAATCAAGTACTCCGTAGAAGCACAGACACGGTACGATTGGCCAAAACAATCAGTGAATCAAGTAGAAGCACAGACGCGCAGCGCAACAAAGTGACGAACAGTAGAAGTGTGCTCTAGCCTCTAGTGTTCTGGCCATGCTAGCTGATCTGTCTGCCAGCCAATCAACACTCAACAGCCATGTCCCGCCTGTTGTAAAAAAATAATGTTGTCAAAAAAAAAACAGCCATGTCCCGCCTTGCTCTGCCCGGCTCCCTTTTCCAATACCGGACCACGGCCCACGGACTATGCGGCAAGCAAGCCAGAGAAGAAGAAACACGCCATAGAAGGGGGCCCGTGATCTCAAAACTTGTATGGGCCTCAGAACTCTTCAGCTACTGGCATGTACAGGACCATCATGAATGCCTCCTGACTATTTAAAAAAATCTCTAAAAGAAGACTATTTTTTTTAAAAAATGAATCCTCTTTTTTTTAAAATTACATACTATAATGCAGACGCCCAATACGTACGCACACTCACCGTTATAAACACACGTACGTATGAACATCTCCGAAGAACGGAGCCGCCGGCACGTCTGAAGATTCCCGAAGTCACCACTGGCGTCTCGTCGTCAATGAGAATATCGAGTTGTGAGCAAATCCAATTGGAAATTCAATAAAAAGTAGCCAGGATCCTTTCTCTCGCTTTTTAGAGGAGTAGGATTAGGTGGGAAAGTTAGTTCTGTTACCTGAATTAATCCTGTCTCCTGAGCATATCCAATTGAAAATTCAATGAAAGCAGGCAGGGTCCCAGAGAGAACAATAAACAAACCGTTGGAGTTGTGCATGATTGCATAGGTCCGAATCAGAGGGCTACAACTTGCACTCAGGAGCTAAAGGACGAAGGATATGATCTTGGATTTCCATGAGAGGCTTCTGGACCATGGCAGCCAAGGCCAGACCGGAGTGCTCCACACGTAAGCAGCAGCGCGCGAGCATATCAGGCCCTCGCTGATAGAAACGCTCGAACAACCAATCGTTGGGCTGTTTAAAGAGGTCTTTGCCGCAGGACAGACACGACGATTTACAATAGGGCGAGCTGCTTGGTTTCGTGCAGTCACTTCGTTGTTGTACGATGTCGCTGAATATATAAATCTTGTGAAATGAAATAGCAGTGCGTTTTTGTAATCTAAAGAGTTTGTGTTTGGTAGGATATTGTTTGGTGGTCATCTCAAGCTTAGAGCGTGATTTAAACAAAAAAAATGTAGAAAGGACGAAGAAAAGGAGTCATCTTTGGTGGCTTGGAGCTTGCTACCTGATCCTAGACAGAAGACGGTACCGTACTCCTTTGTGGATACACGATACCAGTAACTTTTTTTTTTCGTTTGCTGACTGGTCTGCCATGTGTTTTTTCAGTTTCTGTCGATTCATTTCAGGGGCCATCGGGAAGCAGCGGCAGCAGCGGTAGTGTTTCCCCGGGGAGAATTCAGAAGGAAATTCACATGCCACAACGTCAAGCGTGAGGCCCATGCGAAGCAGAAAGGGCGTGTTTGGTGGAGGGCCACGAGGGTGAACGGAGCCCAAATGCTGCAGCGGCCCATGTTTGGTTGCTATGGCCCACCATCTGGCCCGGCTGTGCGTGTGCAAATCCCCTCTCCCCGCTTCGCTCTAGGGCACGGCTGACGGCGGTGCTCGCGCGGACGATTTTGGCCGACTCCCGCTGTCTCCCGTGGCTCATGCAGGAACCCTGAAACCTCCTTCCCGTGCTTTTGGCCGCCGATTTCACTCGTCTATATAAGGCGGCCTTCTCCTTCCCGTCCTCTTCTCCTCCCTTCTGCTCCATTTCCACCAGCTCCCGTGAGAGACCGGCGGCGTGTTGAGGTGGTGTCCGGTGACGAGGCGAGGTTCCCCTTAGTTCCCGAAGGCCGGATCTGGTTGGGCGCGGCGCCGCTCAAAGCGGCGACCTTCTTCGTCTTCTTCCTCCATTCCGGCTGTGCTCTGTGGTGTTGGTGATCGGATCTACTTCCTCTCCGTCGGGATCTGCCTCTTCTCCATTCGGATCTGCTTCCTTTGTGTCGACTTGCCTTCTTCTTCGCCGTTGTTTGTTGTTGCTTCCCCCTCCGACCACCCCGAGGTGAAATCCACCCCCATGTCTCGTACTTTTTTGCGCTCTGTTGTTTGTTGTCTATATGGGCGATGCACATCCATGTTATTCTTCTTTGTTGATGGTCGATGATATGCTGGATGCATATGGTTCTTGATTAGGGTTTACACTGCACCTTTTGGTTATGATGCTTCACGGTCGATTTTGATGATGTGTTGTCACAGGGAGGCATTTTCTATATGCAGCCATGATATTTTTGCTCTGCTATGGTTTGAAACCTCTTCATATTCATGTTTCATGTTTTATTTCTCTGGGTAGTTGATGGCCAGGCTAGGAACCAAACATGTTCCCGGCTTAGCAGTTGGGGTTCTGACAGGTTTCAGGCGTGGAATCAAACACGGCCACAGTTCGGCCTGGCTGAGTTCATGCTTCAAACCGAACACGAGGCCTTGCACGAAGGCAGACGTGCTTTGGCTGGTCTAGGCCGGGTCACTCGACATGGCTGGCCGGGTGCAGTGTACCAAACACGCCCAAAGAGTACGGCTCGGTCCAGAGGCAACAGCTCCAAACCCAGGCAGGCCCACGAGGCGAGACCGCTGGCAACTGCAGGTGGCCCGTCCAAATCAAACGCGGACGAAGGCGAACAATGCATGACGCCGCGGACCCCCATCGGCTCTCACCCATCATCCCCTCCTCCGTACCGCACGCGCTCCCATGCCTCGTCCCCGCTGGTGGGCGACGCGGCTGCGATCGCGAGTGACCCTGAGCACTGAGCTTGACCCAATGTCAGCGCATGGAGGACAAGGGCCAAAAACCCCGCGCTCGCGCTACGTGTGACTACGTGCGCATGGCTCCTTCCGCCTACGTCTCCGCCATACCATACGACACGGCATACGCGACGCGCCTATCTTTCGCTGCCCATCCATCGCGCTTTCACGCCTCCAGTTCACTCTGATGCCGATCCTCTTCTTACGAACGCGTGCATGGGCGGCGCCACGGGTCTTCCCGTGTATTCCATGGAAGACCCAAGATTTTACAAGCAAACACAAATACATATATGTATTAAGTATACGTATTGCTTCATTTGCAAATCTAGCCCAAAAGCCCAACAGAAAGCTGCAGTTTTCAACCCACCATTGCATGTTTCCTGGTTGTTGGCTCTCCCAAAGTCCAAAAAGGCCCAGGTCTCCCAAATCATCGATACAGCTGCAGAGCTGCTCGTGCTCTTGGCGGCGGCGCCCAGCCCTAGCATCCTGGTGACCCAGCCTGACTCTGCCTCCGAAGTCCGGCGACTAGCGGGCGGCGACGATGGTGAGCTCGGTCCTCCGACAGCTCGCGACGCCGTGCTTCTTGCGGGAAGGTGAGTAGCCGAACTGTTCAACTATTCAAGTCTGATACATTTAGAGTGATTTCGTCTCCTGATATTTTTCCATTGGATTCTTGTAAAATAGATGAAGAAGAACTTGAAGAAGGGTGCTAGCAGTAGCATATTTGCATTGTGGGACAAAGCTGCAAAGGCAAAGAAAACATGTTCCACATCCACACCAAATCCTCCTAGCGAGGTTGAGAGCCTCTCCCCTGTTGAGAGCAATCTACAGTTAGCAATTGTGGAAGCACAGGATGATGGTGAAGCAAATGATGAAGTTCGAGCTCCCCAACCGGACACGGACAGAGTTTCCCCAACTCCAATTGTAGGAGATTATGCAATTGATGAAGAGGATGAGGTCGGAGCAGATTTGGAGGCACTTGAGCATGATCCTGGGAAGAAGATACCCATCTCAAGGTATGATGTTAATGACCAGGATAGAGTTAGAAGGAGGTACATTGAGTTGGGGCCATGTCAACCTAAGAATCATGATTTTCCATCTTGATATATAAGTGGTCATCCACGTCGCTTTTGCTCTATTTGGTTTAAGGAATATCCTTAGATTGAGTATAGTGTAGAAAAAGATGTTGTTTTCTGCTGGGTCTGCTATTTGTTTAAGGATAGAACAAAATTCCCAGGCGGAGATACATTTGTGAATGGTGGGTGGAGAAATTGGAACCAAAAAAAAGATTGAAAAAACATATGGGAGCTATCAGTAGTACTCATGCTGAAGCTCAAGAAAAATATGATAGGTTTACTACACCAAGAACATCAATTCGAGAATCTATTGCTTCAAACACCGCAGAGTACAAAGCACTATATAAGCTCCGCTTGACATGGACACTCAAGTGCTCGAGGTTTCTATTGCGCCAAGGCTTGGCATTTATAGGGCATGATGAAAGTGAAGAGTCACTAAACAGAGGAAATTTCCTTGAGCTTTTAAACTGGTTGGCAGGAAATTTTGAAGAGGTTGACAAGGTAGTTCTAAAGAATGCTCCACAAAACTGTAAGATGACCTGCCATGAAATACAACATGAGCTCATCAAATGTTGTGCCCAACAAACTACTAAGCTAGTCATGGAGGAACTTGATGGCTCACATTTTTGCAATACTTGCTGATAAGTCTTCTGATGTGTACCAGAATGAATAGCTAGCTGTTTGCTTGCGTTATGTTGATAAGAAAGGACAAGCTGTTGTCAGCTTTCTTGGAATTGCCCATATTGAAGATACTACTGCTGTGACACTTAAAGCTGCAATACAGCATATGCTTATGAAGTACAATTTGACCTTTGCAATGGTTCGTGGGCAAGGATACGATGGAGCTAGCAATATGAAAGGTAATGCTAATGGGTTGAAGAAATTAATTATGGATGAATCTCCATATGCTTATTATGTTCACTGCTTTGCTCATCAGCTACAATTAACTCTTGTTGTTGTTGCTAAGGAGAGTGGGGATTGTAATTGGTTTTTTGGACAGCTGACTATCTTGTTAAATGTTCTTGGCAATTCATATAAAAAGAGAGAATGCTTAGAATAGCTCAAGCTGAGGAACTAATTGATGCATTAGACTTAGAGGAAGTAGCAACCAGGAAGGGTTTGAATCAGGAAATGGGTTTGGGGAGGCCATGTGATACTCGTTGGGGCTCTCACTACAAAACCGTGATGCATGTTATCTGTATGTATCCTGCAATAAGGCGTGTACTGACCAAGATTGGAAAAAAGTATACTACAGCGGAGGCCCAATCAGCTATGACTATGTTGACATCATTTCGATCATTTGAGTTTGTATTCATGGCACATTTGATGCAAGAAATATTTGGTTATACTGAGAACTTGAACAGAGCTTTGCAAAAGAAAGATCAAGATATTGTCAATGCTATGGAGCTTGTTGACTTACAAAGTTTCATTTGCAGTGCTTACGGGAAGATGGTGGCTGGACTAGTTTTCTTGAAAAAATGACTTCTTTTTTACAAAGTATAGGATCAAAGTTGCTGACATGAATGGTCCTTATTATCCAGTTGGGAGACTTAAAATAGGGTTCTATAATGGCGCAATGGATTATCATCGCTACCATGTTGATATGTTTGTGAGTATCATTGATAGGCAACTTCGAGAGCTGAACGACAGATTTGATGAGGTAAACATAGAACTGCTTTCTTGCATGGCAGCTTTTAGTCCACTTGATTCATTTGCTGCTTATGATCAAGAGAAGTTGGTTAGTCTTGCTACAAAGTTTTATCCTAAGAATTTCACAACTGATGAGTTGACAAAACTTCCATATCAGCTAAATATGTACATTTCTCATGTGCGTATGGATGAAAGGTTTAAAAATTTGAAGAACCTATGTGAGCTTTCAGTCACACTTGTTAGCACAACCAGAGCTGAGCAATATTATGTCGTCTACAAGCTTCTTAAGTTGGTGTTGATTCTTTCCGTAGCCACTGCTAGTGTTGAAAGAGTGTTTTTCACGATGAATTATGTGAAGAATAAGCAAAGGAATAGAATGGGTGATGAATATTTGAATAATTGCTTGGTCACATTTATTGAGAGGGAATTCTTTAGTCAAGTTAAAGATGATGATATCATTAATGAATTTCAAAAGAGGGATCGTAGATTTACATGGTAGTAGCTTTGAGCCTTTACTGTTTTGTAGTTTTTTTCTTAATTAATAGAGATAATGGTACTATGCCACTATGCTCAGACCTTGTACCTTGTTTCTTACTAATACACATTTGTGTCGAATTTTTTATATACGTGGAATACCTAGCCATGAATTTCTAGCTCCTGTACTCAGACCTTGTACCTTGTTTATTATTAATGCACGTTCGTGTCAAACTTTTTATGTACACGGAATGCCCAGCCACTGCACGCGTGCCCTTCTCACTCGCTCTCCCGGCCACCGCTCTCGACAGTGACACTTTACTGCCACCCTGGGGTTAGCGTAGGCGTAGCAACGTGCTAGTCGCAGCGCCTTCAACGTCATCGTCCTATCCTTCTTCTTTACACGATATATACAAACAGAAAATACTAGGCGAAAACATGCCACGTTACATCGTTTATGGTGACAAATGGAAGCAAGATAACGAAAGTGAAGATCGAAAGCGTTGATAAAAGAACCTTTTATTTTCTTTTTTTCCTTTTGGTGCAACTGCAACATAAAGAAAGCGAGGCTGCTGGTGTGAAAAGAAAGACATTTCTGCTGCCATCAACAGAGAATTCTCAACGGATGAACTCTCTCTGTCACCTTGCCCTTTTTTCTTTACACGAAAAACCAACATCATTGCTTATTTTATTCTTTCATTTCACTTGACCTAACATATATATATATATATACTCTACAGTATTTAAATGAAGCAGAACAATACACAAGCTAAGGAGGTGATGACTGGGATACGGTATACATGATGCTATATATATGTATGCATAGAGTATATATGATGAATCTGTACGGCGATTATACAGGAAGGATGCACGGCATGACGAGATGACACTGGTGGAGGTGGGGGTATAATGGTAATTAAGGGCATGCTAATCAGTGACGCACTCATCACATGATGGCGCAGGCGTAGGAGGGGTCGTCCTCGCAGACGATCCGGTAGCCGCCGCCGCAGGGGTTGCAGGGGTACGGCTGGGGGATGTACTGCGGGTAGTACTGCGGCGGGGGCGGCGCCGGCGCCGGCGCCGGGGCAGGCTCGGGGGCCTTGCCGCAGGAGCAGCAGTGGCACCCGCCGTGGCCGTGGTGGCAGCAGCACTCGGACGGCCACGCCGGGAACGGGTACGGGTACGGCCACGGGTACGGGATCTCCACCACCTTGGCCGGCGGCGGCGCGGGCTTCTCCTTGGGTGGCGGGGGCTTCTCCTTGGGTTTCTCCTTCGGTGGCTCCTCCTTGGGGGGCTCAACTACCACCGGCGGCGGCTGGGCGGGCTCCTCCTTCTTCTCCGGCAGCGGCGGGGCCGGCTCCTCCTTCTTGGGCGGTTCCTCCTTGGGCTTGGGCGGAGGAGGCTCCACGATCTCGATCTGCTTGATGATCTTGCACGCCTTGCAGCAGAGCTTGTCGGCGAGCTTCTCCGGGTCGAAGGGCCCCGTGACTTTCACCTTGTTGTTCTTCTCGTCGAAGTCGATGTCATCGATGCAGAACTCACCCTTCTCTGCACGATGCACGGTGCACACAGCAACAGCAAACCGGGGGCACCCATATCGTCCCAAGAAATCCACCGTATCAGTTGTGATCGTCAAACCAGCTCAAGACACAGGTGGAATGGAAGGAAGAACAAACAGAGAGGATCGGAGTTGCAAGCACAAACTGACCTTGGATCCTGTTGAGCACCTTCTGGATCTTGGCACGGCAGCGCCCGCATTCCAGGTCCACTGAGATGATGATGGTCGGCATCTGCACCGCACAGCTCCTTCGTCACAACGAAATCCTTTCCTCTAGGCTAGTTATACGCACACAGACAGATGCATCAACAATTTCATGCACACACAGAGACAGAGGAAGGCAACCACCTGTGTGATTGCAACTGATCTATGGCGGCTACCAGCGGGAAATAAAGATAAGGATCAAGGAGAGCAGAGAAGAAGCAAAGGGACCCGTTTGAAGCGTGGAACACACTCCACTCCAGAATAATAAATAAACAAACTCATTAACAGGGATAGGACAGCCGCTCTTGCCATCAAAGAGGTTTGGCCAAAGATCAAATCAGTACGTAATCTTTAAGCAATAAATTCCTAGAATTCTAATCTTAGAGAGTAAAGAGCGAGGAAGGACAGGGAGTGAGCAGAGCACCTTGATTCAGCCGGCCGGCCGGCCGGCGGCGGCAATGGCAGGCCGGGGAGGAGGAGGAGGAAGAACTGTGCTGTGAATTGTGGTGTGAAGAAAGGGCCGGGGGAGGATGGTGTGGCGTGAATACGCGGCTATATAACCAAGCACCAACGCCTGACTGCATCCCACGTCATCTGACTCATGTTGGAGGAGCCGTGGCGATGACAAAAGCAGAGGGGCGAAGACAGAGGAACTAGCAGGCAGCCACGGAAGGAGAAGAAATGAAGCAACTAGAGAAGGAATCGATAGAAAGGCCCTTTGGAAGGCAGCAGCAACCGGCGGCAACAGCCAGCAGCACTCGGGCGTCGGGCTACCTTCCCTCCCTCCACCACGCCACCACCCGAAAGCTGCTCGCGCGGCGTCGCCGTCGCGGCTGTTATTTGGCGTTACGCCCGCCAAAAAGGCTCGCTCCGAACGTTTCAAATCAGAAAAGGCTAGCTCGATCATTTTGCTTTTGTGACGGTGAAGTGAAAATACGGGTATTGCACCACTCTCGCTCAGGTGCTTTTCACGTCAGGTGAAGGCACGGTTCGTTTCGTGACGCCGATGTTGTGGGTGCCGTCGCGAGTGAGCGTGCGTGAGTAGTCTTTGTTCTGGATCCTTCTGATGATGATAAAGGCACAAGACACAGGATTTCAACTTTTGTTTGCGCCCGGAACGGTCGTGCTCACAGAGTGCCAGAAGATACGTGCACCGGTGAAGAACTGGTGCGTAATGAGCTCCAGCCTGGCGGCAGATGGTGAGCCACCGAAGAGCAGTTGTTTTCAGACGCTGATTTCACGATTACATACAGGGCCGGGTCTGATGAATCTGCATGGGGCATGGCCGATTGCCAACGCTCAACAGAGAGAGGATGACAGGAACAACAGGGAGTGAGTGCATCACGTAATAAGCTACGAGACGCTTTGGTGATCACCGTAGGACGGTAGATCACTCGGACCAGATGCCTTGGGTTCAGCGGCGTGCGCTGCTGCGACGGCGACGAGATGGGCAGGGCACCTCTCCTGCGCTGCGCCAACACGATCTGCTTAGTCGTCTGCAAGTGGCGGCACGTTGCGATGGAACGGGGGAATTCATGTTCCGTTCGGGTCCACAGCAGCGGCCGGCGTTCAATGTGACGATAACAGGAACCCGTCACCCGCACAGCGATCGCACATCGGCAACTTCTGGATGCTCTCTGGCGGCACTTGATTTGATACAGCAGGACCTCAGCAGCCTCCATCACAGAAACCGCTCCTGGCTGCTACTGACGGCCGTGTGTAATTTAACTCCTGCCCCTGTGCATCTATCTACGTGCCGTCGATTCAAAGGAGGAGGACCTGTTACCCACCTTTGCGAGGCAACAGAGGAGATTCCGTGCCTTTTTTTTTTTTTCTATGGGAGAGAGAAGAAAGGGCGATCGGCAAAGTGCCATCCATATCTTGCTCCTCACCCTAGCGTCCACCTGATCCGAAATGCGGCGCGTGGGGTCAACAAAAACCAGCAAAACAAATGGCGCCGTACTACCCTAAGCCAGCCAGCCCCACAGCCTCCGTCCAATGAACGCTGTGGATTCTAGACGGAGAGATGTGCACGCTAGTACACGGTAAACGAGCAGGCGCACGGACGCTAGCCGTGGGGGGCAGGACAGGGCATCATCTTCGTCCCACCGCGGCGGGCAAAGGGCTTGGCGTTTCTCCGGCCGGCCGCCGTCCTTTCCTCGGTGGTTGCGCAAACAGAAACAGAAGCTGGCGTGGCGTCCACAGGCCGCTCCGTCTCCGCAACAACCGAGCCCGCTCACGCGCAGTCGCTGCGTCGCCCTCTCCCAGTCCCGTCACGCCGGGCCTCGCGCGCGCTGCCGCCATCCCTCCTCTCCACTCGGCACACCCTAGTTGCCGAGCCAGCGACGCGCAGTGCCGCTGGCGCGCCCGCATCGGCCATCTCGCGCTGCGCCCGCCCGCCCGAACGGAACGATCCCATCACTGCCGCTAGCGCGTTCCCTTCCCCGGTCGCTGTCGACGGCCTCGTCAGGCACGCATCACTTCCGCGTCCGCGACACCACCCAGCATTTTCACGAGGAGGACGCGGGTGTCGGTGGTCTGGTCGCTGCTCTGCTACTTACCACTGCAGATTGAATGAACGAACAACCCTACCCTACTATGAAGGGAAGGGAGTATGATGATTCGGCGTGTCTGCACGCACCGCATCACCTGCTTCCTTCCTTTCTGGTCAGTTAGCATGACCACAGTGGCACTGACACGTGGACGACGGCAACCTTGGGGACTGGGGAGTGGAGAATCGGACCCACCTGGTGACGCCGAAAGTGCGCTTCCGGTTTGAGTGAGATTAGGAGCAAAGGAAGCTGTAGCTGGTGAGTGGTGGTGAGACATCCAGTCCCGGTGCTGCCGTCCGTGCGAGCCCAGTTCGCTCGCCGGTTTCGTCAGAAAGCGCCTCTGTTTCGATGCCCGGACGGAGTAGCCGATCGAACTGTTTGATTTGTTCTCTGCCTTTCCTTTTCTTTCTTTCTAGAAAAAAGGTTCGTTACATCTGCTCCTCCTACCAGACCCTCCATTGGTGCGCCAGACTGCCAGGCACTGACTGACAAATGCGAGTTTCCAACAGAGGCAAATATAGCTAGCTAGCTGTGGGTGTGGGGTGTTCCTCTCGGTGGAATCAGGCCAAGTACGACGACGCCACCGACCTTCCACATCGAGAGAGGATAGCGTACTGCTTCTCACACGGAAGAGAAGGAATAATCGCGGCTTGGTTTAGCAGAGGATGATGAGATGATGAAACTGAATAATGGGCTAGGCAGGCGCCGCCTGCCGGTGACAAATTAACAAGAGGAGGTGACAAAAGGGCCCGAGACAGGGACACACAGTGAATGGAGGGCAACTGTTGGGGTGGTTGCGATCTCGTCGAATCCAAGTAGGACGGGAGCGGACGGCTGGATCGATCGAAATGGAGGAGTAGGTTAGGTGCCCCGTTAACAACTTAACCACCCTGCAGGCCCGGCCTGCACCGTACAGGACGAATGGAGGAACGATGGAGTCACACGGGCACCATTATAGTGCACACTTGGATATGCAAAAGATGATACTGGTGTCTGTGTGTATACAGTGTACGGCCGTGTCACCCGGCAACAGCAACTCTCACCATTTGAAAGTAGTGCCGGCGTTGTCGTGTAGGATCATATCCGGTTTCTTCTGGTCATGCATGGCGACTAGCCGACTACAAGGCGTGCAAAACAAAACACTGCGAAACAGAACCTGCGGTTGCCTCGTGAATATACCAGAATGTATATATCACGCGCTCACGAAGATAGGGCGCAACGCAGAGTCTACGGATTTGCATTCGCTACCGGATTCGCCCTTATTGTCGAGTGCCCGAGGTACTTGGCAAAGCCCTAAACGCACTCGGCAGAGGCTTTGCCGAGTGCGAGCCACGCCGGCATTCGGTAAAGAGGTGTCGGTAAAGAAAGACTCGGCAAAGACCTCTTTGTCGAGTGTCACGTGACAGGCACGTGACAGACACTCGGCAAATCTTTGCCGAGTGCCAGATCAGCACTCGGCAAAGATATCGGCCAACGTTATTTGACGGCTTCTTTGCCGAGTGCCGACATGGCTGGCACTCGACAAAGATTTTTTATTTCAAAAATTCTTTGCCGAGTGCCGCCTCGGCTGGCACTCGGCAAAGAGTCCTAAGATGGGACCTATAGCTGATTTGATTTGATGTCACATGTTATACTAGCTCTAACATTTAAGACCACTGATGTGAACCCATAGACATAAGGTTGTGTTCGGGTGGAATATTTTGAGCTGATTTTGACTGATTATACAGATTCAGAAGGTTCAGCCCAACTTCAGCCAAAATATGACCAGCTGAACAGCCCTACAGTTGTTCGGCCGATGATTTCTTATATCATTATTGACAAAAAGGGCTGATAAGTTATAATAAAAAATCTCTTTTTATCCAATTCACTAGTACTATTATTAATATGTCTTTATTGCCTGGTAACATTTTTTTTAAAAAAATGTCTTTCCTGAATTGAATCTGACTCCAAGGATGGACATGCTCTCTATATGGAATAAAATCCACAATGTAAAGAACTAAAGGTTCTATATTTGCATTTAGTAATATGTATGTATGTACGTATAGGACTAGCCAAAAACCACACGTTGGGAGAGACCCGATGCCCACCTACTACGCTACTATGATTTTATAAAGCACATGAAAAGTGCTGATCAAACTGCGTTACAAGAAGTATGTATGAATAGAATAGGGCCATCTATCTATCACATGAAAAGTGCTGACCAAACTGCGTTAGAAGAAGTATATGAATAGAATAGGGGCATCTATCTATGACATTGCAAAAATTGAGATTAATCAAAATTTTGTGCCAAGAAAAATACAAAAAGGCAAATCAGCCCTTGGAGCACTCTGAGGTCCGGATGCAGATGATTGAACAAAACTCCGCCATACTGCTGCTTCAGGCCTAGCTGTAAAGTGCGCGACTGTACCTTCCTTCCGTTGGTGCACGGACGACTCTCAAACATTGCTGCTGCGTTTTCGTCGACCACCACCGTTTCCGGCGGGTCGCCGTCGTGGCGGGGCGTCAGCCGGAGACGCGAGTTGTCCGGCCGCCAGGCTGCGATCAAGAGGACGGACGGACCCATCTTCTCCGGCTCATAAATTTTGGGAGACTTCGGTTCGCAATCGACTATGCTCCGTGCTGTAGTATTATTAAAGCTCCACAAGGTCATGTTTAGTTTCCTAAATTTATGTTCAGATTCATTATAAAAAGAAGATTCTCAATCATATCAAAATACTGGTACATACATGGAGTACTAAATATAAATAAAATTAAAAACTAATTGCACAGTTTAGTTGTACTTTATAAGACGAACGTTTTAAATCTAATTAATTAATATTTAGATAATTATTATCAAATAAAAACAAAATACTATGGTGTTCGACGGTGCGCTACAGTGATTTGATGTGGGCCGAATCCGGCAATCTAGAACAAGGCCTAAGTACTTGGATGCATGCACGAACCGTACGATTCTCAATCATTCCTATGGAATTGAGTTACTGCAGTGTCTTTCGATTCGTAGGTGTAGCTTAAGAAAAAAATATGCAAAACTTTTCTATGTATTTGATTTGAAATAATGAAAACCATGGGGGGAAATCATCCACTGAAACGAACCTCATTGTTTCTTGTTTTCTATTTCCCAATATTTCACAAACAACTATATATAACCTATAGTAAGCGGGCCTATTGTATATTTGTATGTGTTGGGTTATGGTACGAGTCCGATTTTGGACGTCTGATTCTCAGATGCCCGTTTGGCGTCCATGCTGAGTGGGAGGCCACAAGCTTATCATATATCATGGAAAATCCTAATCGAATGAGCTAATTAATCAATCTAGTGAACTTTGACAGCATTTTCATTTGTCTTTTCCAGATACCTGAACCTAATCGTTAAGAAGATATCCCTAGGTTAGAAATAACTATGGAAAGGGAGCTGATTGTGCCCCTGAAGGAGATGGTACACTGTATAAAGAAACATATGTCCATTCATAACCAAAGATAAGATATCCCTTGGTTACAAATAACTCCGGAAAGGAAGCCATTGTACCGAAGGGTACTTCCTTTGTCCAAAAATAAATTAACTTTATGTCTGAGAAGTATCTCTTAGATTTGGCCGTTGTCATTTGAAAGCACTGTGATAATGTGATTAGCTTCTATATTAGGAGACTAAGACAAAGTTGTAGCATGTTAATTATTCTAGGACAAATTTTAACCTCTGAAGATTATTATTTTGGAACCGAGGGAGTTAATAAAGAAACATCTGTCCATTCATCATAACCTAATAAAGAACCCGCCCTAAAAATCACTAAAAAAGAACCCGTTGTGATCGGGATGGGAAATGAGTCATCTACCATCTGATATGCTAGAACTTGCTCAAAACCTGACTCAATCGTAAGTTACAGGTCCACTGTGTTGATGTTCATCAGGCTGAGAGAACCTGCAGCCGTTCCGGTCACCAGTTCCTGAGGTGCCCCCGTGGCTAGACAAGACGGCTGGGCTACAGTCTACAGCAACGACTCTGACGCTGGCTCAGGAGTTGCGGAGTCCAAGAGGGTAACGGGACCTCATCGATTTGAAATTAGATACCTGCAAACTCAAGCAACAGATGCTCCGCGAGGCTCAGCTTCATCTGCGTACATGGAATGGCATATAGGACTGCGGTGAATC
Organism: Bothriochloa decipiens; assembly: GCA_023333625.1. Classification (NCBI taxonomy): domain Eukaryota; kingdom Viridiplantae; phylum Streptophyta; class Magnoliopsida; order Poales; family Poaceae; genus Bothriochloa; species Bothriochloa decipiens. Next base: position 101,817 of record CM041628.1, on the reverse strand, counting down.
ACTTCATTTATCATTATCATCCATAAAACTCCACCTACCAACAACTGGTATCAATCAATAATCAATAATCAATAATACAACTAATTCATGAATGAAACAATGATCTCGGCCAAGGATCCAGCTTCGCCCTCCTAGTTTCTTTCCAGGTGGGGGGAGCTGCCCTTATATAAACCTTAAAACAAACGCTGCTATGCTATGGCCCATTCCAATTCTTCCCATAGTTATTTTGGGGTTCAGAAGTAACCCCTGGAATTGGCAGATCTACATCCAATGCAATTTTACAAGTTGGCCAATGTTTTTTTCTGTATTAAATTTACTTGTGGTCTGAACTTCCGTCTTGGTAGCCTTGAAGAATTGTGTTGCAAGTATTCATGGCGCGGGCATCAAGAAGGCTGTGGTTCCAGAGTTTAATCATGAAGAAACGCCAACCCCTGTTCATCAAGCGAGAAAATTGCAATAAGATATGTAAACATGTGTAGTGGACAATAGGTTTAATGTATGTATGTTTCTGAGGCAGACACTCACCACAGCAGGGCAGGGTTTTGTACAAGCTGTTGTCCATGGCATCTGGAGAATGCCTCGCAGGCCCAAGGTATATGACCATCAGCTAGCACCCTGCAATTTCGCTTTCAGTAGCTAAAGAGTAATAAAACAAACAAACAAAAAACAATGATTTGAATACAATATGAAACAACGAAGAAGTTAAACTAATCATGGCAGCAACCATGGCAGACATATGGATCAATGAAGGTGCAAGACTACTACACCCAGTCGAGGTGATAATGGAGATCAAGTGGAGTAGAGGTGATAATGGAGATCAAGTGGAGTAGAGGTGATAACAGAGATCAAGAGGAATTGGTAGTTGGAGGGGATGTTGGTAGTGGCCTTGTTTTCGGCATGCATTGGTGTGACAGAAAAACAGGAAACATAATTTTAGGTAGAGATGAAAAAAGTCAGGAATGAAAACAACTGCCGGTTGGTCAGAAATTTCTCAGATTTCAAAGTTTAACTACTCAAAATGGTGACTACAATATGTACTGAAAGAAATTAGAAAATCCAAATTTTTATAGTTGTAAACAGAAACAAGCCCCCATGCACAGGATTTTCGGTTATGGTTTCCGTCCCTGATTTTAGGCCTGTTTGGATAGAGGGAGTAGGATCCATTTAAGTATAAAGGGCGTACTCAGTGCCGTAGGCTCCCGCGCTGTGCGGGGTCTGGGGAAGGGATTTCTGCGCCAAGCCATACCCGCACATAATGTGCGGAGGCCGGGGCTCGAACCCTGGACCTTCCTCCCTCTATCCATTTAAGTATGCATAACTAAAATAAAAATTAGACCTAAATTCTTGCTTTTTTTATAGTAGCTGACAATAGTGTTTCCCACCTAAGATTGTACAAACTAGAAATCTTTCATAACTATGCAAATGCAAATCATATGCATTTCTAAAAACAAGGCAACAGTCATTCCATACAGAAAAAAACATCACCATGAAGTATGTATATATATATATATATATATATATTTTGAAATAGTACGTCTTCGAGAACATCATTTCTATCATGACAATTAGAATAACGAAGGACATAGTGGGGACATATGACTGACCTTTGTTTTCGAACAAATGAATTCCACATATGCATAATAAGCTTCTCATCTTTTGTAACATCAACAAAATCGTCAAGCATCTGCATTTCAGCCAAGTTAAAATAGCAATGATTAAAAAAAGCAGATACTTCAGCCAAGCTTCCAAAGAGAAGAACAACACAGTCTCATCTTACCCTTCTATCCTCAAAGTCGGCAATATCATCATCAACCTCGTCTTCACTATCATGATCTGAGAAGACTTGTTCCAATGGCATTGGCTACAACAAAGTGCATTAGTGTGATCGAACTAGACTTCAAATGAAGGGATTAATGCACACTGAGTCCAAGTTGTAATAACAAGGATAGTGAAGGGGCCTTTAGCCTAGTGGTTGAAGTGACCTTAGCATCCCAGGTCCTGAGCTTGAATCCCCATGGGAGCACGGCTTTCAGGCTGGGTAAAAAGGTCACTTGCTGAATTCCCCTGGTTGGCATCGATGAACCTACCGTGGTGGACAGGCCCTCGTGTAAGGGCTGGTAGTGGGTTGGGCCTCAAAGCACAGGTCAAGGCCCGAACCATAGAGGTCGGCATCCCCATGTGTGCGTGTGTATGGCTGTGGGGGTGGGGGGGGGGGGGGCAACTTAACAAAACACAAGTGAAATATTGTTGACATCAGAAATAAATCCATATATACTCTATATATTTAACCAGTGACATATCAAGTGAAAAAAAAAGTGACTACAGAGACTGTCCGACTAATCTTAACCAAGGCATATTCCTCTTCCCCACAAAGACATCTCATTCATCTCGTTTTCTTTTGTAAAAATAATGGAGAGATGAAGTTCGCAGACGAACCATTGTTTTGCTACCTGCAGACGTAGGCTGGCAGTGCTGCTGCAAGTGAGTCCTGCTCGCTAGTGCTAAGGTTGCTGGCTTGCTGCACAGTGCAGGCTGCACCGTTGCAGCTAGTGTCGGCGGCGTGGGGAAAGCAGAGAAGTATGGTGAGGACAACGAGGCGGCCACCACCGCTGCTAGGGCCGGAGGCCAGTTTGGCCTCCACTGCTCCACTGAGCTCCGCGTCTGTGTGTGTGTGTTGGGGGTTGTGGGGGGGGGGGTGCTGGGGGGCTTTGTGACCTATCTCGGCCATGGGGGTTATCTTTCCCCCACCGACCCAAGCTTTTTAATAACAAGAATATGCATAGCCAAAAATCTACAACAAAGAGGGACCAAAACTATCACAGAAGTAAACTAACATGAACATATATGCATTCAGTGATTTCATTGGTATGGAATCAGAAAGGTAGGCAAATGTAGTATAATAACAACAATTGAATACACACAAAATGTGCACAGATGCACGAAAGTTACATGCAAAGAGGTGATTGGTTTTTACTAACCTGTGCCCTGTGTGAATGGAAGAACTGACGCTTTTGCAGCAGTTGTCGACTGCCAAATAATATAAACACAAGCAAACAGTTAGTTAAAGCATGTTCCAATAGATGCACATCAAATAAAATATATTTAGTCCAACAAAAAAAATTACTTTCTGGGGTCAGATCGCTCAGCAGATAGCTTCCTCGACTTCCCAAACTGTAGCACTGTTGGTGGTGAAAGATTGCTCCCATGTACAGGCTGACTAGTGTCAACTGAAGCGTGTGCTACAGAAAGCCCTGAAAAGTTTTTACCATCAGAAGAAAAGTAGAGAACAAAACAGATGCAGAAACGGCTCAGCAGGCAGGAAGCAACATTGCATGTTTTTCTCGTATGCGGAGTAATAATAATAGTTAAAAAAAATGGAAATAACTAGTTGAACAGACAGTAGCCCAGTAGCCCTTTTCGCCTAGTAAAAGTAAAAGGTTCGACCTTCACTGTTCCTATAATTCAATGCATCAAGTGTTCAAGAAGGATTTTATGCACAATGTGAGATTATCCAACGTTCTGTGTTACAAGTGACAACAACAAACTGCTGCATTGAAGGAGACAACACACAGAGTTGCATGATTTGTTGGCACTTGGACCCAAGCACCAGGTGAGCAGACCCTGCTCTCCTTCCCTCTCCCTCTCCCCTGCTCCAAGGCAGAAGCTCAAGAACACACACACACAGCACTGCACTGTCTTCAGCGTTGGCTGAAGACTGAACCTGAATATGGTAGCAAACAGCTGCCAATTGCATTGCATTGCATTCTATTTATACAATCTAGCTACCAACTACAAAGTACAAGATGGTATGGCTGAGTACAGCCCCATCACCTTCAGCGTTGGCTGAAGATTGAACCTGAATATGGTGGCAAACAGCTACCAATTGCATTGCATTCTATTTATACAATCTAGCTACCAGCTACAAAGTACAAGATGGTATGGCTGAGTACAGCCCCATCACCCTAGTACAAGCTGAGATCAGCCATGGATATGGCTGATGTACCTCTACTCTATTCCTAGATTGGCCTAATGCCATGCTGCTGCAGTGTCCAGGACATGGAGAGCCTGAGCTGACCTTCTACCTGCCCCTTGACTGAATTAGGATGAGAAAAATGGGGGATCAGCAGATTATGTCTTTCATGATTTACCATCAGACATTCAGACCAAACATATATTTAACCAAACCAATAGGACAGGAGAACGACAGATTTCAAAGCCACGTCAAGTAGATGTGTAGTTGATGATAAGATTGTTTTTTACATAACAGCTTTAAGAAATTTCAGCAATTGGCTAACTGCTTTTCTTCTCTTTATCTTTAGATCTAAGTTGCAAATAGAGATATGTATTGTGTTTCAAATTACACATAAAGTGTAGAGAAGAAAGAGGCAGTTGTATAGCATGATTCGTTTGAACCTAGTTTGATTTGAAAAATGAACTACTGACCACGGTATTTGAAAACCAAATTAGTGGCTAGCTCAGTTTTTACTTATCATATTTATTGGTGGCACTTGTTGGGTTTCATCTCTACTACCCTACTTGGGATTCAAAAACTTTGTTGCTGCTGTTGTTCTTGACTAACTTATGCGGCAGCTTAAAAAAGTGCAGTAGTGAGCACCAATGCAATCACAAGATGCAAAAGTACCATTCTCCCTTTGCACATAGTCATCTTCAGACCCTGCTTGGGCATCTTCATGTGATCCTGATTCCATAATATGTGGGTGAACATGCCTGATTTTCTTAGCTGTGGGTTCCAACCTTCTACGCTTCTTAAACCTCGAGCTGATTCAACACAATTAGGCAACTAAACATGTAAAGCATCATTGTGTGTGTGGGCGGGGGGCGGGGTGGAAGCATACCAGTAGGAAAATGTTTGATGCCTTGGATCAACTCCCTCTGCCACAAACTGGATATAACTGTCCCATTAGTTAAATATGAAGTCTCCAGATTAAAGAAATAAACAGTATCCACCATGCATGACTATCCTAATGCCAAGCATGTAGAACCTTATTCCACAGAAAATCCAGTGAGGCATACAATATATTATTGAAGACATTTTAGGGAAATGTAGTTAATTTTCTAATGTGAAGTACTAATTGATTGTTCATGTGCCATTTGATTCTGCACTCAACAAAGAAACACAAAGCTAAGTGTTGGACTATGTGAGATTTAGGCCCATGAGGCCCATGTATGTCTGTCTATATAGCTACCCTTCCTAAGGTTAGCCCAATAATGAAAAATTACAACTTTGACATGGTATCCAGATAGGTTACCTTCTCTCCTCCTCCCACCCCAGCCGCCGCCGCCGGAGCTGCCATGGCCGGCCGGCCACCTTCTCCTTCCCCACCTCCACCCTACTGCTACCACTTCCCCCCTCTCCCATCCTCCCAAACGTGGGCCCAAATGGCCGCCGCCGCCGCCGCCGCCGCCCTCAGCTCGTCCAGCGCCGCCGCCGCCGTCTCCTCTCCATGGCCGGCCGCGGGAGGTGCGGGCCACCCTCCGCCCCCGCCGGACTTCGCCCAGGGCGCGCCCCGCCCCGGCGCCGCGCCTCTGCTGATTGCCGCGGGCGGGGGCGCGGGAACCTGCCCGGGCGCGGGCCAGCAGCCGCCGCCGGGCGCCGGTGGCCAGCAACTGCCGTTGGGCGTGGGTGGCCAGCGGCTGCCGCCAGGCGCAAGCGGCCTGCTGTTGGGGCCTGGCGCCGGTGGCACTAAGGACGCCACCGCGAACGCCGTGCCCAACGACGTCGTCACCGATCCCACCACCGACGCTGCCGGCACCCTGGTTGTGGCCGCAGAGGTCCCTCCCTTGGGTATGCCGCTGTGGACAGCCACTCCTCGCATCATGGCGGCGACTACAGGAGTTGGGGCCGGCACCAACCCTTTCCCTGCTCCACCTCCCCCACAGCTCACCGTGGAGCGCCCCGAGTCCGCCCTCTCCGCCGCCCTCGCTGCTGCCCGGGCTGCTGCCGCGGCAGGGCAGGCCCGTCTGTGGGAGGTTGTCCTCGCTTGGGAGCGCGAGCGTGATGCGGCCGATGCCCTGGCTCGCCAGATCGCCGAGGCGGAGTACCGCGCTGTTGCTGACGGCGTGGCTGAGGCTTCCTGGCTCCGGCAGCTCCTCGCCGAGCTTCACAGCCCTATCTCCCGGAGCACGCTGGTCTACTGCGACAACGTCAGTGCAGTGTACCTCTCCACCAACCCTGTGCAGCACCAGAGGACCAAGCATGTGGAGATCGATCTACACTTCGTCCGGGATCGGGTCGCCATCGGCGATGTTCGGGTTCTCCACGTCCCGACCACCTCCTAGTTCGCCGACATCTTCACCAAAGGTCTCCCGTCCTCGACCTTCGCCGAGTTCCGCTTCAGCCTCAACATCTCCGGTGGCTAGTTGCGTCTGTGGGGGGCTCGTGGGTTGTACTTCTTTTCGTGTCCAGTCTGTAAACTCTGCTGCGCCGGTAGTTCAGACTGCGGGGGGGTGTTGGAGTATGTGAGATTTAAGGCCATGAGGCCCATGTATGTCTGTCTATATAGCTACCCTTCCTAGGGTTAGCCCAATAATGAAAAATTACAACTTTGACACTAAGAACAGCATAGCAGTAGTAAAGACACGGATAGAAGAACATTAAGGCGTATCTTGAACACATGCAAACTAGAATTAAGTTCATTAATTATGTCTCTAATGTATTTCACAGTAACAGTCCAATATCATATCACCAATTTACCTCAGTTTTCCAGGCATCAGCCTTCAGACTAACATTCACAGCCTGGCACTCTTCAGATATCTGTGTATGGCAATAAATAAATATGTTAAATTACAAAGATCATATCTGTGTATGACAATAAAAAAAAATATATTAGATTACAAAGATCAAGAAGATTTTGCAATGGGTATTCCAGAAGTTTACATACCCAGAACTCATAGTGGAACAGGTCATGTGTTGAGTTTAAGTGCCATCCCAGGCCCTAGAATCACCATAGTAATGATATTAGATACAACTTGATAGAAAGCCAAAGTGAATGTAAGAACAAACCAATTATGAGGTGTTAAATAATTTTAGGATATGTGCTTTATCATAAAGTTTAGCAGGTGAGAATCTGACATGATTGACCACATATAGCAGCACTAAGTGACATAAAAGGGAACTCTGCTTTAGTTTTTACCTTGAAGCTTCCACATTGTACCAGGCAAAACGGGCATGTAAAATCTTCAGAAACTGTTAAGAACATATCAATGGGATGTATAAGTCAAACATAAAAGCAACAAAGAAGAAATAATAAGAAATCTTGTCCATCGATAGATGTCCCAAGCATTAAGCATTTTTTTGTCTGTGGGTTCGTACATCCTAATTACTGTAGAATGAATAGTAAAGTAAGCTACTTCACTCCGTGATTCTTAGCACACAGGTTTAGTAGCCTGGCAACAGCTAAAATGGATGCAATAGAGACAGACGGGGGGAAGGGGGAGAGATAGAGCGAGAAGGGAGAGAGATAACCTTCAGTCTTTTGCATTGTATTATTGTAGTACTTGTAATTAAAAAGTACATTTCCAGCTCTTAACCTGCGCAACACAAAATTACTTGATAATAAAGCATTGATTTAAAGGAAGCACCAAAAACTAAGACACTAGGTAGGTTCTTTAACAATGCAGCACAAGCTGTTAGCTGCCATGTTCTTTAACAAGAACAAGCAATTGAAAGCTGCATGTAAAAATAATACTGGCTGGGTGACCAAACGAAACCTGCTTTGCAAAATATGTAAAGAGAAATTGAATGATGCAGCAAGAATAAGGACAGAGAAGTTACTAAATTCTAGAAAGGGGGCTATGCATGCATTATAGTTACCTTATGATTTGTGGTAATAACGAAGGTGGGACATTATTATATGAGTAATTACAATAATAAGGAGACAAAAGTAATTCTCTTGCACCAGCCTCTTCCGTGGATATGGATACTTGTAATTGGTATGAACCCTGCAACAATAGAGCTTAGTAATCTCAGTAAAACTTAAGGTGTCGCATCCTGCAGACAAAATTTACTAAAATTCATCATTAGTTACAATTACAACTGATAACAGGCTTCAGTTCCCTATATGTATAACCAAATAGTGATTTGCAAAATCTTTATTTCAGCATTTAAAATTCATTAAACTTTTGAATCTTGCCCCTCTTAGAAGTTGAAATTTTGCCAAAATCACGGACTCTTTTTATTCGAAAGAAGTAAATTGAGCTAAAAGATTGGTGGGGCAGGGAAAGTTCCTCTAAATTTGAAGATACTTATCAGATTACACATGGAAGGAAGAAACAGGAATGACCTTACCGTAGCATCAACCTTATGAGAGCAAAATGTCAAGCAACTGTCATGTTCCATAAATTTTGGCTGCATGCATTAAAAAAAAGTGTAACTTTCAACAAAAAGCAGAGAAGATAGCAGTCTCTGAAACATGAGAAACAAAACATGGAGCAAAGCAGAATCAATAGAATGTTTCCTGCTATGCGGACTCCAACCTGTACCATCAAATTCAAGTGACTTATCACATGGATTGCTAAGTTGAAAGTTAGTTCGTATAGACTGCCACACATACTTTAAGATATGGAAATCTGTAACCCAGTAGGTCCTAAAATGGTAAAACACCATAACACATCCTCCTCTTTAGTGAACAAAAAAAAGGACGTACCCAGTGCCGTAGGCTCCCGCACTGCATGCGGGGTCTGGGGAAGGGAAAATAGCTAGCAGCCATCCCTGCACAAATGTGCAGAGGCTGGGGCTTGAACCCTGGACCTCTTGGTCACAGGCGATAAAGCTCTACCGCTTGCACCAGAGCCGCCCTTCTCTTTAGTGAACAAAGAGAGAAATTTTCTCTGCTTTTTGCTCCGTGATACTATATTTAAAAGAACAAGACGAAATTTACATGAAATGCAGAAGCACAAACAGTTTACTTTAACATACCTCAAAGAAGCTTGGGTTCATTGTAACTGTAGAAACCAAATCCACAGCATCTCCCGTACTTAAAGTCACACATTGCTCCAAAGAGGATGCAAGAAAATTAGTCGGTATTTTACCCCAGGAACATTTCCCTTCAAGCTCTGTTTAAATGCATAGCAAAAATGGCTGTTAGTCAATTGAATAAGAATACACATCTACAGTTCATTTACTTTCAACAGCCTATATTCTTAATAATTGTTTTACGATACTAACATAATGAAAGTAATTATGTACTTTGTAAAAATGGTAAAAAGAACAATGAGGATCTGCTTGACAGGAAGAAATGTCAATCTGATTCCTAATAAAAAAAGGACTTATCAACATGCTATCCCGGCTAGACAAGTGATCACATAATGTCAGAATATCCTGTTCATCTGATCATTTCAATTACAGTGCAGCTGAGCACCATAGAAGATTTTTGCTAAAATAACAGAGCAAAAGATTCTCTAAAATGGCAGGGTACTCTCAAAGTTTCCAGTTGAGTAACAAATTTACAACAGATTGATTTCTTCCACAAATCCACATGAACAAGAAGGCTTTTGCATACGGCTGTGGTTTACAGAAGCTTTAGGTAACTTCTGCTCTCAAGGGCTGAGCTGGATGCCTGATACTCTCTCCGTTCCAAACTATAAGACGTTTTGGCTTTTCTAGGTACATTGTTTTTGCCAAGTATCTATACATAATATATATCTAGGTGCATAAGCGAAGGGAGTAATGTGAAGTATGAACTGGATTAAGAACATATTGAGCCAGTTTAGTCCAATCGGTTCTGAAGATGAGAGCAGACCCAGAAGCCTCAGGTGTTAGACTGAAAGAAGCTTCCCCACCCACCTCTTGGGTATAGGTGGTACAAGAGCTAGGCATTTGAGAAGACAATTAAACCTACAATATAAAGAAGCAATGGACAAACGGCTAATTCAAACAAAGTGGAAATAGAGGTTCAAGTCACCACTAACTACATGTGAATAGGTTCCTAGAGAATTTTCTGCAATTTAACTTGTGTTTTGTTGACTTCTGTCTTAAAATATTTTTGTTAGCCAACTGTGCCATTTTGTAAAAAATAAAAAATAAAGTAATTTATTGTGGCACATGCTGACCATCAGCCATAAATGTCAACAAGAACTTACTTTGGAGGGAAGATCCTTCCACATCATTCTCAGAGCAGCTACCTTCACCAATAATTTGTCCTACTTGCTCTATTCAAATAGAGAAGAATTTGATGACCAGCAAATGAGTGAAAAGGACAAAAACCCACATAAGATGCACAACTTACCACTGCTAATAAATATAATGCTAAGGTTGCGAGCACGGGAGGTTGACAAATTCTTCACATCAGGGATGATGAATGTGGCTTCAGTTTTGCCTTCATTTCCAAATTCGCTAAAATTGGTAAGCACACAAATCCTACTGAATCGATATATCGGAGAATGCTGAAAAATGAATCATGCATCAGAAATAAGATCCAATAGTAGGGAAACTTAAAAAATCATTACTCGTTTTCACGAACTAAAGAGAGTTACACTTACTCCTTCAAGCGAAATATTACTGGTAGGTCTAGCTAAAAGTACATAAAGGGGAAAGATATTCTGTGCTTGTGTATTTGTACTTGCAGAAAGTGATACAGTTATCTGAATCCTGCATTGGTAGAGATAAACTGTCAAATGCGGATCAATAACAGCAACAAACAAGTGCGTTGTTTGAACAGTGCACGTGGTTCATCAAAAACATAACACCTGAGTAATTATTTACTATGCATAAAGAATATGAAACCATCTAGTTAAGACGCCTACTAAAAGTTGAAGACTTGGAAGTATAAAAAATACAAGCATATCAGTGTGTAGATTGTTGGTTATTGTTGTTTCTTCTCTTCCCCAAACCTCATTGACATTTATGAAATGTTTTGGTCTTATTAATGAAAAAGTGTGACTAAATTCAGAGCAATTCCCTTATTTAGCTGCTGGGCATTCAGAGCAATAAAAGACTCCAGATTTCCCACACAAACAAATAAATGACTGTAACTCCAATCATTTGACACCAAAATATAATAGATTAATCCTACAATCTTTGGACTGTAGTTAAGTAAAAACAGAATCAGGAGAAGACAAACAATTAATATTGTTTATTCTATGTACATAGTTCCCAAGGAATAGTAAAGGAAACTGGAAGAGAAACTCCAATAAGCCTCAAACGATCTTACAACGGCGACAGCTAAAAAGGTAACTAACAAAGAAACTATAATCCTAATCCTAAATTGGTAATTTGTACCGCTGGTGCTGGGCACTCTTGGCTGTGCCCATGCCCATGCCATGACAATAAGCATAAGGGACATAGGCACCATATTGATCCTCACTTATCAAACTGTTGAATTGAACATCGAACAGTACACAGCAAGGTGCAAATGTTCAAAATACTTGACAGTTCATTTAAGGGCCGAACCTCTTTTTTCTCCTTGCCTGTATCTTATATAGAAGGGATCTTTGAATAAAAGGGGGCTGCCAAATATAGAGAATAATTATTATTGGCGTCTCATAGCATGCACAGATAACAATTACTTGTAAGAAACAGTATGTGAACTATGACAGGATTGCAATTGTAAGATGAAATTTACATTTTTAACGGCTCGCCTCTGGATAATATTGTACAGCTCAATTGGCTTGCAATACAAGGCAAAACTTTTTTCTGCAGCGAGTTGCTCATCTGGAGACAATCGAGACCTAGAGTGTTGAAGGCACATCTCCAATATTCCTGCACAGAAACACAATGCACATCAACTAACATAAGTACAGAACCCTCTGTCAAATCACTTACGGAACAGCAATGGCAATACTGTCATGGTTACAGGTCTCTAAAGCAGCCTTGTACAAAACAAGTTGCCTAGTTTCAGAATCAACCAAGTTAGGTGCCACATAAATTTCCAGTGAGCAGCTATTTTAAACCTATCTGCAATGGAGCTTTTCACTGCATGCTCACACCTTAACATTCCGAGCTAAGATGTGTCGCAATGCACCACCCAAGTCTTTGAACAATAATGCATACATAATTCTCTACAGAGCTGTTACCAATCATGCACCTCACAAGCGATACGACCAACAAATTTGGACAACCCAGTGCAGCAGCGAATGTCACTTGGGTGGTGATGATACACTTTTTTTGAAAATAAATATCAATCACCCCCACCCTAATCGAAACGTGAATGGATAGGTCTTGATGATTAGGTTAACACCACCAAACAGCATCAAAATCCAGGACTAATTTAAGGAATTGAGTCTGATACTCTGATTAGAACCAAAAAAAAAAAAACAATCCAGGAAGCCCAGGATCGCTAGGACGGGAAGTAACAGCTCTCACCTGGAAGATAGCACCCCCACTAGACCGAGAGAGAGACAGCGGGCGGCGGCTGGAGGGTTTGGCCCGGATAGGAAAGGACCGGCGGCGTTGAGCTCGGCAGGGATGTGTTGAGAGCCTCCCTTACCCTGTGCAGTTGAGGTGGAACTCTGGAAGTGGGGAAGGGAGGCGGGCGGGCGAGGGGTCGGGAGGGCGGCTGTGGGGGAGCTCGGCGTCGGAGAAACGGCCGGTTCCCCACGCCGCGAGCCCGAGCTCCGGTGGCGGCGATGGGGAACAGGGAATTGTGAGGGTTTGTTGGAACGGGGAGCTTGCTCGGTCTGGTCGAGTCGATTGCTGCTGCGAGCGCGTGGTCGCGATGGAAACGGGGATGTGTCGGAGAGCTGCTTCTCGATTTCTCAGCCGTTGGATTGGCTCTGCTGCCTGATTTGTTTTCGAACTAAGTATTATTAGCTATCTGATGTTCTCTATAATAACTTTTGCAAAATTATTACTTGTTTAGCTTGGTGTGGATTCATTGGGGACCTGATTAGCAATGCTCACATCACATCATCATCATGCTTAAAAAGTAAAAAGCATGCTCATTCACTTGAAGTCTTCAATTCAACCGTACACATGTACCTAGCTTCAAGCCATAAACACCTAGAAGATTAACATCTCTAGTAAGGTCGACAAATGACATATCCATCTAGTGGTCTACACATCAAATAAAGATGTGAGTAGTTGTTTCAATGTCTAAGTTTGGCATGCCATATGTTTGCCTATCTTTTATCTAAAAAATGCCATATATTTGCTTTAAAATCCGCTTTTATTACAGCCAGATATGTGGAAGACGTATTGTCTGTCACAACCACTTCTATTGGAACTTCAATACAGTGAATATAGACCGAACATATGTTTGTGGACTTTACCATAAAATTTTTCCAAATTGTATCTCATATCAGATTTCCATATTATAACACTCGAGATCATACTCCTAAATCCTAATGTATAAAAACACATGTGTCCATTAAAAATACCACTGGTTATTAAAGTAAGTCTTTTGAAGTACTTAAAAGAAATAGAGAAGTGTTGAAAATGAGTTGTCAATAGTGTTATGTCCCATGTCATCATCTCTAAATAGTAAAAACAATTTAAGAGGAAGGGAGTAGTAGAAAACTATTATATTTGAGAGTTGCATATAGTTCATTCAGGTCGCCCGTAAAGGAATAGATGTGGTCGGTCTCCACAAAGTCCGCTTTGGCATTGAAGATGGATAAGATATAAGTCGTCCACATGTCCTTACAATTTCAAACTTGAGAATAAGAAAAAAAAATGGTGTTTTTCTACATAACCATTAGAGTTTAGTTTTTTGCCGTGCAAAGTTTTTGATATGCAATTATACATTAAAAGCACGTATCCAGTGACATAGGCTCCCGCACTACGGGGTCTGGGGAAGGAAAAATAGCCAACAGTCATCCCTGCACAAATGTGCAGAGGTTAGGGCTTGAACCCTGGACCTCTTGGTCACAGACAGTAAAACTCTACCATTTGCACCAGGGCCGCCCTTCATATGCAATTATACATTGGTTATAGTTTTTTGGATTCAAGTTCTTTCTATTTTCGAGAACTAAATCTAAATTGTTTTGAGAGTCGAGGAAACCGGTACATCTAGTTTTAGAGCTAGAGGAGGAAACAAAGACGCTGGCATTGAGTTAGGGACACCAAAAAAAATGTTTTTTGTGTGCATCTATAAATATAAACAATATATACCAGGTTCAATCACAGCACAACAGGGCAGAATATATTCCACGGGCCAATGTCCATCAGAACTGATCCATCAGAACTGACGCTGAGCCCAGTCCGCGTGACTTCTTCCACTGGCCGAATTCCTCGGCGTGGAGAGTGTGGAGACTGTAGACATCACCGGCTGCGCGCGCGGCCGTCGTCCGCAGACTGCCAGATACTGCAACTGACTGCCAGAGACTGCACCTGCGAGTAATGGCATTGACGTGCACGCCCGATTGGCGCCAGTGCCAGCCGCCCAGCACAACATCAACGCCCGTGACGCCGACGCCGAGCATGCGTGAGAAGGACAGTGAGAACCCGGACGGGAAGGTGACGGCGGTGGACTGGAGTGAGAGGCATGCTGCGAGCTGACGGCGAGGCAAGCATCTATCCAATATCGATCTATCCCTCCGGCGACAGGTCACGGCCTCACGGGTGGCGGCCGTGCATGCCCCGAGTAGGGTGGATTTGGTTTGACGAATCCGAGGATTTGGTTTGACGAATCCGATCAACGGATCCCGCCCACCCGTCTTCCTCGGCTCCTTGCATTGCAGTTGCACCGGTGGCCCAGCAGCGGCCATGGGGGTCCTGCACGGGACCGCGACCCAGCACAAAAGCCGAAAGCTAGGGTGCAAAAGTGTCCACGACCCGGGTGGGGCGGGGTCAACGCTGCTGTTCTGCCTGTACGCTGTGGAGCAGGAGAACACTGTGCTGTGCTGTGCATGGAGAGTGGACGGAGGCCTGGGCCGCCTGGCTCACGCTACGCTATTCGCTAGATGCCCCCCTAGGCCCGTAGGCTCCCTACTTGTACCCACAGGACTTGCTCGCTAGAAAGAAAGTGCGTGCGTGATGCCACTGCAAGTCGATGGGCTACGCGCGCGGCACGTTCGTCTTCGTCTCCGCGAAACCTTTCTCTCCTGGCTGTAATCGCCCAAGCACGGCTGCGGAGCCGGAGCGCGTCTCCTCCCGGCTGGCTCCTCGTCGGCGCCGCGGTGGCGCGCGCGGGGCCACGGCGGGGCGGCAGGGGCCGGGCGGGCGCGTGGCGTCTCGCGGCGCGCACACGGCGGCGCATTCGCCGCGCTCGCGCGCTCACGGCCACGATATATGCAGGGGCCGGTGCGGGTGCATGCGCACCACCACGGTACGCTATCTGTGGCCGGTTGGCCGCTCCGTCTCGCTTTCGGCCTTTTCGCCGGTGCGCACTGGCACAGGACAACAGCAGGCGGCATAACGGAAAGCGAGAGACTGGCTGGTCCAGGCCATGAAGACGGAGCACACACTATGCAGCTGCTGTTGGAGAAGAGCCAGCTGCCGAGCTCTGACTTGTGTGCTTGCTTCCGATCCGCTGCAAGGTGGCTGTCCGATCGATCCGCGTGCGTGATCGGGCTGCGCGACGGAACGGACGTGTGCGGCCGGCGTAAGCCCGGGCACGTTTGATGGTCCTGTTAGCGTGTGCCCGGGCTGTTCAGTTCCACTCAGCAGCTGCACCAATTGCAAAAGATGATTTGCAGAAACGGGTAAGGTGCCATCACCAGCCAAGCTGTGCTAAATTTGGGTCCGCACATTTCCACCCTTGAGCTGCAGCCAGCACAAGAGCATCAGTGCTTGGTTTGTTGGCTATGGCTGCTAGACACGAATCAAATGATTCCAAGTCAATTGGCTTCCAAATGGGTGCTTGCCTGCAGGTTCTGTCTCCTAATACATTTGCATGCATCTCTCAGGGAATTATTTTTGTGGCCCTCTTACCCTACAACAGGTGTTTAGTCAAAAAAAAAAAACATGGTTACGTGGACATCATTTTCCTAGTTAGAGGCATAGTTGTGAAAAGCCTAATACACCTTCAATTTCCGTTGCTTGTTTTCTATGACATGAAGGGTGGCGTTTGACGATCGTTGCTTCTGAGATTTGTTGATTTTGTGTTTTTCTTGTGGTGTTGGTTTTGTCGTCGTCTACTTCGTGATGGTTTTGCTTTGATGTTTTTATGTGGAACTCTTCTTCTCTGTTAATATGACGATTTGATCTTGAGAAAAAATAAACGCATGTCCTAAGGATGCAATGCAAGACTGCATGAGCACATATGGTTGTATTTGGTAATGGCACAATGTTTTAAACCACAAAACTGAGAACATGCACATGGCGCAATGGTAAGGGGTTGTTGGGCCTGCTTGCTTCCTGGGCACACCACACTGGTCACGCGTCTAACACTCGGAACGACTGAAGTAGGTGTCACGACACTTAGAGAATTTTACACTAAAGAAGCAAAGTGCTCTTTTAGTTCTCTATTAAACCAAGAAGCAATTATTTTACAACATGGCAGGCCACACATTAGGCGTGGTAAACCATAGTTCATGTGTGGGTGGGGGAAGGGCCGGGAGGGGGCAAATGCCCCTGTGATGTGACTACCGATGGTAGGAAGCTCATACCTACCCCTAGGTATCCGCTTAAATGGACACTTGCAGGACAATATCGGCTTCTAATTAGGATAGTAGCAATTCTCATCCACATTATCCATTCATATCACATGCTCAACCTTTCTTTTGTCTATAGACCGAGTCTAAACAAGAAACAAATAGAGAGGATACAACAAAAGCTAACAAGAGATAAGATGAATTGGAAAAGCCATCGCGCTTGAGGTGTCTGGTGGTGGAGAAGCTGATGACATACAACACTCTGCATGTACTGGTGAGATTGAACTCTCGAGCTCTACTAGGCGGATGCGATGCATGCTCTCAACTTGGAACAGTGGGGAATAAGCTGCTCATGCTTAGCCATGGCGAGTTGATGATACACCACACTTGTATGGGGCAAAGGCTGAGCTTCTCAGGCTTGACGAGGCTAGCACAACATGTGGCATGGGTTGAGTACAACGCGCGACTCAGACTTGAGGGCACATAGAGTACTTACTTAAATTATCCCCACTATCCAATGATTATGCCTGGCTCGATTTGGGTAATTTGAGAAAGATGGACATCAATTGCATGGGTTGAGGTACGGAGAAGCCCTGGTGTGTCGATAACCTCTCTAATCGTATGGAGATTGTTGTGTCAATTCTGGATTCACACTTAAGACTCCGTTTAGAAGAGACAAAATTTAAAGACTTCTTCCTCGTCAAACATCTCGACGCTAAGACTCCGCTTCAAAAACAAATGTTCTTCTTAGTGAAATATCTCACGTGGGGTTTCCAATTTTTTTCTTCAAAAAAATCAAATGACGCCGAAATCTGTCGAGTGCTGACCTCTGAATTTGGCCTCGGCAGAAAACTGGCGTGCTGCTCAATCGTCACTCACTCACTCAGGAGTGCTGCAAAAGCTGCCACCCTTTAATGCATCTCGATTCTGATCTCGATTCTCGATCTCATGTCAGGCCTTGTTGACTCTTAGTTTCAGCATTTGTTATTATAAAAAAAAGATTCTCCGTCATATTAAAATACAGGTACACACATAGAGTATTATTAAATATAGATAAAATCAAAATCTAATTGCATAGTTTAGTTGTACTTTACGAGACGAGCAATTTAAGTCTAATTAATTAAAATTTAGATAATTTTTATTAAATACAAATAAAATACTATAAAAATTCTATTATAATAAGGCCACAAAAAGTGATTAGGCAAAAAAGTGATTGGTACTGCGCTCCGCTGGGTCTTCCGCGGCCGCCGGGCACGCATGGCAGTCTGACACACTGCCGGCGGCACTAGTCCTATCCGCTGTCCGCCGGTACCGGTAGTCACAGGCAGTCGTCACTCGTCAGGCTGAGGCAGCACGACGCACGGGCACCACCCATGTGTCCTCGCAGAACCGGATGCCCTTCTCCTTCTTCTCGGCATCACCCAGCGGCGGGGCTCTCCATTGTCCATGCGAGAGCATGCGCATCGCCGCCACTTGCTCGTTTTCAGCGCTCCAGTTCCTTCCCCGCCGGTGACATCGATGGTTGCGATCGGCGGAGTACAAAAATTCTTTTTAACAGTCGCGTGGATGGATGACGAATATGTGCGTGACAAGGAGACTTCCCTTGCTCTGCGCCTTACTTTTTTAAGCAAAACGCCGGATGAGGAATATATGAGCAAATCAGCCCGGCACTCGACACCGTGACGACGGCACCAGATCCTCCTCTCGTCTGAGGTCCAAGGTTCCATCTCCGATTTTTCTATGCAACAACCAGCAAACCATCGTTTGATGTCATGCATCCTAGGACCTAGATTAGCGATTTCAACATATATATATATATATATATATATATATATATATATATTATTTATCGTCCTGGTGTCCGGCACGAGAGGAGACAAGCAAGCTAAGCAACTCGCAAAGCTTGCAAGCACTAGTACAAAGAATCGCCGTACCATTGCAATGGCGGTACATGATGCGCTTCCTGGCTGCAAGGAAACCACACACCCAAACTCCTGCAATGCAAAATGCAATGCACAGGGCCAGCCAGCCAGGGGCCCCTCTGGGTGAAATCAGCTTTGCACATTGCAGGGAGAGGATTAAAAGGCGGCCACAGCACGGCAGCCTGCCGAGTAGCGAGAGGCTGCTTTCCAAAGCACGATGGATTTGGCGCCAATCACCGGGTAAAGCGGCTCGCCGCGCGCGATTAGACTAAACTCGTGTGCCCCGGCGCGCCGCGCGCGTGCCCTCGCGCGCCGGGGGTGCAGCCGGCGCGTGCCTCGCGAGGTGCCGGGTGCCCAGGTGGCCGCTGCCCGGCCCGTCCGATCCCACCCGCGGACGGCCACGATGCCCAAGCTCTCCTCGGCACGCACGTCGCCCGGAGTTCCACGGGAATGAACCGCGCCCGTACGAGGTGGAGGTGGAGGGGAGCACCGCACCGGGACGGTGCTGCGGAGCGCCAGCCAAGAGCCAACGGAATATAAATAGGGGCGAGCAGGGGTCAAGCGCTACCATCCAGGAGCCGAGAATCTCTAAAAGGCGCCGCTCCCGTCCACGCCGCGGCGGGCAGCAGCGAAGCGTCGGCTTCAGAGGCCGGCCGGCCGGTCGTCGAGAGCCAGCCAGTGGGTTTTTTTTTTTTTTTTTTTTTTTTTTTTTTTTTTTTTCAAATAGAGCCAGCCAGTGTTGTTAGTGGGGGGAGAAGGGATCGGAGAGCGAAGGGACGATGGCGCCGCGGAAGTTGCCGGTGGCGGCGGAGGAGCGGGCGGGGATGGAGGAGGAGGGGAAAGGGGAGCGGTGCGCGGTGGAGGAGGTGGCGCTGGTGGTGCCGGAGACGGACGACCCGTCGCTGCCGGTGATGACATTCCGGGCGTGGACGCTGGGGCTGGGCTCCTGCGTCGTGCTCATCTTCCTCAACACCTTCTTCACGTACCGCACGCAGCCGCTCACCATCTCGGGGATCCTCGCCCAGATCCTCGTGCTCCCCGCGGGGCGCTTCATGGCCGCCGTGCTGCCCGACCGCGACGTCAGGATCCTCGGCGGCAGGCTCGGGAGCTTCAACCTCAACCCGGGGCCATTCAACGTCAAGGAGCACGTCATCATCACCATCTTCGCCAACTGCGGCGTCTCCTACGGCGGCGGCGACGCTTACTCCATCGGCGCCATCACCGTCATGAAGGCCTACTACAAGCAGACGCTCAGCTTCGCCTGCGCCCTCCTCATCGTCCTCACGACACAGGTACCTCCTTCCTACCACTACTATCCCTGCCAAACCTACCTAGCTGGCAGCTTCAGCGCGACGCGACTGAACACTTAGCTGAACTGTAGCAAAGATTAACACGTACAGGCTACTAGCTAGCCGCTGCTTAAAATAATCATGGATGTTATAGCTAAGTAGGACTTAAGAGTTACGAATTGACTGATTTTGAATTTCTCTGTCAATTCATCTTGACATCTTTGGCACGCGAGGTAACGTGCACACTTAGTCTAGAAGACTGGAATTAAAAGTGCAGGCGTGCAACCGATAAGTATACGTCAAGATGCTGAAACCAGTCTATATCGTATTTGTTCTCTCGTTACCGGCCACCAATCATGGCCGGGGAAGAAAGCGGAAAAGAAGGTCTGAAAAATCTTGTGCAGATGTCAACATGAGACCATGCATGTGTACTAAGGATGGCCTACAAATAATTGGCAGGTTTTTGTTTGTTTGCACACATGCATCTTCAACATTTCATAGTGGGGGTGGGGAGCTATAGTTTCAGAATCACTTTCTGATTCCTGCTGGCCCTAGCTGAGAACATTTTTTTAGTGAAGAAATATAATTGAAAGAAAACATTCCTTGTGGAGGAATGTCGTACTTAGCTACTGGAAATATGGGTGTCTGTTAAATGATTAAATTAAACACTTGCAGCTGTCGTTAGGTAGAATAGAAGAGGAAGCACAAATTACTTTTGGGTTTTTATGCGTTAATTAACTGGCACTCCTTGTCCTAAGTTAAGTACTGTATAATAATCCAAAAGAAAAAGAGTTCTGTATCCATCTGGATAAACTAGAAGGGCAGGAGATGTGCTGACGCAGTTCTTCAGAGACAGCTGACGTTTTGACAGGTGGTGAAATCTCCTAACAATCTGTACTTGACTGTCGCATGGCCACTGCAGATACTGGGGTACGGCTGGGCTGGGATGCTGAGGAGGTACCTGGTCGACCCTGCCGAGATGTGGTGGCCTTCTAATCTTGCCCAGGTCTCACTCTTCAGGTAATTTATTTACAATTCATCACTCCGTTAATACTTAATACTGATGATTAAATTCTCAATTAGCAGTGGCCCTGTGTGGCTGTGTGGTAATGTAATGCTAACAATAACAATGGTCTATGGTGCTGCATGTGTGCACTACAGGGCGCTGCACGAGAAAGAAGAGGAGGGCGGCAAGTCCCGTGGCCCGTCGCGGATGCGCTTCTTCCTGATCGTCTTCTTCGCGAGCTTCGCCTACTACGCGCTGCCGGGCTACCTGCTGCCGATCCTGACCTTCTTCTCGTGGGCGTGCTGGGTGTGGCCGCACAGCATCACGGCGCAGCAGGTCGGGTCCGGGTACCACGGCCTCGGCGTGGGCGCCTTCACGCTGGACTGGGCGGGCATCTCGGCGTACCACGGCAGCCCGCTGGTGGCGCCGTGGGCGTCCATCGCCAACACCGCCGTGGGCTTCGTCATGTTCATCTACGTCATCGTGCCGCTCTGCTACTGGCAGTTCAACACGTTCGACGCGCGCAGGTTCCCCATCTTCTCCAACCAGCTCTTCACGGCGTCGGGGCAGAAGTACGACACCACCAAGGTGCTCACCAAGGACTTCGACCTCAACGTCGCCGCCTACGAAAGCTACGGGAAGCTCTACCTCAGCCCGCTCTTCGCCATCTCCATCGGGTCCGGGTTCCTGCGGTTCACGGCCACCATCGTCCACGTCCTGCTCTTCCATGGCAGCGACATGTGGAGGCAGAGCAAGTCGGCCATGAACGCCGTGAAGATGGACGTGCACGCCAAGCTGATGCAGAGGTACAAGCAGGTGCCGCAGTGGTGGTTCCTCATGCTGCTGCTGGGCAGCGTGGTGGTGTCGCTGCTCATGTCCTTTGTGTGGAAGGAGGAGGTGCAGCTGCCGTGGTGGGGGATGCTCTTCGCCTTCGCGCTCGCCTTCGTCGTCACCCTCCCCATCGGCGTCATCCAGGCCACCACCAACCAGGCACGCCGGGCCCTTTCGATCGTTATCTATTGCCGTCGTCACTGCCATCATCGTCCGATCCATGCTCATCTGAACTAAACCTGCTGATATTGTCCATGAAATTCTCTGCATGCAGCAACCGGGGTACGACATCATCGCGCAGTTCATGATCGGCTACGCGCTGCCCGGCAAGCCCATCGCCAACCTGCTCTTCAAAATTTACGGCCGGATCAGCACCGTGCACGCGCTGTCGTTCCTCGCCGACCTCAAGCTCGGCCACTACATGAAGATTCCCCCACGGTGCATGTACACGGCCCAGGTACGTAGTGATGAACCTTAGCAGACATTTCCGGAGATGCCGACTGATCCTAAACATGCATGTATGCACGGCGCCGCAGCTGATCGGGACGGTGGTCGCCGGCGTGGTGAACCTGGCGGTGGCCTGGTGGATGCTCGACAACATCGATAACATCTGCGACGTGGAGGCGCTGCACCCGGACAGCCCGTGGACGTGCCCCAAGTACCGCGTCACGTTCGACGCGTCCGTGATCTGGGGCCTGATCGGCCCGGGGCGGCTCTTCGGTCGGCACGGTCTCTACCGCAACCTGGTGTGGCTGTTCCTCGTCGGCGCGGTGCTCCCCGTGCCGGTGTGGCTGCTGAGCAGGGCGTTCCCGGAGAAGAAGTGGATCGCGCTCATCAACGTGCCCGTCATCTCTTACGGCTTCGCCGGGATGCCGCCGGCCACGCCCACCAACATCGCCACCTGGCTGGTGACGGGCACCATCTTCAACTTCTTCGTCTTCAGGTACCGCAAGGGGTGGTGGCAGAAGTACAACTACGTGCTCTCGGCGGCGCTCGACGCCGGCACCGCCTTCATGGGGGTGCTCATCTTCTTCGCGCTCCAGAACGCGAACCACGAACTCAAGTGGTGGGGCACGGAGGTGGATCACTGCCCGCTCGCCTCCTGCCCCACGGCGCCAGGCATCGTCGTCAAGGGCTGCCCGGTGTTCTGATGAATCTTCCAAGCTGAGCGTAGTAAGCACTAAGCGGTGTGTGTGTAAAAGTGTAAGGAAATGTTTGCTACGGGAGTCACGGATTCAGCCGGGCATCGATTAAACGATGCTGTGCTTTACCACTCGTGAATGTAACAACGTTTTTCACCGCAAAGACACCATTGCAGGGTTGGATTCAGAGGGAGAAAAGCAGAGGTGAGGCAGCCACAGTGTCTTTGGTTGGAACACCAGAATTTTGAGTCATCTGGAACCGACGACTGAGGTTTATTGCAACCAGTAACTTAGCACTTGCGATCTGCTGGCGTGTGCAATAATATAAACTGAAAGTCTGCACAGGTTGAAGCTCGGCGTGCCAAGAAGCATAATGTGGGCTGTGGGGAATGTCAAGTGCTTGAGTGGTGAACTTATTCAATCCTTTATATAAACAAAATATTTTTCGTTGAAAGGAAAATCAATATACAGGCTTCCAACTGGAAATGGTTTAATGTGAGAAAGACGGTGAACTTATTCAAAGTCCTTTCTAAACAGAATATAATCTGCCTTTTGCAAAACAAAACGTTTTTTTAAGAGTGGAAAGTAGAAAAAAAGGTCTATTTTGCCTCCCTCAACCTCAACTGTTGATGTTGTCTGATTTTCTTCCTGAAATCACAAAACCAAAATACTACAACATAAACTTCTAACACAACAAATCACACTCCTTGATGGTCTTGAATTCTTGATGTTGGCTTTAGTCTACTCCCAAGTCCAATAAACATTACCCACAAAATTATAAAAAAAATCTCAAAAAAATCATCAAAATATTTTTTCTATCCTAAAACTAGTTTAGTCTTAGAATTTATTTTAGCTCAGGGAAATATGGAACATATTTTTTCCTAATAAAATCATCATACTACCCCTATAGATTTTCTACACATGAGAATGAACAAACATATTATGTGATATGATTAATTGGTATATGATGATACAGTTTTTACTTCATGACATAGGTTCATGAATCCACAAAACACAAAGAAATATACGGAGTGATAAAACAGGAGTATGATTGAGTGATCTCACGTGGTGAAAGTTGGCTAATAAAAGTTGCTCTACGAGAACCTGGTTCTGGAGTACCATCATTCATCCTCACCCTCACAGATTGTACACTTAACACCTGAAAGCAGAAGGTCCTCGCATGGCTTCTTTGAACTCTGGACTGCCAGGCCTCTGAATGCTCAAAGTGGCAGCTCGAAGATTTCTTCTTCCCTTGCTGCGATGTGCTTCCTGCAGATCCAGGCAATGTGGCTGTCATCTCTGTATCGAACACGCCACAGGCCAAATCTCTGTGCTATGTCCATCCCCGTCAAAACACCTTGCCCTTCCAAGAAATCCACAAGCCATTGCCTGGCTGTTTTCATATCATCTCCCATGTCGCTTGTGCCACCTTGGTTGGCACCATTCCTTGACCTTCCATACAGTGCTGCTGCGCCCAGAGCCCCTACGGACGTGGCAGATGCAGCAGCGCCGTACATGGCCGAGGAGTCCAGCAGGTGCACCACCTCCCTGCTCAGATCAGGTATCATCTCTCCCATTCCAACAATGAAATGCGCGCCTATCTTCAGAGCAAAGGTCAGCAGCTTCATGAACTTGCTCATGTAAGGCAGCAAGGATTTCACAGTCCGGTTGTCCACTTGAATCAGGTCACAGCCGAGCTGATCTTCTACTACATGCATCTCTCTACGGAACTCGCATAGCATGTGCACTCGTAAGGACTGCATCCCAGGCAGTATTCTTGTGACCAGCTGTTTGGACCGGTTGTCTAGGCTAACAAGATAGAACATCTGTGGCACTTTCCTTTCCTCCAACTGGATGTTGTAATTCATCATGTAGTCCATTTTCCTGTGGAGTTCAGTCACAAGGTGATACTCGTAATACCTCAAGCTTGCGATTTCCTCCTTGAGGTCCCTTATCCCTTGTTCCACTCTCTTCAATCTTTGGAGAACCATCTCAACCCCTTTTGCAATGCCTAATATGGAAGGATCAACCACATCTGTTTCAGGGATGATTTCAGGTTGCTGCTGATTGTCTGGGGTGACAGCAAGTTCAGTTGCGAGGTGCTGTAGATCATAGTACCTACGGTGAAGAACTTCATGGAAGTCATCATCTGATAGCAAGTCTCTTGCATGATCTGATCCTGATTGTAAGATGATCCTTTTATTGCTTTCAATTGCACTCCATGTATGCTCGTAATCATACATGCTTTCTGCAGGCAATGACAACAGGATTTGCTTTATTCTCTTCAGAGGCAGCTGCTGCGTTTGGAGGAACCTATGTGGTATGAGATATTTTACACAGTCTGGCCTGATAATGCTTTCCTCAAACATCAAACTTGAAGACAGATTTAGTATGGTCGGGATTATCAACTTGTGGAATATCCTCACCATGTCAGTAACACTTTTGCTGGAGCATGCAAGCACATCGATGGATGAGTCTAATGTCCTTCCCAGCTCCACTCTAACATGGAAACCATTGACCACTGTATAAATAAGATTTTTCTCCAAGATGTAAACTGCACCCTGTTGCTGTCCCATGCACATGATCTTGTTGTGCAAACAAACCTGGAAAAAAGATATTGTTTCAGAAAGTCAAAGACACGCACAGGGTGTTGTCAGTACGCATTTCCAAATAGCATGCATATCACTTTTGCAGCTAAGCTAGAGGAACAGAATCTTTACCTGAAGCCTTGGAAAGAAATCGCTTGTCAAAAACATATGTATATCTTTGCATTTAAGACGCCTTCCAACATATCTGCAGTCTGGCATGGTTAAGTGCCACTTTTGAATCCCTTGTTTGCTTTCCTCGAGAATAGATGGCACTAGAAGTAATGTGTCTGGGTTTCCAGGATCCTGTTCATAACACAATTCGAGCTTCAATAGCAAATTTATGACATCATTTCCCTGGAAAGATGCACCAGCTCTCCAGTTTGACCCTTGAATTTGGTTGCACAGCTTCTCTTGCAGAATCTTCTCCAGCTTTTGTTTGCGGACAAAACCACTTCTTTCTGTCTTGATTGATTTCAGTGCAGCTAGTTGGTTAAGGACATCTCGACAGAACCAGTCACAATCCAAGATCAGTACTCCAAGCTCCTCAAAAAATATTATTTCACCCAAGTTATGCAGTGATTTTGCAACAGTACGTCTTCTTGTGTCCACTTTCTCTACGTTATCACGCCTTGATCTCAATCTTAGCACTGGAATGTTGAGCTGACATATCTCACGGAACTCAGACCATTTGATTACAGCTTTATTATTCTTCAATCTCCAGTCATGCAAAACTCTAACCAAATCATTGCATACTTCATATACTTGAGGTACTTGCTGGAGGATTGTCTTAATTGTCATCCGCAAGTGATGGGTGAGTCTACTTACTGAAACCAATGATCTTGCATCCACGGCAAAAACAGTGGGGTAAATTTCTGCATACGAATGAAATTCTTCTCTGAGCCTTTGTACAAGTGCAGCAATTGGCTGTAGCCCTTCTGGTAGATGAGCTACCTTGTCATGATGGGTGAAAACTATAGTTACACTGGGAAGAAACAACAGTGAGACTCTCTTAGCATTTGAAACCAAAAACTTAAGCCAATATATCAGTTCCAGTTCAATCTGATCTATGCTTTTGGGATACCTATTAGCAGGCTTCAGAACCAAGCTAGATACAATCATGAAAAAACATGGACCACCATGCACCAGAAACATAAAATCATGTAAGGGAAAACTCTCCTCTTGTCCACCAATATTACACATTGTCAATTTTGTGTTGCCATCAAAGAAAGCACTAGTTTTATTCTCATTGGTATACTCCATTTGCACAACTGGATTCATCAAAGTACTTGTAGCATCTATGCGAGACGACTTCAATGGGTTCATGCACTGATTTATGGAGTTATTTAGTGTGCTTTTACCTGCATGGCCACCATAAATTGGGTTATCAGTTGCAACGAAACAGTGAGAATACAGTTTTTTTCTCATTTTAGCATGTCTGAGGTATTAATAAAACCTAGGTGTTAATTGAGTGGCTAGTATCGCAAGTGAATGTGGTCAAGATTCTAGGAAAAATAAGGTTTTACATTGTTTATTAGAAACTCTCCAAGTTAAAAGAGCAAACATGTTACCGATCTAACTACTTCATTTCAGCTTACAGCCAATAACAAGGGTAATAATAGACAATGCTGAATTGCTGATGATACCTGCCGGTTCCTGACCACATAGAAAAACACGGCAGCAAGTAGGAGCACTAAGTGGCAAATCAAGAAAATCATTTGGCAGAACAAGACTCCCATTTTGACAGAGCTTCTCATAAATTTGGTCCATTTTCCCAGCAACATGCAAAGGTGTTCCATGAAGATCAATTTCTTCAATCCAAGGGTTGACTTCTAAAGTGCCCATAATGGTCTGCAGGATTACCTCCCCCTCAACTCCCTTGCAGCCTCTCAAAGACAAGCTACGAAGAGTGGCATTCCTCTCTAAACTAGTAAAGATTTTGACAACATCATTTGGCTTCAAACTTGCCAGTTGAACTAGGCTCTGGTTTGTCTCCAACATCTGCAAGATGGCAGATACACCATACTTGCCTATATTCGCTCGCTCTCCTCCAAAATTCAAAACCTTCAATGTGGTATTGACTTGTCTCTGAAGTGGAGAAAAGGTGCTAAGAGGGCATAGCAGATGCTCCTCCCCTACTCCACCAAATCTATTTCCATCCAAAGTCAAGTTCTCTAAATAGCTGTTCTTAAAGAGCCCTGCAGCTATATACACCACTGCTTTGTCCCCAAGGGAACACTTGCTAAGCTTCACAGTTTTCAGGCTCCTGTTCCGTTCAAAGACTCCTCTAAGCTCTTTGGTCCATTTGGACTTTAGTGCAACACTTGACATGTCCAGTGTTGTTACTGTGGTATTCCATGCCAGAGCACAAGCAACCCGTTGCAGCCCTGTCGAGTTAATGTTGCTGTAGATCCGCATGCTCCCAGTCTCAGGCAGGAATTCAACAATTTTACAGCTCTCCATGCCACCTTTTGTGCCACGACTGTGTCCCCATATGTGAACCTCCACTCTACGGTTGCGTGCAAGCACAGCAGAGATAAGTGGAGCCACTGTAATGGAGCTGTTGTCAAGGATGATCAACTTCTTCAGGATAAAGTTCACCTCAATCATCTTGGAGAGTTCTTCTGCCCCTTTGGAGCCTATGGAGTCCTCCCATACTTGGAACTCCTCCACACTTCTGTTGTTTGTCAAAGCTGAAGCAAGCAACATGGCTCCAGTTGATCCAATTCTACATTCAGAGAAAACAACTGCTTTGATGGTGTTGTTCTGGTGAAGCATTTCC
The DNA here is from genome assembly GCA_023333625.1 of Bothriochloa decipiens. Taxonomy (NCBI): domain Eukaryota; kingdom Viridiplantae; phylum Streptophyta; class Magnoliopsida; order Poales; family Poaceae; genus Bothriochloa; species Bothriochloa decipiens. The sequence continues at coordinate 73,769 of CM041628.1, read as the reverse complement.
GAGAGTAGAACAAAAGCATGTGCTGATTTTGTGCTGAACACATTCTTCTGGAATTCCACCTGCTTCACGCTTGACCCAGGGCCTAAAAGTGAACAGAGAAGTTGCAAACCCTGAATCTGCCATCCAATACCGTGGAATAGGATGTTTCTCAAATTCATGTAGTTCTCTTTGTACTCCACAAGGTGACGAAGAAACCTGTGCAGGAAGTTGACACCACTATTGTCCATGCAGACATGAACTCCTAGTGATCTCTCATTTCCATGGACAACACTGATTCCAAATTTGCGGGAACCTGGTAGAACGCGATGTTCTCCACATCCTTGTAGGACTGCAAATCAATATCTCCAATATCTCTGGCATCATCCCTCTTAGATGGTGACGTTATCATGATCACCCTATCACCCATGCTTAGGAGGGGATGGAGGGTAGATGAAAGAGAGAGGCTAAGACAATGGTTGCTTGTATCATTCAACAAGAATTCAGATGTATATTGCTAAGGAACAATATGCTTTATGAAGTCAGTTGTCACATCTTGCAATACTGAAGGTGGTGTGAAAAGACAACACGAGGAAAGAAATCAGATTCCTGCCTTGTCAAGGGGGCAACCAGTAAACTAGATAAAGAAAGGAACAATCTTTAACTTTGCTGACCTGGAAAGACAACCAGTAAACTAGATAAATTAGGTTCAACTACTATAAAAGATTCAGAATACAAAATCATGAGAAACAAATAACATTAGTTCCAAAGCAGCCCCTGAATTATTTAATTTATTTCATATAATAATATACCATGATCTCAAATTTTTCTGTTGTCTATATCACTATATGTGTGTGTGTATTCAATATTGCCTATGTGCAAATGTGCAGAATCAGCACATGCATCATTCAGACAAAACATTGTGCTATTCAACCTTTTATTACTAGCATCATTCCAGAAACTAAAAAGAAACTTAACTTCATTTGAACTTACATCATTAGTACAAGTCAAAATATAATGTAATTACCTTTTTTTAGTGTAGTTTTGTGTTGTTTGTTCCAGCAGTTCATTCAAAGTGAAAAGAGATTCTCATATTTGTGCATGAAGTAACAGACAGCAAAGGGGCTGCCTTTAACCTCGGCCATTACATATTAAACATCATACAGCTAGAACTATAACCCTGTAGAGTTAATCAGTTCCAAAGAAAATATCATATAAGAGCTTGAGTGCTGGCAAAGAAAGTAGAATGCATATTTCCTTACCACCAAATGCAGGTGGTGTGAAGAGATGGGATCTAAAGAAGCAGGCTGCAACAAGGATGACACTGTTCCTTTATTCGATCCTCCACTTTCTTGCAGCATCGGCTCAACATAAGAGGATAGCTGCTAGATCCTGTATCCAGAAGGCTCATGTGCCTTCTTCCCATGTACATTATGATTACCTAGTGTTTTTCAAATTTTGAAATTGACATAAAAAGATGCTAATGGATGCTAAAACAAAATCCATAAGCATGAAACATGTTTCTCGAAATTGATGCCAGATGAGGAAAGAGAAACCGTCTGCAAATAGGGAGCAACATAAACTGATGTACCATAACCATTTAAGAACGTGCAGAATTCTAACTGTGCCAGTAAAAAATAGTGAAATTACTCTGCCACACACTGAGATCCACTGCACAAGTAGAAACACTAACACCATGCTGAGCGTTGCAAATAAATTGCCAATGTTTTTTCTTAAGTAGATGCAAAGTGCATATGAATAAGGAAAAAGGATAGAATAACTGAAACATGAATCTATGCCTCTAAGAAAAATAATCCCAATCATATGAAAATTCAAGCCTTTCTAGTTTCCATGCAACCGATGACTGAAATTGGAAGAAGCAATGGTGCATAGCTGATGAGCAAGCACTAAACGATGTCTTACAGCAAGTTTTTAACTAGGCACGTGGTCCCGGTGGTGGAGACCTGATAATTGAGTCAAACAAATCTTGCTATCTTCGCAATACTGCCAGATACCATGCATCATATACCGTTAACAACTACTGGAGAAATTCAAGCAACATGAAGCATGTTTCTAATCTGGACTCTGAAAGTCTGAACTATTTCAAGTCTTGCTGTTACACCATTCACTGAATGCCATCTTGCAGGCCATAATTCTTGTCATTTTGAGCCAGCAGTCTAGTATACTGATTAGAAAAAACAGATAAGGAGGAAATGTTTTCCTGTATGCCTGAGGTATCTTCCATTGATTCAGAAAAATAAAGAGGAAAGTTGCTTTCAACTCAAACTTTTACCTTGTGGAAGCATATTGTTACTTGGGGGTTTTGGAAACATGGATTGGCTACAGAATGCAACAGCTGGCATGCTGCTCCATATTCCAATGTTTAGATTCTTCATGTGAACATCAATACGTATCTAATTTCATTTTTCACCATGTATCTGGTTTTATGTTAATGTGAATGACTGGAAGAGATTCTATTAATATGTAAAAGTGGAGAACATATTGCATCAACCAATAACTACTTTGTACAGTACTACAGTGTTGTGTTGGGGCCAGCAACACATGAGGAAGATGTAACATGATACCTGTATCCAGAATATGGTCAAAGCATTGCTATACTAAATAAACCGTGAAGTCCAGACTTGTGTCCACTGTCCTCGTGTATTGAACATATTTTAGAATAAGTCATGGAAACAGTGGACCAAGCTGTAGCAACAAAAATGGGCTCATATTATGGATGAAGAAGACCAGCAGCAGTCACGCTGATCTAACTGATCATATTTGAGAAGCCAGTGGAATATATAAAACCATTGAAATGCCAAAGCTGAAGCAAGCCCAAGCTTTCAACAGGACACATCTATGAACTCAGACTAAATTAATAAAACAGGAGGTGCAATTTCACTGTCATGACCAACTGAAAGCAGATCATCAGAAGCACATCATGCTTTGGTAGAAACACAAGATCACGGATTGAATTATTAACCAGAGGTGCATACTGTACAGTGTACAAGTACAATTTTCATATAACCTAATAAAGCACCAAATACAGAGGTTTATGGTTTTTTTTTCTCGGAATAGCACAATTTAATCAGAAGAGGAGGCTGGCCCAAGCAGCTATGAAGGCAAAGCCACCCAATGGTGCTGGTGAAGAAAACTTCCTGTCTTCAAGATACGCCACGGTGTAGCACCTGACAAAATTATCCATCCTCTGTCAATAACAATTTTACAACACAATTCCAATATAAATGAAAGATGACACAAGTACAGATTCATTTTCTTATTCAATGCCTTCTGATAATTTACAATTTGGTTAGGGAGGAAGAAATGCTTACGTTCCAGAGAAGAACACGATTCCAGCAGTGAGGAGTCCTCCGAACTGCAAACACGGCAGCAATCGGAGAGTCCATGTAAATTAACCGGGAGATAGCGTAACAGCAAAAGTATTGAAGCGGACGGCTCTGGTACTCACAACGTTGGGGCGCTTGGTGAGGGGCGCCCCGAGCAGCGCGGCGGTGTGGACGAGATGGTACAGGGACGCGGTGTGCCAAACCTGCAAAATCATTCACCCGAATTATAAGAAGCAGATCAATAAATTGGGAGGAGCAAATTGGAGACGGTAGAGGAATTCGGATGATGGAGAACGTCATCTACCTCTTTGTACGCAGGGTTCTTGGGGCGGAACATGTGCGCGCCGTAGGTGCCGAGCCCCAAAGCGGCAACCCCTGCTAAGTCAACCGCTCATCCCGGTGGTCTGATTGAGGAAACATGATTCCAGGAAGAGGAAAGGGGGCGAGGGAGAAGACGAGAAGAGAAGGGTTGGTTACCGGAGACGGCGGCCACCTTGTGCCACATCATCGGATCCATCGGCGGCAGCGGCGCCATCTTCCTCTTCTCTTTCGTTCGCCTTCGACCTCTTGACTTGCTACTGCTGTCTGCTTCAGTATTCTTTCCTCTCCTTATGTTGGGAAAAATATAATAAGTATGCAAGGAATGCATATTTATTAGCTATTAAAATTACAGTACTAACTAAATATGTAAGTTGCCAGTTAGGTTGGACATTAACTATAAAATTACAGAAAAAACTACTGAAATGGTAAGAGTACACGTGTTTTGTCATTTTGCGGTCGTTTGGGCTGCCAAAATAAAACCTGGACCAACGCTCATCTAAGGCCTAGCCCGTTAGGCCGTTACCAATTTTTTTAAGTTTTATTTACTAGCACTTTTAGGAAATTTTTTTTAAAGTAGCACTTTTAGGAATTGGTAATGTTGTGTTCGTGTTTCTCAGAAGAAAAAAAAAAGCTATGTTTATTGAAATTAATTGGGTTTAGGCATGTCATTTTCTCATCTTAAATGTTTTTATTATTTATTGAGGCAATGGACAGGTGCTATGACACTTAAACTTCTTACATCTTTACTTTTTTTTTGTCGATGCAATGGTCACATGTTATGAGGATCCAAGCTCCCCTTTTTTCTATCATTTTAGACGAGGAAATGTTTATCTATACTACTTTGATGGTTTAATTATTTGCACTGTTCTTTCCGTGTTTAGCCGAGACAATGGTTCATACAAATGTATAGGAGGTGTGAGCCAAGCTCACCTAGTCTTGAAACCAAGCATGCCGGTTCATTTTATTTAGTATTCTCGTGTCCCAAAATAATTATTCATCTCATACCTTGAGGAGTTAAAAAATATTAAGTTTGACTAATTTATAGAAAACTATCATCTCTTAACAAGTTTATTATAAAAAATATATGACACAATTAATGTAATAATGTTTATAATAGATATCATAATTATTAATCATAAATGTAAAACTAGCCCACGGAATTGCGCCACCCATCTCGCCGATCCGGCCTGTTCCCAAATCTTGCTGCGCCCGCCGAGTCGACACTCGGTCATGCCGGATCAGGCCTTGTTTAGATACGGTATCCAAAATTTACTACGTAGATTTTTATTTCTCGTCACATCAAAATGCCGGCACATATATGAAGTACTAAATATAGATAAAATAAAAAACTAATTACACAGTTTTATTGTACTTTGCGAGACGAATATTTTAAACCTAATTAATCAATATTTAGACAATTATTATCAAATAAAAATAAAATTACTATAGTGTGACGGGACATTCACTGTACAGAATTAAGATACCAATAAACAAGGCCTCACTTTGAGGAAGTTTGAGCAAGAGGACGAGGAATTCGGAAAGAAGAAGAGCTCCTCGCGTAGTCGCGTGTTTGGCGCTGGATTCGGTTCGAACCTTTGAATTCCCCTTGTGCTTGGGGCCCCGGCCGGCGTGCAGCCAGGTGCAGCAAAAAAAGGCGCCGCTGACACGAGTGGCAGGCGCTAGCCTTTGCGAAACAAAAGGCGTCTGTGGTCTGTCACTCCGTAGGCAACGAGATCGCGCCGCGGCCGCGCCTTGAACCACACTAACACTGACACGTCGGCAGGCCACAGGAGGAGTCGCAGCCATTTGAATTTCGAACGCCGCCGGCCGCTCCCCATTCAATCCCCAGCCCTCTCCTCCGCCTGCCCGGCCCTCTTCCCCAATCCGCCTCCGTCCTCCACGGTTTCGCAGGCAGAGATGAAGAAGGCGTCCGCGGCGTCGCGCTACGCGTCCTACGACTCCCCGTCCCCGTCCCCATCGCCGCGGCGCGCGGCTGCCGCGACCCCGGGAGGGCCGCACGGCGGCGGCGGCGGCAGCAGCCGCGCGTTGGTGGTCGCGGGGAGATCCGGCCGCGATCTGCTGGGCGCCAAGCCGCAGCCGCAAGCCCACAGCAACCTGGGATCCGTGCTGCGGCGGCTCATCTCCATGGACAAGAAGCCGCCGTCCTCCAAGCACCAGCTCCCGGTCCCTCCCGCCGCCGCCGCCACAGCGAAGAACAGCGGCGGCGGGAAGCTGCCGGGGTTGTCGCGGAAGCTGTTCCAGAAAGCCTCGTCCACCGAGGCGGCGGCGGCCAGGAAGACCAAGGCCCTGACGGACGTCAAGAACGGCGGCAACAACGCCAACACGCGGACGCTCGGCATGGTGCTGCGCAGCGAGCGGGAGCTCCTGGCGCAGGCCAAGGCGCAGGAGGACGAGATCGCCGCGCTCCGCCTGCAGCTCGAGAACAAGGACAGGGAGGTGGAGCGGCTCAAGGACCTGTGCCTGCGGCAGCGGGAGGAGATCAGGACGCTCAAAGACGCCGTCCTGTTCCCGGACGCGGACCCGGAGCCGGAGCCCGACCGCCGCCTCCGGGACGAGATCTCCACGCTCACCGACCAGATCCAGTGCCTTGCGCAGGAGCTCGCCCAGGTACGTTCCCCTGTCACGGTCTCGCCGTGTGTTCTTCTTTTTTGCGCCTCAGGGGTCGATCTCTCTAATGCTCTGCTGCTTGATGTTTCACTTTGTGAAGGTTAAGGCCGAGAAGCACTCGGCAAGGTCGTGCTTTGACGAGGATGGATACTGCTCTTCCCCTAGAACACCGGGGTTTAACGAGGAGACTGCTTTCTCTCTGGTGTGTTCGATTAATCCACCATCACATGATTGGCATGTTGACATGCTATTTGCGAAATTGCACCTCGATTTAAATCCCATGTGACCTGGTTATCCATTAGCAAATAGCAATATGCCAGTTTGCGAAATTATACCTTGACTTAAATCCCATGTGGCCTGGTTATCCTTATCCATTAGCTATAGCAATATGCCTGCTGTTTTGAAGCTAATTACTAATTAATCTGTAGGTTCAGCATAGTAAGTTGGGGAATCAATTCACTGCTTCATTTGCAACATGCAATTTGCATTTTCTGACAAGAGCAACTATTTGGGTTGTTGCTGTACATAAAAGATTCCTTTTCTTCTATATAATTTATCTGTTTTGTTTTAATTTATTTTATATATTACAGGGTACTGTAGAAGCAAATTGAAAAATGGCTGCTTCACAAATTAGCTAGTACTGACAGTTGCATAATAAGAAACTATTATCAGCCTAATTCCAGTGATGATACGATACATGGACTCCAGTTGTCTAGCTTTTTCTACCTTTTGTTTTTACCTTCACGGCATGACATACTTCAGTTTTTTATTCTTAATGCGATACAGCATCATTTGCACAATGCAACTTAGAACATTTTTTGGGGGCTTGTTACTTGTTAGTTCAAACTCTCCAGAGTTCCAATTATTAATTCTGTAAATATTGTAAAAGCTCTGTAGTCATTGCCTATGTCATATATCTGAAAATGGAGGGAGTGATTTGGTTGTAGTCATCACCCGAACTATGCCATACATCTGAAAACAGGGGAGTAATTTGGTTGTAGTCATCCCACGAACTATGCCATAATATCTGAAATAAAGGGAGTAATTTGGTTGTTTAGTTTCAGGTTCTGGTTCTTTTCTTGTTCAATAAGAAAAACACGGGTTCCTACTCTTCTTTCATTGGTGCAAAACAATATTTTGCAGACTCCTCCTTACCTTTTTTTTAAAACATGCACGGATTGCGTTCCACGTTAACGAGTGCCTAGTTGTCATACCAGCTCTCTCACTTATTGATGATTTATTCGTTGTTATTTTTGCTGTCTAAAACAGGAGTGCAGCATTGGGGAAGCTGAGACACCGAACTATGGTAGCCCAGATGAAATGTTCAGCAAGGATCTTAATCCTTGCCTGACCCCATGTATTGCCAAGAGCAAATCTGATGTATCCACACAGTTCCAGTCTTCCTCCCAGTTCACAAAGGTGAAACCTTTCTCCTGTTAGTTTTCGGCCTCAAGCCCAAAGTGACTTGAAGTAACGTTTTGTCATGTACATCTTGCATTTGCCAGGAATCTAGCGGTTCTCATCGTTGTAGCGGCAAGGCAAGAGCAGATAGCTCTTACAGTTCTTTTGGCAGGCCAATGTCTAAGAGCTCTGATAATCACAAGCCTACCTCAGGAACCAGCAACAAGCGACGAGTATACAAATCCGATCAAGACAAAATCAATCAGAACCTGTTTTGAGTTCACCATCATCATGAACTTGCCACCAAAGGCAGCCTCCAGCTTCTGCTCTGTGAATTATAAGCATGTGGACTTTTATGGTTCACTGAGATCAGTTTGAGACAGAGAAATAACAGTGCTCAGGATCTGTCAGTGAATGATCTTTGCTTTGTGCTTTTTTTTTGAGTTTTGTTCTTGCTTGCCCAGCTATTTGGAATGTCAGTTTGGCTCTGCTATGTCATGGTTAGATGAGTGTGTAAATTCTTTTTCTTTCAAATTTGTCCACAAAGACATTTGGATCAGGGCTTAGCTGCATATGGACCATATGGCAATGTGATATAGTATATGCATGGTGTGCCATTTGCCGATCTATGCAGGTAGCTTGTGATTTCTCAAGTGCACTTCGGTTCTGGTTTGCGAAATTATGGAAACTAGTGTAATCAATCTCATGTATTTTCTGATGTGTTAATGTTTCATCTATAGGGACTCAATTTTTGAAATATTTTAGACTAGTATTTTTTTCTTTCCTTTGGGCTTTTGTCTATGGGGTTTCAGAGGACATGTTTGTTTCTTCTTTTGCTCGGTCTTTGTTAGGCTGAGTGTGCTTTATTGTACGATTCTTTTGTCTGAGCTCCTTTACATTAGTGCAGCCGAGATTTGGCTTACCCCACGTGAGCGCCAAATTGGCTTGATGGCCTGCGTGAGTTTATGTTTTTGCACGCTAGCAAGGTGAAGCAAAGAGCATCATTTGAATAGCCATTTGCATAAAAACATTTTTTATATCTTTCACATCACAGTTATTTCTACTATATCTTATTTGCGTCCTAGAGAGTCATTGTTGTTTTGTATCTTTAGATAGCGAGAAATCCGGAATAAAAGATGACTATATTTAGATAACCGATGAAAAAAAATAGTTGGAAGCTGTTTTTTACTAAAAATCTCTATTTCTAGTTTCTACCAATTAGGAAGAATGTAGATAAAGTTGCTTTTATTTTTTTTTGAAAAAGTGTCTAGTTGTCTTGAATGGAGGTGCTCTTATTTTTGCCATAAACGTCTTATACAGAACAGACCTGTATACTGTATTGGCTAGCTGGAAGAGGTTTGCCGCTACCAAAACGTTATTAGGGTCGTCGGATGAGACGATGGGCCGCCTGGATCTGAAACCACCAAATACAGCTCGAGTCTACTGCCAACGTGGACGAGTGGACCCGAGTCCACCTCTGACCTCCGCGCGCCTCCTCCTCCCCTCTCCTCTCTCTCGATGGTCGTCTTCTCCACGACACCTCAACCGCAATCGGAAGCCGGACCCAGATCTCCGAAAAATCCCCAATTCCAATCTGCCCTCCGCCGTTGCGATCATACCTCCCAATCCGACCCCAAGTCTGCCCGATGCGAATAGCAGCGGCGATTTAGCGAACCGCGCGTTCGCTAGGGTTAGGGTTTCGAGGGTTTGCGCTAGGGTTTGGGCGCGCGATGGGGCGGTCGCGAGGGGTGCCGAATTCGGGCGACGACGACACTGGACACAGGTTCGCGCATGTCCCCCTCCCCGCTCTGCCATTTCGTTCTGCTACCCCGCGCGCTCGGAGCGGTGAGCTGACGGTGCTGGTTGCTGGTTGCAGGTCGAAGCGGAGGAGGGTCACGGGGTCAGGCGGGGATGCGACGGACTCCATTTCAGCCGCCATCGGGGGAGCTGGAGAGGGAGGGGGCAAGAAGGCGCTGTACCACTGCAACTACTGCAACAAGGACATCTCCGGGAAGATACGGATCAAATGCTCTCAGTGCCCTGACTTCGACCTCTGCGTGGAGTGCTTCTCTGTCGGCGCTGAAGTTACCCCACACCGCAGCAACCATCCTTACAGAGTCATGGTTAGTGCACTAGATCATTTGTTGCCCTTGCCTGACTTGATTTTTGAGTAGCACTCCACTATTTGTCAGTTTTTGTATTAATGCTTGGTCTCCTGGAGTCCCATGTCAGTTGTAATTCATAACCGCTTAGTTATGAGGGCACACACTAGCTGCAACTGTAGTGGTTGATTGCTTATTGAAATATTTTGAGCTGGTGAATTGAATGCTGAGACCATTTAAAATCAAACGATCTCTTTAAGTCAAAACGAAATGAAATAGAGAAATGTAGCATCCCAGGATTAATACTTAATAATCTACACAAGTACTTAGCCTTTTGTCCATGCTCTGCTGCTATAGTGCACTGGTGCTTATTATTCCTTAACCCAAGTAACTTTGTGTTTGTTTACTGAAAGTGTCTTATTCTTGGATCATTAGCCAAAGTACATCAATACTTGAACGATATTTTGCAACAGGACAACCTCTCTTTCCCACTTATTTGCCCAGATTGGAATGCAGATGAAGAAATTCTCCTCCTTGAGGTAACTTTGTGTTTGTTTAGTATATTTACTTCCTGGTCATTGAGTTTAATTGTTTACCTGTCATGATCGAAGGGAATTGAAATGTATGGTCTGGGAAACTGGCTGGAAGTTGCAGAGCATGTTGGTACCAAGTCTAAGTTACAGTGCATTGATCATTACACAACAGCATACATGAACTCACCTTGTTATCCCCTCCCGGTAACTATTTTCTTTACCTTATAATAAAATATAAATATAAATGCAATAAGTGAATTGGCACTTCTTGATTCAATGCTACCTTGTGGTTGTAGGATATGTCTCATGTTAATGGCAAGAACAGGAAGGAGCTTCTTGCTATGGCTAAAGTGCAGGGTGAGAGTAAAAAAGGTGAGTCACGATTGTTTGTTTTTTAGGTGATGGAAACAGTTGATACATTTTGTTAGTCATTTGAAGACTTGGGAGATTTTGCTTGCTGTCTATAGTTCTTGGTTTTTGTTCATGCATGCTGACCTATTTTAGTATGTGTTAGTTGGTCATAGGTCATTTGAGGCCCTGTTTGGATACCCTAGCTAATAGTTAGCTACATTAGGTGGGTGCAGCCATCTAATAGCTTTTTATTAGCTGGGTGGTCGGATAGTTTATTCTGTGCTATTAGCTAGGTTGCTTGGATCAGCTAAAGTTTTTTTTCCCTTCCTTTTTTGCAGTCCTCTATTAGCTCTATTTGATCCAAATAGGTCTTAGTGTTTTAGGTGGAATTGTATGTAGATATTTGGTCTTTGGTAGCAATTTAGCACGTGTTTGGTCATTTAATGAAATCTAGGATTCGTCTAGGTAGCTGGAATGTAGGGTCCCTAACGGGTAAGTTAAGAGAGCTAGTCGATACAGCAATTAGGAGGCGTGTAAATATTCTATGCGTTCAGGAGACTAAATGGAAGGGCCAGAAGGCGAAGGAAGTGGAGGATACTGGCTACAAACTTTGGTACACGGGTACAACATCGGGTAGGAATGGTGTAGGCATCTTGATCGAAAGGAGCCTTAAGGATGGAGTAGTTGAGGTGCGGAGGCAAGGCGACCGGATTATCCTAGTCCGGTTGGTAGTTGGAGATTTGGCTCTGAATGTGATCAGTGCCTATGCCCCACAGGTAGGTCTTTGCGAGAGCACCAAGAGGCAGTTTTGGGAAGATCTTGATAGCATGGTTAGTACTGTGCCTATCAACGAGAAACTCTTCATAGGAGGAGACCTCAACGGCCATGTGGGTGCGACTAATGTAGGTTTCGAGCGGGTGCATGGGGGTTTCGGGTATGGTAGTAGAAATCAAGAGGGGGAGGATGTTTTGAACTTCGCGTTGGCCTACGATTTGTTGATAGCGAACACCGTCTTTAAGAAGAGGGAATCCCATCTAGTGACCTTTCGTAGCGGACAACACCTGAGTCAGATCAACTTTATCCTTGCAAGGAGGGGGATAGACGTGCTTGCTTAGATTGTAAGGTGTTACCTGGGGAGTGTGTTGTCCCTCAACACAAGCTTGTGGTGGCGGATTTTCGCTTTCGGGTACGTGTCCATCGGGACAATCGGACCAAGATTGCGAGAACAAAATGGTGGAAGTTTAGGGGGGAAGCAGTGCAAACATTTAAGGAGAGGATGCTAGATGAGGGGCAGCCAACATTGAGGGCTATTAGGGAGAAGGAGTGGTTCAAGCGCCTCCATCATGACAAGAGTGTAGCCAACATTGAGGGCTATAAAATAGCGAAGAGGGCTGCAAAACGAGCGGTGAGTGTAACAAAAGGTCAGGCGTATGATGACCTTTATCAGCGATTAGGCACGAAGGAAGGGGAGAAGGACATTTATAGGATGGCTAGGATCCGCGAGAGGAAGACGAGGGACATCAACCAAATCAAATGCATCAAGGATGGGACGGATCAACTTTTGGTGAGGGATGAGGAGATCAAGGACAGGTGAAGAGAGTACTTTGACAAGTTGTTTAATGGGGAGAATGAGAGTCCTACCTTGGAGTTGGATGACTCATTTGACGATACCAACAGACGTTTCGTGAGGAGATTTCAGGAGGCAGAGATCGGGGAGGCTTTGAAGAGGATGAAGGGAGGTAAAGCGATGGGACCTGACGGTATCCCCATTGAGATGTGGAGATGCCTAGGTGCCAGAGCGATAGTATGGTTAACTAAGCTTTTTAACCTTATTTTCCGGTCAAACAAGATGCCTGGAGAATGGAGGAGAAGTATATTAGTACTGATCTTCAAGAACAAGGGAGATGTTCAAAGTTGTACTAATTACCGTGGGATTAAGTTGATGAGCCATGCGATGAAGCTCTGGGAGAGGGTTATTGAGCATCGCCTAAGAAGAGTGACAAGTGTGACCTAAAAACAATTTGGGTTTATGCCTGGTAGGTCAACCATGGAGGCAATTTTCTTATTACGACAGTTGATGGAGAGGTATAGGGAGCAGAAGAAGGACTTGCACATGGTCTTTATTGACCTCGAGAAGGCATATGACAAAGTACCGAGAAATGTCATGTGGTGGGCCTTGGAAAAGCACAAAGTCCCAACTAAGTACATCGCCCTCATCAAGGATATGTACAGGGATGTGGTGACGTGTGTCCGAACATGTGATGGCGACACCAGTGACTTTCCAATTAAAATAGGACTACATCAAGGGTCGGCATTGAGCCCTTATTTATTTGCTTTGGTGATGGATGAGGTCACAAGGGACATACAAGGTGATATCCCTTGGTGTATGCTCTTTGCTGATGATGTGGTGCTAGTGGATGAGACTAGGGCAGGGGTTAATAGGAAGTTAGAACTATGGAGGCACACGTTAGAGTCGAAAGGGTTAAGACTTAGTAGGACCAAGACCGAGTACATGAGGTGCGATTTCAGCGCGACTAGGAATGAGGAGGGAGACGTTAGCCTCGATGGCCAAGTGGTGGCCAAGAAGGATACTTTTCGGTATTTAGGATCGATGCTACAAAAGGATGGTGACATTGATGAAGATGTTAGGCATAAAATTTCAGCCGGTTGGTTGAAATGGCGTCAAGCTTCAGGCGTCCTCTGTGACAGAAGGGTGCCTCAGAAGTTAAAAGGTAAGTTTTATAGGACAGCGATTCGTCCGGCGATGTTATACGGTGCTGAATGTTGGCCTACAAAAAGGCGACATATCCAGCAATTGAGTGTAGCAGAGATGCGTATGTTACGATGGTGTTGTGGGCACACAAGGAGGGATAGAGTCCGGAACAACGATATTCGGGATAGGGTTGGGGTGGCACCAATTGAGGAAAAATTGATTCAACACCGGTTGAGATGGTTTGGCCATGTCCAACGGAGGCCTCCTGAGGCACCGGTGCGTAGTGGGGTTCTAAAGCGGGTCGATAATGTAAAGAGAGGTAGAGGTCGACCTAAACTGACTTGGGACGAGTCGGTTAAGAGAGACCTTAAGGAGTGGAATATCTCTAAGGATTTAGCTATGGATAGGAGCGCTTGGAGACTAGCAATTAACGTGTCTGAACCGTAATCTTTTTCTTGTACCATTTATGTGTTCTTTGTTTTCATGCCTCTTTTGGGTTTCATCTCTAGCCTACCTTAACTTGCTTGGGACAAAAGGCTATGTTGTTGTTGTTGTTGTTGTTGTTGTGGTAATGAAATCTTCACATCTTCAATATTTGAGTTTGTGTATTCCATTGTGGTGGCTTTGCAAAAGCAGTTGACTTCTACTTTGGTATAGTGCTTTGGAGTTCTTTTTTTCGGAGAGATAGTGCCAGAATGGAATGTGTAAATATCTCATAACGAACTAGATTCTTTAGTGCATTTGGTCTTATCCTCATATATAACATTTGTTAGTGGAGTATCTATCCAAGTATCCAACTAGTGGCATCATGTTACTTTCAAGTAGATGTAAAAGTTTTTGAGGAAAGTATCTCGATCTCATATCCACAAACGACCCTTATTCTCTGGGTTTAATGGGAACTTGGACATGCACAGATATCAGCGTGCTGCTTCCCCACAGCCCCTTCAAGGCTTCAATTGTAGCTGCAGCATCATTGTCTGCATGTACAAGCATAAAACTTGATTAAACTAGAAGAACTGGGTTTCATTGTAAATAAGAAGAAATAAGCACCCCAAATTCTAGTTGGTTGAGGTCTACAACTCTGCATCCACACTGCACAGAGATGAACATGAGGATCTGTGCAGACACACAACCTTCTAGCCAGATAAAAAATCAAATAGTACTGCTGCTATAAGTTTTTTTAGTCAGTGGCTTGGTTATGACTCCAATTGTGGGAATGCAGTACTTTCTAGTTTCTACTTTCAATTATGAAAAGAAGAACGATAACAGTCAGTCTATATCTTTAAAGATGATATCTTACTATACTGGGTGTTTTTGATATCTCGTCTTTCTTCTTTGTTCATATATATAGGGACTTCGTTGTTACCTGGAGAACTGACTCCTAAGGCTGAATCTCCATTTTCTCCCTCCAGGGTCAAGTATGCCATTATTTATCTGAATACCTATGAATATGCCCCTTAATATTCAAAGAGGTTTTTTACCGGCTACTTATCTTGCATAGGGTGGAAGATGCACTTGGAGAAGGTCCAGCAGGTCGATCACCTTCGCACATGGCTGTTGGTATGTATCGGGAATTAAATATAATTAGCTAGACCAACCCAATCGTGATGTATAGAGATGATGTCATGTATTCACATTGTGCTAATTCTTGTTGACCCGCTGCAGGTGCAAATAAAAAAGCTTCAAATGTGGGACAGATTAAAGATGGTGCTAATTTATCAAAAATTGAAGGTACAATCATCGATGAAAGCATCACTTTATTTTCAAGTTTTTATATCATTATATGTTCACTTAGCAAGCAGGCTTTGGCAAATTCTTAGAACATTTTCTTTTTTAACTGAAGAAGTATGCTTTATCAAATGTCACATTCTTAAGAATGGAATGCTCAAAAGTATCGGTAGTGCTATGTATTTTTTTGTAATTAGAGTTCTTTCTATTGGAAATGTGTAAGAAATGAACTGGTGATAGAGTCTCTCATTATGGCATGGTATTAAATGGAGCAATATGTATATCCCTTTTTTTTACTTTAAAGTCACAAATACTGCATAAATCAAATGATGAAGGTTGACATTTAATTTGCATGTGCCAGATGGTCATGTTGATAGAAGTGTTGGTGTGAAGAAGCCCAGATATTCTGCAGATGAAGGCCCTTCGTTGACTGAACTGAGTGGATACAATGCAAAGAGACACGAGTTTGACCCAGAGTATGATAATGATGCTGAACAAGCGCTTGCTGAGATGGAATTTAAAGAAACTGATTCAGAAACCGATCGTGAACTGAAACTCCGTGTGCTGCGTATTTATCTGTCCAGGTACGTTAGGAGTGAAGCAAATTTTTCTGTTCATGTTAACTTTTAGTGGATTGATCCTACTATTTTTTCCTACTTCCATTTTGTAGGCTTGATGAAAGAAAAAGGAGAAAGGAGTTCATATTGGAAAGAAATTTATTGTTGCCTAATCCCTTGGAGAAAGATCTTACAAATGAAGATAGGGAAGTTTACCATCGCTACAAGGTCTTCATGCGTTTTCTTTCCAAGGAGGAACATGAAGCCCTCATTAGGAGTGTCATTGAGGAGCGAAAAATTCGGAGGAGAATTCAAGAACTCCAGGTATTTTGTTTGTTCATTCACCCTCTTAGTAAATCAACTGTATCAGTGCGTTCTTCTTACTAGCAAACATACCATGCGTTGCAAGGGATGTTCAGCTTGTTACGTAGTTACCTGGACGATTTGTGGCTTAGATTTTTCATGGATTGTCATGCATTTCAATTTGTCTGCGAATCGACTTCGTACCTTACCTTTTGTATCTTGCTCAGACGCATGCCGCCCTAATTCTATGGTTACGGGATGTTAGAGATTTATCAATGATCTTGTTATGCATTTGAATTTCTTTTGATATTGGACTTGATCTAACTTTTATGGGACTCGTATGGATCGGGAAATTAGGTCCGATGAGATGATTGTGAGCGACAAAGGATGGAGAAATCTTCCAGTCTTTAATATTACTAGCAAATACGCCCGTGCGTTGCAACGGGAGAAAATTAAATATTTTTAGAAAACAATGACAAAACTGATACATTTTTTTATATTTAATATATTTGATAAAATTTGAAAAATCTAGAATTTATTTTATGAAGACCATAACATTTTTAATAAAACTTAAAATTGTCAATGATTTTAATGTTGCAAAGCATAAAAGTAGTCTGACAAAAAAAAAACTTATCACAATTTTAATGCTGCAACATTCACTCTGATTTCGTTTGTTCATCTCTTGTATTCCAAGTTGCTCCTCCACCCTGGTAACCCACCCAGCCATTGGCGCAACCAATTATCTGTTTGTTTTTTATTCTTATATGACCTATCCTTCCTTTTCGCATGGCCTTCTGAGTTCTGATAGAAACCTGATGACATTTTAGGGTCACTGACATTACTTGTTAGATATCTCATCTTGGAAGTTGCACTACTCGTACAACAGCCTTGCATTCATTTTTTTGGTACTAGGCTGCGCATATGAATTAAGCTTCGTTTAGTAAAGGCCAGTAATGTACTGACCTTATGCAGAAACAAACCTGCTTGTGTGTCTCTCCCCAGTCCTAGAAGCATGAATATATTCTGGTGCATGCAAATAGAAATGTCATTGTTTACTTATATTTTGTTGAATCTCAGGAATGTCGTTCTGCTGGATGCCGTACACTGGCTGAAGCAAAGATACACATAGAGCAAAAGAGGAAAAAAGAATATGAGCTGAATGCTCAAAAAGCTAAGGAAGGCAGCCAGCTTATTGCAAATAATAAATCGGCACAAAAGATGAATCGACCTATGAAAATTGAGTCTGATGTGAATTTGGATCCAAAGAAAGGTGGCGCTGGCTTAGATTCTCCTAAAACTACAGGACTTACAAGTGTTAAGCAGTGGGATGACTGGGATATAGTTGGTCTTCCTGGGGCGGAGCTATTAAGTGCTAGTGTAAGTGCATTTCAAATCCTAGTTCCCTGTTTGGTGATTAGTGATCTATTTTGGGCATATTAGTATTGTGTTTGTTACAGTAAAGCATGATCCATCCTCTTGTTATTTCAGGAAAAGCTTATATGTCGTCGGAACAGATTGCTACCCAGTCATTACCTGAGAATGCAGGAGGTGCTGATGCAGGAGATATTCAAGGGTAGTGTCCTAAAGAAGGAAGACGCCTACGTCTTATTTAAGGTTGATCCTATCAAAGTAGATGTTGTTTATGATATGGTAACGAAAAAGCTCGGCAACCATGAGGAGGCCCCAACTGTCTAGCTTATGCTTTTGAGCTTGCCTGCTGTGACATGCCGAAGAAAACAAATCTTGGTTTTCGCCCTTTGCAGCGCGTCTGAACCATAGTTGAAGGTTGAACTGCACTAAATCGAATCGGCCATAGTTAAACAGAAATTCGTATCAGTTGTCAGAAGCACAATAAGGCATTCCAGCCAAGTTGTAAAATTATTGCCCCGACGAGAATGTGTAGCATGAGTTTTTCATTTCTGATCTGCCATTGTTGTGTACTGTTGCAGTTGTGGTAGTGCCTCCTTGTAGTAGGTATAGGTGCCTGAGTTTATATGTATCATGATCGTGTATGTACCATTGGCCGCTCTATTTTATGCAGATTATTATTACAATTCATCTTGCAGCCAAATTCTTGTCTGTAATGGAATGCTCGGCCTTCATCTTTGTTTTCTGTTTGCAACAGGTTTTGATTGAAGAGCAGAACTGCGGAACCTGCTCTTCGGGTGTACACCCTATCTCAAAGAATGTCGTCATGGGATTCACGTTAGTTAAACTTTTAATTTTGACTAGATTTATGAAAAAAAATATCTTCAATTAAGTTTATCGAGCAAATATAGTTAAGATAATGTCTATCTTCTTGGAAGTGAGAATGACATATCACTTGTTCTAACTTCACAGCTAACATACAGGGACGCATCACCTCATGAAACTGTATAGCTTGACTGTTAATCCTAATACTGTTCTCTAACACTGTTTCATTTGCCCATCCTAACTCTGTTCCATCAGGTGTACTACCGAGCTCGCGTGAAGCTTGTGTCTCCTTGTAAAAAACAAAATAATATTTTAGTTTTTAGTCAAATGGAAAGGTTAAAAGCCCTCTAGAAGTCATGATTTTTTGTAGCAAAAAAATGTAGAACAGGAAAGAAAATCGTCATCCCAAGGGAAGATCTGAACTTTCAGCAAAAAGATGTAGAATTTTGTTCCAACCAACTACATGTTTTTTTAAGAAATTACTTTCTGCAACTTAAAATAAACAGACATGATCTAATTGTTTAAACCAAAAAAAAAAAATTACTACATCTTTGGACCCGAGAAGATCAGAACCCACAAGTCCCACATGACCTAATTGTTTAAACAAAAAGTTGATAAATCTTACGATTCGAGAAGATCAGAAGAATATATTGTAGTTCAATGCTTGGTCGTTGTTAGCACGTTCTGACGTCCACCTCGCACATTAGAATTGAAGGAAAGGCAGATAAAGAAAGAGAAAGAAATGACTGAGTGGTGATCGGTGACGGCTGGAGGGCAGCTAGTCATGGAGGCCTGTCACGGCGACGCGTGATGCAGAGCGGGGGAGGGGGCGGTAGCAAGTGGAGGGATCCGTGGAGTAGTTGACATGTGTGGAGCGCACACTGGGCAGCGAGCGGCCATGTTGGCCGTGCGCAGCGGCAGGCGGCAGCGCACCCAGTCTCCGACTCTCCGCCGCGAAATATATATACTCCGTATAAAGGTTAAAAGGTATACCGCACGGATACATACACGTATCAATAATGGAAGAATATGGTATTAATAATGGAAGAATACGGATATGACAATTTCTTAAAAACCTGATACACCCCGTACACCCTGGAAGAATACGGATACGTTTTATTTTTAAAATTATATTTTCCCGATACTAGTCCCCCGATACATATTGGACGCGTATTTGCGGTGTATCCGTAGATACGTCCTATATAATACCATCATCATAGATACAAAGCCCCGGCAGCCGCGGCGCGACGAAGTGATGATCCCTCCTCCCTCACTGAGCGCGCCGTGCCATCCCCACCACCATTAAGCCCTTGCACGCGCGCGGCGGAGAAACCCAAGAGGAGGAGAGGGGAACGGGGGGCGCGAGTGGGTGAGCCGCGGGCGAGAGCGGAGGTATCGGACTAGCGGGATGGCGTCGCCGGGGGTGGTGGCCGCGGCGCTGCTGGTGGCGGCGCTGGCGGCGTTCTGCGGCACGGACCCGCTGCGGACGGGCAGCATGGTGGACTTCCC
>CM041628.1:27492-39107 GCA_023333625.1 Bothriochloa decipiens | reverse complement strand
TTCGCACGTGTCGATCCAGAACAAGTGCACGGTCACTTTGTACTATGCCGAAGGCTGCTGCTCCTGTTGCCATGCATGCTGCACTGCACTGATTGGCAGTCTGGCCAGCACAAGAACGGCGAGAACTCGAAGAACTCACAAGAACACTGCAAGAATGAGGAAGAACAAGAACTGCTAATCTGCTATTGGTAGCGCATGGAGGAGGAGCTGGAGCTGGAGTTAGAGGAGACGCTGCGCCAGAATCCGGCGCCGTAGAAGTGGGAGCTCATGATCTCGCGCTCTAGCTCCGACGCCGCTGCCGCCGACTCTGCCTCGCCACGCGCCGCCGCCTCCTCCTCCTCGATATCCCGCGTCGACGAGGCCGCGCCGATCATCGCTTTGCCGCTGCTTCCCGGCGACGCGGGCGCCGCCGCCGCGGAGACCGGCTGTCTCTTCCTGTTGGCCCCGGCACCTCCCCGGGCGCGGTGGCGGTGGCGCCTCCTCCTCACGCGCCGCATGACGCCCGCGGGTAGCTTGACGGTGACGAGCAGCAGGACGTCGAGCAGCGCCAGCGGGCAGCAGCAACACACCGCCGCGCAGTTGGCCGCCGCCTGTCCCGCCCCCTCCCCACACCCCGGCTGGGGCTCATGCTGCTGCTCGTCCTCGTCGTACCGGTACTCCCGCATACGCCGCTCTGCTCCCGATCGCGAGCCCCGCCGCCGATGATTCTTTCTTGGAGTCCCGTTCTTGGCGCGCCCCGCACAGGTGCCGCCGGCTAAGCTGCGTGCGTTGACACGCAGCCAAGGATCTTGAAAAGAAGATACCCTGCTCTGTGCTCTCGGATGGAATGATATTTAGAGTGGGGGAGGCTTTTACGGTTGGTGGAGGAGAGGAAGGGAGAGGACGAGGACGAGGAGATGATAGAGGCAGCGATGGCGTGCGTGGCGTCGGCTTCCTTTTCTTGCTCGCGGCTGCGGCTGCGCCGCGCCTCCCCACCAGGAAAGGAGATGAAAAAATCAATCTCTAATTTTCTTTCCACCCGTGACGTATTTATCGCTCCCGTTCGCCGGATGGTGACCGCAGGGCTGCAAACACAGGAAAGATTTCGCACAGTTTTGGCGAGACACGGCGGGGTTGTGTGTGACGTCGGAACGCGGGCGACGCCACGCGGGACGCGACGTGACGGGGACAGCCGAGGGCGCCGTCGCGTGCCCACCGCGGACGGGATGGAGTCCGAGTCGGCTGCGCGCTGCCTCCGCCGGGCTCAGCACGACCGCTGTGCACGCGCGCACGAGGCCTGGTGATTCTGATGATGGACGAATCTGACGGCCGTACGCTTTGCCGCTAAGCATTCGCGGTTTTCTCCTCCGAGGTATAATAATGTACAGAGATTTTGTGTGGATCGAACGTGCTGGTTTGGATGGTGGTGCCCGTCTTGTTGCGTGATTTACTGATTTTCATTGATTGGGTCAAACGGTGGTGGTTGAGGTCTACGGATCAGAGTTGGGGGCTTCAGGGTTGCGCCACTTGGTTGTCGAGCTGAAAATAATAATCATGGTAATAAAATGCCAGCTGGACATTGCTGTTTGTCCTTCAGCTGCTGATTAAATAAAATGATAGGAGAGTCATTTTGAGGAACGGGCCACGAGCTGAAGAAGCTTCTAGAGGAGTCCATACAACACAAACAAAAACACAATTAATAATCATATAAAAAGACAAAGAAACCGACCACCAAGATGAAGGCGACAGAATCCAGTGTCGCTACAAACCTGGCACACTGTTTACAGAAGAACACACTCTTCACCTTGTCGCTATGCTTCACCTGGCGGGTAAAAGGTCAAGATCAGGCCGAAATTTTCTACAAAAACTAGAGTGCAGCGTTTTTTTCACTAGGGTAAAAGCATCCACCCTGGCTCAGATTAAATTATGGTACAAGTCCACACACTGGTCGCTATCAATCTAGAGAGTTACAGAAGCCCAAGTCGAATTAGTTTCTGTCCTCCATCTTGAAGTGTACACTAGAGGAAAAATCGGTCCATCTCTGATGTCTTGCTGCGAAGGATCTGAACAGCTGAAGCCAAGACAGACTAGCCTGTCAATCATCGCATCTTTTAAGGAACCTGAAACTAGCTGCGCAGGTTCAAAGATTAGCTTGATTGTCGAGAAGCAAAATCTGCTTAGCTTCATCGACATGAATCCGGACGATCTCAAGATCTGTTGCCGCCTTTTCACCAACGGGCAGCATGGGTCCATCCAGATTGCAAGCAGTTAAGCTTCTTCTGTCTTGCAGAAGATCACCCAGCTCCCGCATCGCCTTATTTAGCTTCGACTGAAGTTCGTCCAACTCCCTGGCTTGATACTGCAAGGACTCATTACACACCTTGATCTCTTCCTCCTTCAAGTTGACTTGGAAAACAGAATCCTGGTACTCAACCAGCAAGGCTTCCAATTCCTTTGCCCTACCCTCCCAAATCTCTGTCAACGTGTTGCCACGGACAAACTTCTCAATGTCAGCTTTCAGTATGGAGAGGCAGGAATCCTCTATTTCTGCTTCAAGGACTGCAATCTCACAATCAATGTAATCACATTTATTCATGTTTTTTATTTCCTTTTGTACCATGGAGAGCTGTTCGCGGGCCTTCTGTAGTTCACACCAAAGCTTTGTCCGATCCTCCTCGGATTTCAGCAGGTCGGTTGCCTTGCCATAGCTCTTGGGTTTATGCATTGGTGCAGTGGAAGTATCCAGGTTATCAATAGCAAACAGGACCTTTTCTTCCTCTTTTCTTTGAGCTTCATAAGAGCGAAGTTTCACTTTAAGGCCATCAATTTTGCTTCTCAACTCAGTTTCAGATTCACGTGCTCTTGTTCTTGCGGCAGATAGTTTGATTTTGCGAGTTTGGAGATGATTCAACTGTTCTTTCTTCTGATTCATTGATTCAAGGCTGGCATTGAACTTGGACTCTGCAAGACTTTTGGTCTTCAAAACCAAGTTCCAACATGATGCTGCAGGCAAGAAATACTTGTCTTCAAAAGCATTTTTCTTCTCCTGTGATTCTGACAGCACAGACTTCAGGACAGTGATGTCTTCCTGACAACGTTGTGCGCCTAGACTCTGAAGCTTAATTCTTGCAGAAAGTTCTTCGGCCTTACCACTAGCCATTTCGAGTACCTTAAAATATTTAACTGCATCCTGAGCAGACACAACCTTATCTTGAACAACCTCCAGCTTACTCCGAACAATCTGCAGCACTTCTTTCAAAGCTACAATTGTGGAGTCATGAACATGTTTCACTTCAGGATTCTCAGCTGCTTCACTCATTTCAACATCTTTCTCATCCAATTGAATCTCCTTTACAGCTTCAGAGTCGCTTTGCTCTAAAATCTTCCGTTTGAATTCATCTCTTTCCTGCATAGCTTTCTCATACAAACCCATAAGTCTATCATTTTCCTCATGCATCTCCTCCAGCTGAAGACGCAATTCATCAGATGTAATTCTTGAGACATTGTCCTCGTTGGTGCATTTTTCATCTACTATCTTAGACTCTGCCACATTGGATGAGTTATGTGCAGACAAATCTGGTGTGGCTGCCGGTTGGGCATTCAGCAGATCTTCATTCACAGGGTTTCCATCTTGATTTGCCTCAACATTGACAACAGCATGTTCATAGAGCTCAACCAATCTCTTGTTATCCTCAATCAAATCCTTAAGCTGCATTCTCAATTCTTCATTCTCTTTGGCCAAACCAATCGCAGTTTCATGAGCTTCTGCTTCCCGTTGACTTGCAGAAGCTATTGCATCAACCAAAGTCTTAAGCTCCATCTGAGCATCAGACAAGTATTGTAAATCTTCCTCTCCTTGCTCCTGGAGCTGTGCAGCCTTGAACTCTTTATCTGTGTTTTCGTGTTTCTTTGTAAGCTCCAACTCTGCGGTCAACTCATTGACATTCCTGCACATGGTTTGATATACCACGCAATGGCATCAGAATAGTAGCTGATAGCATGGAAACTGAAAGTTCCGTACAAGCATAAGCATGATTATAATGCCTAGAAACTGGGTACAAACATGAGGTGTAATTCATAAAGAACAATCAACAATAATGTCAATTTGGAGAAGTGAAACCAAATGATTTAATAAATGATCTACTCATTGGGGATTTTCAAGCATTATGAACGCTCGTGATTTGAACCAAAAGAGAAATGCTATAGCCGGTAATGTGGCATATGAGTGAATTGAAGACAGCATAGCAGAAAGGAGACAAAACTTGAAAATAACAGCCACATGAGTTCCAAATTTTCAGTTATTCTGTTTTGTGTAAATACACTACTCCCTCCAACAAATGTAGGACATTTTAGAATTTTAGAGGGTCAAACTATTATAGTCCTTCAATATCTGAAAAGTTACATTGATTGACAACACATGGTTAATGTTAAACCTAGTAACAGCATGCCAAGGTAGGACAAAATGTATACCTTTCAAGATTCTCTTTTGCTTCAAGGCAGAATGTCAATTTTTTACGCAACGACTCAATTTCTCTCTGGTTTTGAATGGCCTGCAGTACAAAATTATAAAGTAGTTACAGCACAAATGAATAAACATACTTATATATAAACAAAGGTATAATCAGAGTTGTATATGTTGCAGTAGTATGCTTACACCGACCTGCAAACGAAGGAACTCATTTTCCTCATCACCAGCTGACTCCCCAAATAATGAGAGGCCCTACGGAAGTTTTTATAAATATAAGTCAAATTAAGCGATTTTTTTCATATAGTAAATATAAACGATTTTAATCCATGAAGTAAATATAAACGATTTTTTTTTTTTGCATATAGTTAGGGATTGACATATAATTCAGATTTTTTTTTCATATAGTCATAAGCAAACCTTGTTAACAGGGTCCTTCTCATGCATAAGCTTCCAGTCAAGAGCCTCAAGCAGCTGCAAATCAAATTATTAAGTAAGCTAACTACTTCAATGAAGTAACATAGTCACAACATTAGAGTCTGCCCCAAACAGGATCCAAATGAGTTCGCAATGCAATACCTTATCTTGTAAAACAATGATTTGCTCATGCATCATTTCTCGTTCACCTTCATCGACAAATGACTGCAACCTGATTTTTTTTTTTGTGTAACAATAACAGGCCATTAAAATTCCAACAAAACTCTGAGCAGATAAATTAAAGCACAGACCAACAAGTTTATTTCAGACAATAAATATTGAAGAATCAGTTACTCCTTGCCATCAGTCACATACAAAAAATGAGTTGTATTCACATAGTAACAAAATATTCAAAAAAGGTAGGAGTGACTGGTAATGTTAACAGAACAATAAAAATGACTGGAATTCTGGAAACAGCTATTTCAATTTTCAAACAATAATCTATTCAATAATAGGTTATTCTTTGCCAACAATCACACAATAAAAAATGAATCCACAACCATTTAAAGAGCACCATAATATAGACATCAATGCTAACCTTCGTAACTCTTCCTTTAGTTGCAGATTCTCCATTGCAAATTTTGTAATTTCTGGATTACGATCTGATTGACCTCGCAGGACCTCTAATTCCTTTACAAGGTTTTCCTTCTCTTGCAAAAGATGTGCTTCAGCAGATAATTTCCCTGAAACAACCTGCTCCAATCTTTTGATCTGGTCTTCACGAAACCTAAGCCTCATCTTAAAACTTTTTACCTCTTCTGCCTTTTGAGCTGCCTGTGTAGGAACAGAATAGTAAAATCAGCAAACACATGACTATCCGTGTATATTTTTGCTTTAAGTGCTTCAAATGTAAAGACGCAAAATCATGAAGAACTACAGACCAGCTGTTCAGCAATCTGCTTTGCATCTATCATTGCCTTCAATTGTGCTTCCTTCTCTTGTTCCCTCCTAAAAGCAGCGACAAGGGCAGCATCATAATCGTTTCTCTGAACACAATGTACCAACAAAATAGTGTAAGTAACCTGCAAGCACATCAAGTTCTACAAGCAAGAACAGTTATGAATACCTGTGTAGCCCTTTTATCAAAAGTAAGTGGAGTGAACATGCCATGACCTTGATCCCATTTAAATGTGCTAGGGGACTCACAGACAAACCCATGGGAGGCAATGCCTCCTGTTTTATTAGAACCTAATTGTCCATGCAAACGGCTGATTTCTTTCTGCAAAAGTAGATAAGTTTTAAGAAGTATGATAAACTACACATTACAAATGTTTATCCGATAAGAATATTTGGGTAATTGTACTCGGTCTTGTCTCTTGTGGGTTTCATCTCTAGCCTACCCCAACTTACTTGGGAAAAAGGTTATGTTGTTGTTGTATAAAGTAAATATCTGGTAAAGTATAAACTCATATATACCTTAAGGTTCTGTATCTGTAAGCGCATGCTAAGAACATCACCAGAAGCATCCTCATTAATTATAGCCTACAAAAATTAATAGTCAGATGATGCTTTCACAAGAAAAAGGTTGCTAATCAACGTGTGCAGGTTACTTACATTATTCCTTATGTATTTAGCTCGTTGCGCGAATTTCAATGTGCTTAATGTCTCAGCAGCACAACTGGAGAGAAAACGAGAAATGTCAAATGTGTAACTTTCAAAATGGAATTGAAGCTTCAAAATAAAAGGGCAGTTGAATAGAACAATCATGATTAGGAGTCTACCAGCTGGATGGGCTTATGTTTGCAATTATCGTCGTTTTTGAATTTCCTCCAAGGGAATCCTGGAAAGCAGAGAAAAGGCATAACCACATCTTTTATCAGCAAAGTAAATTCAAGCTCACATCTAGACACTTTGTAATCATATAGTAGCTCTAGATGCCAACTTAAAACATGAGCAACTTTGCTGCACCAGTTGTCAACATTACCTGGAGGAGGAATGTTAATTTTGAATCTCTGTACGGAACATGCTGTGACTTTTTGTTTGACACAGCAATTAGGTTCGTAATAACCAGTCTGCAAGAATGCCATTGGCAAAATAGTTACAAAATCCGTAATTCTGTGGCTTGAATCTGACTCAGCATGCTAAGTTCATAACAAATTTCAAAACTAACCCCAAAGTTGAGAGTGATTTGTTGATGTTGGTAGCTTCCTTCAATCGCTCCCCTTCAGCACCTGAGCTCTTTTGCCTGAAAACAGAAGTCATGCATGCTAAATAGGAGAGTGAAAGACATTCAAAAGTGGTCACATTGAAAAACTATTATAGTCATATCAGATGACTATATGTGATGTTACTTATTCAATTTACCTCTCTGAGCCCGCAAGGTCAACAAGGTTGAGTCGAGAAAAGCGGTGGTGGTTGATACCTTGTGACTCCCACTGAATAATTAATTTCAAGTGAAGTAAGGGCAATATGTATGTGTCATAACCAACAATAATAAGATTGCATATATGATGCCGCTATGACACCTTGTAACTGCTCTGGAGAATATTTGTCTCATTTACCTTACTTTCTATAAGGCAAGTGAAAACACTATGAGAGCGGCTACTTGCTCGGTTCATATTGGTGGCTGCTACCTTTCTGTTTGCTGCTCCCTGAAAAGAAATGAAGAATGTATATTAAGGTATGAGTCATGTACTGAACCTTAAATTTAGGAACTAGACAATTGTGCAAACTTGATTCCATTTGAACAGGTAAAAGGGATTCAAGCTTCCAACAATCCCAACAACAGAGACAAACCTCAGCATAAAAGGAAAAAAATGAAATTATTCTATCAATGAACCTCAATAAGTTGTTGCAGAGCTTCTCGAGCATTGGCGATTTCATGCTCTGTCAAATTCTCAACATGGATACCCTTTCTGGCATCCTCCCTTATCTGAAAGAATAAAATTAGAACTAATAAGCTTATGGTCTGAATAATGTTTATCTCGAAATATAGACATTTGCTAACAGCATATAAAAAATATGCAACAAAGGAAAAGCATGGATCACTATATAAACACGAGGTATGGTAGTCTATGCATAACTTGATCACAAGGCATGCAAAACCAATACAGGTTTGTATTATTACAACAGAATCATGCATGAATTACCTGCAAGTTTACAGAATTTGGGTTGAGCAGATCCAGAATCTGCTCATTATAAATCTCCAAAAAAGAGCATTTACAAGTAAACCTGAGCTTTTCATCTCTCCTTAATTCCTTTTCCTGCAAACCGTAATGAATACATTTAGCTAAGAACAGTAACATGCCATGTCAGCCAAAATTAGGCATCCAGAAAGCAACAGATCTTCAAGACTTGCCTTTTGGATCCTTGTAAAGAGATGCTCAAACACTCGAGGAGTTATACCACAATTCACATTGTTCCTCCGTGTTCCATTTTCTATGTCACCAAGCATCGTATGTGTTTTTCCACTTCCAGTCTAGCAGAAACAGGTGATTTTGTAAGCATATGCCTTGAAATGAAAGGTAAACACAGAATAATGCACAATTTTAAAACTAGAGTATTTGCAGAAGCATCCAGCAAGTGAAACCTGCAAATTACCTGCCCGTAAGCAAACATGCAGCTGTTATAGCCCGCTATGCAGTTCTCCACCATGGGCACCCCAGCAACCTTGAACATGTCCTCCTGAACAACAAGAAAGGAGAAGTTAGGCATTTTGCACAAATATGTCAGCAGAAGGAAAGAGCGGACGAATGCTAAACTGAGAATCGAGAGCAGCAAGAGCACCTGCGTGGCATGTTCGTCCGCGACAAGATCGAAAGTGAAGCGGGACTCGGGGTGCCCAATCCAGGTAAGACTCTGACTACTATCCTGCCTCACGCACCGCTTCTGCCCCTGCAGCGATACTTCACTGCCGCTCAGCGGTCGGATACGGATCACAACCTGCAGATTGGAGAAGTTAAGCGACCACATACACGTGCTCGATGAAATGCTCGCGGGCGCAGTCCCGCGCGAGGAGCGACCCGAGAGAGCTTAGAATATAGCATAGCACTCCCGCTATGGAAGGAGAAACGATGGCTGGATGGAAGGGGAGGAGGCAGCTCGCATCGAGGCGGATAAAGCTCTACCTGCACATTGTTGTCCTTCCAGAAGGAAGGATCCTCCTGGAGCTCAAAGCGCGCGGGGGAGGGGGCGCAGCTGCCGCCGCCGAGCTCGTCGTCCACGCCGTCCAGATGCATCGCGGGCGCGGTGGAGCCCGAGGTGGACTTCCGGCGCCTGGGAAGGGGTGGCGGCGGCGGAGGCGGAGGCGGATCGGAGAAGGGGAAGGGGTCAGCGAGATGGGGTTTTCAGTTTGAAATGGGGAGCGGAGGCGGCGAGACGTTGGGCGATTTCGAATTTGGGGTCGCGTCCACCACAGCTTTGAGCTGTGCGGTGCGAAAGCAAGACAATTGCTGCAGCCTGCGGAGTGGGCCCTGTCTAGGTCAGTAGACTGTGAATGGGAGGCATGGAGCACGAAACAAATCAAATACGAGAGTATACTCTCTACATTTTGAAATATGCTACCGGTGTGCAAAATAAACTCATTAACAATGCTACCAAACCACGGGCCCACAAATTTTTTAAATGATTGGGCATCGTTTACACTAACAAAACTTTGAAAATAAGGTTCAAGAAGGGGTTTAAGGGAAAGAATGAATGGCTACATCTACAGAATGGATTTACATGGAAAATTTAATGGTATCATATCATTTAAACTTATAAGTGACTTATCTAAATAGTTTTCAAATATACGTGTGACCAAACACAGGAGGAACGTTCAAAAAGAAGAAGAAAAACATAGGAGGCTCGGTGTCCTCATTTGTAACGTTGTTTATGGATGGAGGGAGAATACATAGCATAGCATCTTTCTTTTTTGCCAGCGACATTTTAGAGGTTGAAATACATTTTCATTTGTTACTCCCCTAGTACATGGGTAAATAGATTTCTAACTCAAAAATTTGTTCATAAATAAACAAATCTCTAGTCTCTAGAAGGTTGGATGATCCATCATTCTATATTTATTTTCTTCAAAGTCTCATCGCATTTAATGCACACCCTCCCATCTCTTAATCCGGTGTTGTTGTTTTTTGTGGTTGGATGTGTGTATTAGTAGTAAATTCTATTATTAGTATGCTATTGGAACAATCAGTAAGTGAAAAATACCCCGATTAATAAAGGATAGCATGGTTTTTATCTATCATACTTTCCAGGAATCTATTTATTCAGGAACAAAGAAAGTATTGCACTGAGTATGCATCTAGATAAGTATTCTCCTCTTATAAAGTAGGGAGGATTAGCCGTAGGACATGCAAAGTGACCACCATTAGCTGCTGGATACAACAAAAACACCGATTTGCTGGAAGACACTCTGGTTTCGTGTATTTTACTGTTGGACATTATGCCAAATAAAATATTAATTCCTGACTCTTGAAGAGAGAGAATAACATGCAAATGCCCGTTTTACCCCTTTCTACTTCCCCTGGCTCTTTACTTTCTTGCCGGTGCCCCCCGCCATGCCAGCAAGCTCACCGCTCGGAGCTCGCTGGTGACGACTCTGCATATCCTCGCCAACCTAGCCCTCCCGCCTCCCGTGCCGCTGCTAGCCCCGCTTGCCGCCGCCCTTCGCCGACGCCCGCCTCCACAGCGCGCCCGCGCCCGCGTCGGCCCCCCTCCTCCGGCTCCACTACCGCCTCCGACCTGACCTCTGCCGTAGACGCCACGCTCGTCTCCCGCGTCATCGCTCCCGCTACCCTCCGCGACCGCGGCCGTCTTTGGGATGGCGGCGCTGGTCGATTCCGCCGACATCGCCACGGGCGGGGACCTCCGCGAGCGCGCTGCGAAGGGGCTGGTGTGGTGCCCCACCTCTACTGCACGCTGGAGTCCGCTGGAGGCAGAGGGCCCGCGCGGTAGAGCTCGCGGAGGCGTAGCGCGCGCGATGGCGGCGTGCAGAGGCGAAGGGCGCGCGCGACGAAGCGCAGGGAGGCGGAGGGCGCCTTTGTTGGAGCTCGGGAGGCGGTGCGCGGAGGCCGAGCGCGGCGCGACGGCGGTGCTCGCGGTGTGGAAGCGAGGGAGAGGCGCGCTGGCGGAGGCGCCCATGTCCGGCGGCTGCGCCCGTGTCCGGCGGCTGTGCCCGCGGCAGAGGCGCGCTCGCCTCCTCAATGCCTTTGCGCCGATGGAGCAGGTGAGACCAGGCGCGCGGGGGCCGCCTCTGGGGGCGCGAGCAGGCTCCGGCAGCGCGTGGGGCTGCAGGTCGCGGCCCGCGCCCTAGGCTGTTGCTCGTCCCCACCTTCATCGTCCTCTGCTTGTGGTCCCTATGCCAGCCCCGCCTCTGCTCGAGGATAGAGAGGAGGAAGAAGGGATAGGGGCAAAAAGGACATTTGGTGATGTTTCTCTCACCTCAAAAGTCATAAATGAATATTTTAATAGGTGTAGTGTCTGCTAGCAAATTTATCTAGCATTGCAGTGTCTTTTAGCAATCGCAGTATTCGCGGTATCCATCAGCAAATGGAGGTCACTTTGGATGTCCAGGAGCCAATTCTCCCTATAAAGTAGAGCTATCATCTACAGTACTAAATATGCATCTATCAACGCAATGTTGGGCATATCCGCGTATATGAGAATGAAAAGAGTTGACTGTTTTTAAGAAGGAACTTTATTTATAGCAATACAGGAACGTTTTTTATCTCATTTTACTATTTTTATTTTATATCATGAA
>CM041628.1:8011-23754 GCA_023333625.1 Bothriochloa decipiens | reverse complement strand
AGGTTTTGAAAATAGTTTTTAAGTAGCAATCAACTCATCATTTCATGCATAAAACAATGCACCACATAAAAGACATTACTAAAACATGAATGCATTTATGTTATGATGCTCAATGATTATTCTTAATAATGAACCATATTATAATTTTAATTGCTTACTAACATCTGGGATGTTACAGGAACCAACCTGCGAAGATGAAGACAAGCAAAGAAAGAAAAAAGTTAGAATAAGATCCAGATGAACAGATCGAGAGGAAAGGAGAGTAGGAGACATGAACTTGAAGAAGAAGGACCAGTGCCTTACCTAATCCACCGGAGCCCAGGGCCGGAGAAGATGAACGGTACCCAGGAGTCAAGCCAGATGAGAAGACATGACGGCGGTTAGATCGACGGCGAGCGGCGGCGCAAGCACAGAAATGGGCACAACGAACTCACATGGTCCACAGGAGGAGGAGGAGGGGAAATGAAGGGAAGGAGGGAGGAGATGGACAAGGCGAGGCCGCGAGGGGCTGAGGGTCACACCGTAGCAGATCCGGCGAGCAGATCCGACTAGAATGCGATCGGCGGCGGTGGATCGAGCGACGACCGACGAGACGATGCTTGAGTCTGCTAGGGTTAGGGTTTCGGGAGGGGGAGGGGAGCGGCCGAGCAGGGATTTGGGGAACGGACAGCAGCGGCTCAGAGGGGGAGGGAAGCGGCCGAGCCGGGAACGGACACCGGTCGGCTTATATAGTGGGGCGCGGATTTCCCCGGCCGACACTGGCAGGCCGAGGCCGAGCGCCCGAGCCGTTGGCCTACGGGCCGCTAGCGGGCCGCCTACTCTAGCGGGCCGTGCCCGTGCCGTGCTGCGGGCCTGGGTGGCGGCCCAGGCACGGCCTGCTCCATCGGGCCGTGCCGGCACGGGCCCGTGGCCACCGCGCCGGGCCGTGCTTCGGGCCGGGCCAAAATGCCGTGCCTCGGGCCGGGCAGCAGCCCGCGGGCTGCATGGCCATTTATACGGGTGCTATGTTAGAGGCACCCGGCAAAGATTTTTTTATTTTTATTTTTATAATTTCTTTGCCGGCGCTGCTCCGCCTGGGCACCCGGCAAAGAGTTTTTATTTTTTTCGTAATTTCTTTGCCGGGTGTCCTGTCAAGGAGGCACCCGGCAAAGATTTTTTTTAAAAAAATCTTTGCCGGGTTCCCTGGCCCTAGCACTCGATAAAGCTGGGAATTCTGAACATGAGGAATTCCCAGCTTTGCCGAGTGCCAAGGCCAGGGCACCCGACAAAGCCTCTAAAATTAATTTTTTTAATTTTTTTTGATTCTATAATCACAAACACTGCATATAAAAGATATATATCACATATGTGACATCATAAATACAATATAGCACATATATATCACATTCATCTTATCACAAACTCAAAACCACATATATATAACATCACGAGCATACAATATCTCACATACACGACATCACAAGCATAATAGGTCCAATATCCATCGTAACAAGTCGATAGTCGTTCACGGTGCATCACATGTCTATCAAGTAGGGAAAACAAGAAACAAACTACAGTGATGAGGAAACTGAGTGCTCGGTGAAGGAAAAGTGCCGCTGTCGCCTGGTTGCCCCTGAGATGGGTTATTCGAACCCGCCGACGGAGGCTGCATAAAGGATAAGAAATTGCATCTGTTAGAGTGGGTCATCTAATGAAAGCACTAGTCGAAGCAATATGGAACTCACTGGACTAGCTATAACTGCCAGCGGCGGTGTAGCGAACTGCGGCACAGGTACACCGTTCACTTGCCCAAAGTTCTGCAGGAACATCGTAATCTCCGCCAGCTGCTTGGCCTGTCTCTCCCGCTCGGCCCGCTTGGCCTGTCTTTCCCGCTCGGCCTCCGCATGCCTCGTCACTAGGTCTCACAGCTCCTGAGCCAGCCTCTTGTTCTCGACCTACAACATTTCAATCGAATGTTTCAATGATGCAAAGGCAACTAAGTTATGTAAAGATCAATGAAGAGTTAAATGGGACAAACCTGGAGTGCATCGACCAGCTGCTGTGAAGGGGACGGCCGTTGGCGTATGGCGGGCCCGCCGCTCGGGGTCTGTGCTCAGACCTCGGAGAGGGTGGGAATAGAGCTGGACTCGAGGGTGCCATGTGGCAGAACCTCCTAAATCATATGGCCCACACGCATGCTTATTGTCTAAACAGACTCTAAATAACCATGACTGTGTTCCATACGACTTAAAAAGTCTGTCGGGTAAATCCCGATCCACGATTCTCCGAGCAGGATCAATCGTTGAAGAGAGACATTGCAGTATTACAACAGTTTGATATAAATAATATACCATGGAGTAAAACAGCGGAAAACTTACAACAACATAAGTTTACAAACCTCTAAGTTTTAAATATTTACAACCATAAGTTTAGATTGTACAAACCATAATAGTAGTGGAGTAGTAGTAGATAACCTTATTACAATACCAAACAAAAGCTCTGCCCACGAGCTAAACACTTTACTCGTCGTCGCTTTCCTCGACGACTGTCATGCAGCAGGATGCAAAACACTCCTGCCCATGAGGCTCACCTGCAACAAGGGTTCAACAAACCCTGAGTACATAAGGTACTCAACAAGACTGACC
The DNA here is from genome assembly GCA_023333625.1 of Bothriochloa decipiens. Classification (NCBI taxonomy): domain Eukaryota; kingdom Viridiplantae; phylum Streptophyta; class Magnoliopsida; order Poales; family Poaceae; genus Bothriochloa; species Bothriochloa decipiens. The sequence continues at coordinate 21,130 of CM041628.1, read as the reverse complement.
CGACGAAAAAGAGGGATAGAGACTCAAAAAATGCAGGCTAGAGGGACAAGTTAAGGTTTGTAGGAGATAGAAATTTTGCAGAAAAGCTTAACAGAAAGAAAAGTTTGCTTGGACTAGCTCCAATTATCAACCAACTTCATTATTGATCCTTAATCTTTGTTCAAGTTGTTATTACGATGATGAACACCGATCGAGTCTTCTTCTCCGAGAAGCAACGGCGATTCGAATCCATTTTCATACCTTTTGAACATTCCTCTTAAGTGTTGGAAGTTGGATAAGAAGTGAAGTTTTGTAGTTGGGTATGTTCAATCTCACAGTTCTATTCACGATGTCTATCACAGCACCATGCCGTTTCATCCAGTTCACCAACGGACGGGACCTGGGGCATCAATAGACGGAAACACTACAGAGGGACTCCATTCCCAGTGCAAGTTAGCCGTCCGGACTCGATTTATTACTATTATCAAGATTCCAACAAGAAAACCAAACTCATCTTTTTTATTCTTTTGCCTTTGAACAAATAATTAAATAAGCAGGGCTAAGCATCACTACTTATCTTCCCAAGCAGGTAACAAGGAATAAGGAAATAAGACATGTAATGCAATTGGGTGGGTTTTCACTCAACTCCTATTACCTAATATAACATATCATAGCTGAAGCGGTAAAACTTTTATAAATAGAATAGGGTTGGAATGTATCCGGGGCTTGCCTTGGTATTCAGGGTAGACGGTCTCAAACTCTGGATCAACTCCCGATTCTTGAATCTGCTCTTCCTTCGGATCTGGACGACAACGTTAACTCTCCGTTAACGGAAGATATTCGATAATTAATATGCTTTAACATGATGGAATAGTAAACATGATGCTCGATGGATGCATGATCAGATTAAGGGATCGAGTACCACTTTTCTTTACGATAAAGTTGCAAGCTAACAAAACTTCGCTTATAAAACTCATTAGAGTTAACTATGCCATTTAAGAAATTAATTAAGCACATAAAATAACGTTAATTAAGCCCTAATGACATGATTAAGGTAAGCGCAAGTAATTAATTAAAGTACGAAAGGTCATTAGGGTTAATGACCCAAGGTCCTCAATCAATCCCAAAGTCAAACAAATCCTATAATGTTTAAACTTAACTAAAGGGGTTAATTAATTATTTAAAAGCATTAAATAAAGGTATAAAATTAAAGTTATCAAATTAAGCTCAAAATTTTATTTTAAATAGCTCTTAGCCTAATTAGATAGCAAAACAAATTTCAGAATTAAAAGCCAATTATTTTATTTATTAAAAATCATTGAAGGTCCATTTTTTAATTAAAAGGGCTAATTTTAACATATGAAAAAAGTACTCAAATTTGGCATTTCATATTTTTCCTAGGTAGATGACATCATAAAGAACACTCACAAAAATTTTTAGAATTTTTGGAGCTATATATGAATTACTATGATTTTTCAAATAAAATAGCATTTAAATCATTTTCTGAAAATAGAAAAAGAAAATCGGCACAGTACTCCCGCGCTGACCGACGGCCCGCCGACGGTTGACCGGCGATTACTCGCCGTTGGTGAGGTCTCCGGCGACCGGACTTGGTCCATTGGACTCAGCTTTGCACGGGGAGTCGAACAAGGTAGCTAACGGCGCGGCGGAGCGGCGGCGGCACCCACGCCGGCGGCCATGGCGGCGCGGCGGAGCTAGGGCGCGGCGGCGACGCTCACCGGAGCGGTTTTCGACGACGGCAAGGTCACGAGCATGCGCAGGGTACTCAAACAGACTGGTTTGGCAACAAGATGACACCGTCCCTTGGTCCCTGGCCAAAGCGGCAACGCGTGCGGCGGAGCGGCAACACTGCGCCGGCGGCGAGCTACGGTGGCCGGCGACTACCATGCGGGAAAGATGAAATTGATGGCACAGAAAGATGTAGGAGCTCACCACGGCACTGGTGCGCACGTGAATGGAGGCTCGGAGCGGCTGGGTTGAGCTGCAGACATCGGCGGTGATGGCGGCGGCGGTGCTCCGATGGCAAGGTCGGCGTCACCGGCGTTCCTGTGGAGCATTAAGCCGGCCAAGGTGCGCATAAGATGCAGGATAGCATGGAGAGCATGGTTGCAGGGTTAAAGGTAATATATATTCACCCTGTGCGACGGTCGGCGGCGAAAACGCTCGCGACGGCTCGGCAACCGGCCGTGGAGAAGACGACGGCGCACGGGCAGCTCGGGTGAGGAGAGCGAGCACGAATTGGCTCAAAATGATCGTGAGGATGTGGCGGAGCTATTAGCAAGAGAAATCGAATAGAGATGGAGCGACGGTGGTGAATTCGGGCGGCGGAGCGAGGTCGTCGGCGACGGCGGCGGGGAGAAGAAAGAGGAGAACTCGGCCACGGCTGAGGTATTTATAGGGCGGAGTCGATGGATGGACGGGCGACACGATGACGATGAACCTTCGCACGTCCAGGAGCATGCTAGCGGTCGAGCAGGTACGGCGGTGGACGGCGGCGCGCGTTGAGAAGCCGGCGATGGCGGCCGACGATAGGTTTCGGTACTGTTCGCAGAAATTACAGAAATGTTGTTTGTTTTAAAATACAAATTACTCCAAAATTTATATAAGAACTTGAAAATCTCCAAAAATATCATTTGCATAACTTTTCAAGAGCTACACTTTTCCTTTAACTGGCACCCTCAAATTCTATCTAGATTTTGAAATTTGAATTCAGATTTGAAAAGGGGATAAAACCCTAGAAACAAACATTTAAAATTACTTTTGATTTTTCAATAAAACTTAAAAATCTTCAAGATTATGAAATGTTTGTCTTTCCAAACCAAACCTTTTTTATATACAAAGTTTTCCAAAATTATGCATAATTTTTGAATTATAGTTATAAAATCAAAAGGGGACAAATGCTGGAAAACTGTATTTTCAAATTCATTTGAAATTTCTTTTGGAAACTGGAAAAGTTTTATATACCAACTTTGTAGCTCTTGTCAAGATCTACAAACTATATTTTTAAAGTATCTTCAAATTCTTTATAGATTTTGAATTAGATAAAAGGGGGTAAAACTAGGTTTTGGAATAAAGGGTTTTTGAAATAGAATTTAAACTCAATTTGGTTTCTAACTTAATTGGTTGGTTATTAGTGATCACAAACATCATCCAAGGACATTTTTAGGTCATTGACCCAATGACACCCTTGGTTGACCAAGTTGACTTTTGAAAAACCTTTTATAGCATTTCCAATTTGGATTTAAATTTGAATTACCAGACTTAGAAGTAAGTTTTGGAATCCAAATTAAACTTCAAATATGGATATCATTTTTAGGGTTAAACTTAGACTTATACACTATGCTTTACACTAGTGTAAACACAATTTACACCTCAAGTACATAGAGTATAAACTAAGCATTTGCGATGACATTCGAAAATAGGGTTTTATTATTTCATGTGACAAAACATTCCAGAAACGCAATCAACCTATGAAATATAAACTTGTTTTAGTTAATGCACATTAAGGTTGACTTAAATATGAATGCTTTGTAGTGCATATGATGACATGGTATATTTTAGTTAATATAACACCAGAGGTGTTACATGCCATCGCCAAGCCAGTACCGCCCATGCTTCTTGCCTTGTCCGAGCCTCATGACCATCGTCCCATCTATGTCGTCGATGCTCGGATCCCAGGCTGGCCCATGGACCGACCTTGCCTCTGACGCATAGGAATTGATGCGAGTGTGGACGCTCGGGTTGCTGTACGACTCGAGCGGGTCATCTGGGCTAAAGGTGACAACGGAAGTCGCTTTTTCCTTGCGGGCCAGTCCATATGCCATGAACGTGGACAAAGACTGGCCACCATGCGACGCCGACTGTAAGAAAGATAACAAGATGATTAGAAGAAACATGCAGAATGGAGCATCAGAATACTAAAAATGAATTCACGTACCCATAGTTTCTTGTACGTGCCGAGGCTGCGGCGCCTTGATGGTATGTGGGGCCTGTCGCCTGCAAAGCCCGCTCCCGGTGGACTTCGTGCTCCTGGATATAGCCCTGTGTGAATCACCTGTCCACAATCATCTCCCAGTAGTCGGCAAAGGACTCGCACCACCATGGAATCATCTACATGTCATAAAGAATTTGAAATATAAGACGACCAAATGAAAGCTACTTAATCTCAAAACAAATGAGTATTATTCTTTTTCATTTACCTCAAGGAATTGTTCCCGGGTCAGAGACATCTGTCTTGCCTGTGTCTTGCTGACTTTCTGACCAAGTCGCATGGCGTAGTACTTGATGATGCAAATGAGGCCCTCCTTGTAGTGCATGTCGCTGATGCGTTTCCTGGCACTTTTCACCAAGTTCTTCTACGCCCTCTCCTCCTGTTCCTCTTCACACCTGAAAAAAGTCTGCAGACAGACACAATGTATGAATTCACTATGTCAAAAAGTGTGAAATGAATGCGATGTGTTGATCAAAGTTGTGCGAACGAGACTTACCCAGAACTCTCTCCTGACCCGCTCCTGCTTGTCTCCATAATCTGCGTCGGGGGCAGATTTGTAGCGGTCCCACAATTTGGCCGGCCCCACAGTCCCCTTGTGTGTGAAAATGTCAGGGTAATAGTGCCTACACACAAGCCCCAAGATGTGGTTGGGGTTGCGTGAGTCACCAGGCGACACAACCTACCAGTGCCTGCACAAGTCATTAATAAACATTATTAGTTTCTCTGATAATTTTCAACAGGTTATATGAAGTAGTTGTGATTAAATCTAAAGTTAGTTACCTGTCCCCCTGGGGGCGGATCACTGGGCGTAGAGGAGGAAGTGGAGGCCCAGGGAGTTTTGAGGGACCTCACAAGTAGGGCCTCGCAGCAGAGGCAGTGGAACTACTTCCAGCCTCGCCGTCCTCCTGTGGCTCTCCCTCGTCGTCCGTCACCCAAACCTGCTCATCCTCCGAGGAGTCCGTGGTACGGCGCTTCTCTTCCGGCACATCATGTGGCGAGGCTAGAGGAGGCCAGCCCCTCCTGCTACTGCTCCCGCTGCCGCTGCTCCTAGCCCGCTGCCTCCTCTCGTCCAACGAGTTCTCTCCGGCATCTGCATCCTCACGTGCCCTCTGGTACCTCGAGTTCACGTTCCTTGGCCCACTGCCGCCCGCCATCTTTGTTCAATCACCTGCAATTGAAAAGAAACAAACAAAACATATTATTACATGTATTAGAAATAGATGCTAAGTAAATAAACAAAACACGATTACAAAATAATATTGTATTACATGTATTAGAAGTAATCATCATTATTGGGATTATCTGGATCATATGTCTCGTCATCACTATCAAAATTGTCCAAATAAACAAGACTGTCCGAAGGTTCAATGTTGCCTTCATCGTCATCGTCTAAATGTAATCGCTCAAGCATTTCTATGTCCTTGGCATTTTGCACCTCATCTCCTTCTTCCTCGTCATCAACCCTTTCATTGTCTACTTCCATTCCGATCACCTCGGTTAAGTCTATCACCAACCTCCCTTGTAGCCTATCTTCTTGATAGAACTCTCCATCATATGTATTTGGGTTGAAGTTGTAATCTTCATCATTTGGGACAGGACATCTACCATGTGGTGATACCTGGTGCACAATAGACCAACCCTGAAGAGCCTTGTTGCCTTGGCATGCGTATGGCAAATAATAAACCTACACGGCCTGATCTGCCACAATAAAGATATCTTTTCCTTGATAGACGGAATCGTGTCAAATCTTGACTTGACAAATATTAGGGCTCCATTTCATTAGTCGAGGATTGAACCAGTGGCATTTGAATATGACAAGACGAAGAGGTTTCGAACCATAAAAATGAAAGTTCATAGATATCTTCAATTATGCCATGATACTCGAGGCCATCAGTGCCGAGAGTACAAACTCCGCTGTTTGTGGTTTTTCGCTTGGGCCGAGCTCGCTCGTAGCTTGTTGTGTGAAAGCCGTATCCATTCACATCATAACCTGAATAAGCTTTCACCTTACTGTCGAAGCCATTTGCAACCTGTCTCAACTCCTGGCTCATAGTTGCATCAGTTTTGGCCTGCAAGCGCAAGAAGGAAAGATTGTCGGACTAAGTATATGAAACTCAGAATCATGAACTAGGTATGAGGTAAATTGGACAATACCTTTGTTTTGAACCAAGAAATGAAATTAGGCCTCCCTGCTCCCAGACCCTATGAAAGAAGGGTGTCGGTTTGTCATTGGGTAGGATCCCTTGGTTGATGCCATCATACACGAATAAATTCCCTGTGCAAACGAGAAAGAATCAGTTGGATACAGAATAGTGAGGGTGTATTGAAATAGGTTCTTTGAGAACTTACTCAATGAACGGCTTCACCTCGGGTAGGTTGTGGAACACATATAGCATGATCCTGTGCCACTCTTCATTGTCCAACCTCTTATTGGTCGATCAACTTGACCTGCCAAGTTGCCCTTGGAAAAGGCTGAGACTGGATTCATTATCATCAACATTGTAGCGAGGGAGCGGATTATGCATGCTAGGAAGGTTCTCCGTGTAGTATAGCTGTGTGAAGTTTGTCACCTCCTCTAGAATGGAAGCCTCTGCAATGGAAGCCTCAATTTTGGCTTTATTTCTACATTTTTTGCGAATGACCTTCAGACATCTCTCGATTGGATGGCACCAACGGGCCTGCATGGGCTCCCCCATACGTGCCTCATATGGGAGGTGCACAATCAAATTCTGCATTGACAAGAAGAAGCCGGGTGGAAAGATCTTCTCCAATTTACAAAGCAACTTAGGTGCCACTTTCTCCAAGTTTGCAACCACGGTCCGAGATAGCTCCTTGGCACAAAGCTGGTGGAAGAAATAGCTCAACTCTATCAGCATCAGCCAGAGATGCTCAGGGACATAGCCTCGTACCATCGCCAGAAGAAGCCGCTCAATCCATACGTGGTAGTCATGACTCTTCATCCCGTTAACTCGCATAGTGCCTAAGTTCACTCCCCTGCTCAGGTTCGCTGCATACCCATTAGGGAACATTAACTCCTTGATCCATCATAGTACTTCCCTCCTTTGTTCGGGTTTCAAGATAAAATCGGCCTTAGGCCTTTTCCAGTTCTTGCCATTTGTAGGCGGCCGCATATTTTGCTCTGGTCTATCGCACAACATCGCCAGGTCCACTCTAGCCTTAGGGTTGTCCTTAGACTTGTCAGTGTCCATGAGTGTTGCCCAAAGTGCCTCGGCGATGTTCTTTTCAGTGTGCATTACATCAATGTTATGGGGCAGTAGGAGGTCATCGAAATAGGGGAGCCTCGTCAAGCCGGACTTATGAGTCCACATGTGTTGCTCACCGTATCCCACAAAACCACCTTCTTCATTAGGCATGAGAGCATCTATCTCAGCATGAACCTCAGCACCAGTCTTCATGTGCGGTCTAGGGTCCGTGACAGCGACACCTTTCCTAAAGTTCTTGGTGTCTTGTCGGAATTGATGGTTGAAATCTAGGAATTGACGATGTTGATCGAACGACGAATACTTGCCATCCTTCTTCAACCAAATGAATCTCACAGCTTCCTGGCATATCGGGCATAGGAACTTACCATGAACACACCAGGCGCTGAATAACCCATACGCCAAGAAGTCATCCATGGAGTACTGGTACCAGACGTACATTTTTAAGCTTTGCTTCGTTGCTCGGTCGTATGTCCACACCCCTTCATTTTAATGTAACACCTCTGGTGTTATATTAACTAAAACAAGCCATGTCATCATATGCATTACAAAGCATTCATGTTTAAGTCAACCCTAATGTGCATCAACTAAAACAAGTTTACATTTCATAGGTTGATTGTGTTTCTAGAATGTTTTGTCACATGAAATAATAAAACCCTACTTTTGAATGTCATCGCAAATACTTGGTTTATTTTCTATGTACTTGAGGTGTAAACCGTGTTTACACTAGTGTCAAGCATAGTGTATAAACCTAAGTTCAACCCTTAAAAAAAATTTGTTTCCATATTTGAAGTTGAATTTGGGTTTCAAAGCTTATTCCCAAGCCTTGCAATTCAAATTTAAATTCAAATTGGAAAGTTATAAAGTGTTTTTCAAAAGTCAATTTGGTCAACCAAGGGTGTCATTGGGTCAATGACCTAAAAATGTCCTTGGATGATGTTTGTGATCACTAATGACCAATCAATTAAGTTAGAAACCAAATCGAGTTTGAATTCAATTTCAAAAACCCTTTATTCTAAAACCTAGTTTTACCCCCTTTTCTGTAATTCAAAGTCTATAAAGAATTTGGAGATACTCTAAAAATATAGTTTGTAGATCTTGCCAAGAGCTACAAAGTGGGTATATAAAGTTTTTCAAGTTTCCAAAAGAAATTTTAAATGAATTTGAAAATACAGTTTTCTAGCATTTGTCCCCTTTTGATTTAAAAACCATAATTAAAAAATTATGCATAATTTTGGAAAATTTTGAATATGAAAAAGGTTTGTTTTGGAAAGTTAAACATTTCATAGTTTTGAAGATTTTCAAGTTTTATTGAAAAATCAAAAGTAATTTCAAATGTTTGTTTCTAGGGTTTTATCCCCTTTTTGAATTTGAATTCAAATTTCAAAATCCAAACAGAATTTGAGGATGCCAGTTAAAGGAAAAGTGTAGCTCTTGAAAAGTTATGCAAATGATATTTTTAGAGATTTTCAAGTTCTTATATAAATTTTAGAGTAATTTGTATTTTTAAACGAGTGGCATTTCTATAATTATCAAGAACAGAGCTGAAACCTATCGTCGGCCGCCATCGCCGGCTTCTCAACCCGCGCCGCCGTCCACCGCCGTGCATATCTCAGCTGCCAACTCACCCCGGACACCCGAAACTTCACCGTCGTCATGTCGCCCGTCCGTACGTCACCTTTGGCCTATAAATATCGGTCGGCCGCCGCCGTTTCTCTTCTTTCTTCTTCCTGCCGCCACCGCCGACGACCTAGCTCCACCGCTTGAATTCACCGCCGTTGATTCACCACTGCCTGATTGCTCTTGCCATTAGCTCTGCCACATCCTTACGGTCAGTTTGAGCTAGCTCGTGCTTGCTCTCCTCGCCCAAGCTGCCCGCGCGCTGTCATCTTCTTAGCGGCCGGCCGCCGAGCCGCAACGAGCTCTTTCACCGTCGATCGCCGCACAGTGTGAAAACATATGTCCATTAACCCTTTTGTCATGTTCTCCATGCTATCCTGCCCCTCATGCGCTTCTTAGCCGGCTTGATGGTCCACAGGAACTCTAGTGACGCTGTCCTTGCCGTCGGAGCGCCGCCGCCGCCATCACCGCCGCCGTCCGCAGCTTGACTCAAACACTCCGGGCCTTCATCAACGTGCGCATCAGCACCGTGGTGAGCTCCTGCATCTGTCTGTGCCTTCAATTTCATCTTTGCCACGTGGTAGTCACCGGCCACCGTAGCTCGCCGCCGACGCAGCTTTGCCAGCGCCGCCGCGTGCGTAGCCGTCGTGGCTGGAGTTCCAGTTTGGCCTCATCTTGTTGCCAAACGAGTTCGTCTGAATACCCTGCGCACGCTCATGACCTCGCCGTCACCGAAAATCGCTCCGGTGAGAGTCGCCGCCGCGGCCGAGCTCCGCCGCGCCGCCATGGCCGCCGGCGTGGGTGCCGCCATCGCTCCGCTGCCACGTTAGCTACCTCAAATGACTCGCCGTGTCGAGATGAGTCTGTAGGGACAAACCTTGTCGCCGGAGACCTCGTCGTCGGTGAGTAATCGCCGGTCAACCGCCGGCGGACCGTCGGTCAGCGCGGGAGCACTGTGCCGATTTTTTTTCTATTTTCAGAAAATGATTTAAATGCTATTTTCTTTGAAAAATCATAGTAATTCATATATAGCTCCAAAAATTCTAAAAATTTGTGTGTGTGTTCTTTATGACGTCATCTACCTAGGAAAAATATGAAATGCCAAATTTGAGTACTTTTTGCATATGTTAAAATTAGCCCTTTTAATTAAAAAATGGACCTTCAATGATTTTTAATAAATAAAATAATTGGCTTTTAATTCTGAAATTTGTTTTGCCATCTAATTAGGCTAAGAGCTTTCCAAAATAAAATTTTGGGCTTAATTTGATAACTTTAATTTTATGCCTTTATTTATGCTTTTAAATAATTAATTAACCCCTTTAGTTAAGGTTAATCATTATAGGATTTGTTTGACTTTGGGATTGATTGATGACCTTGGGTCATTGACCCTAATGACCTTTGGTACTTTAATTAATTATTTGCACTTACCTTAATCATGTCATTAGGGATTAATCAACGTTATTTCATGTGTTTAATTAATTTCTTAAATGGCGTAGTTAACCCTAATGAGCTTGATAAGCGAAGTTTTGTTGGCTTGCAACTTTATCGTGAAGGAAAGTTGTACTCAAGCCGTTAATCTGATCATGCATCCATCGAGCATTATGTTTACTATTCCATCATGTTAAAGCATATCAATTATCGAATAATTTCCGTTAACGGAGAGTTAACGTTGTCGCACCAGATTCCAAGGACGAGCAGATTCAGGAATCGGGAGTTGATCCAGAGTTCGAGACTGTCTACTCCGAATACCAAGGCAAGCCCCGGATGCATTCAAACCCTATTCTATTTATAAAAGTTTTATCGCTTCAGCTATGATATGTTGCATTAAGTAAGAGGAGTTGAGTGAAAACCCACCAATTGCATTACCTGTCTTATTTTCTTATTCCTTGTTACCTGCTTTGGAAGATAAGTAGTAACGCTTAGCCCTGCTTAATTAGTTAAGTGTTCAAAAGTAAAAGAATAAAAAAGATGAGATTGGTTTTACTTGTTGGAATCTTGATAATAGTTAATAAATCGAGTCCGGACGGCTAACTTGCACTGGGAATGGAGTCCCTCTGTAGTGTTTTCGTCTGTTGATGCCCTAGGTCCCGTCCGTTGGTGAACTGATGATATCGAGAAATTAGAAATCCACATGCATGAAGTGGTATTCAGTGGGCCAGAGTCCCCACGCATATCATGAGTGACATATAGTGGGCCAGAGTCCCCACATATGTCACAGTGTGTTATACTGTGGGTTTAAGTTCCCATGTATATCGGTACACGGGGCAGAAGAGCTCAGGTATATCATGTGGTGATATATGGCTGCGGTTGTTATCCCGGTATATCTGTGATCTGGTATGCATCGGAGTTAAAGTCTCCGGTATCCCAGTGATCTAGGTCCTAGTTGGGTATGAAAATGGATTCGAATCGCCGTTGCTTCTCGGAGAAGAAGACTCAATCGGTGTTCATCATCGTAGTAACAACTTGAACAGTGACTAAGGTTTAATAATGTTGTTGGTTGGTAATTGGAGCTAGATCATGGCAAACTTTACTTTCTGTTAAGCTTTTACGTAAAATTTCTTATCCCTTACAGGCCTTACCTTGTCCCTCTAGCCTGCATTTCCTAAGTCTTCACCGCTCTTTTTCGTCGGGTCAGTCTTGTTGAGTACTTTTGTACTCAGGGTTTGTTGAACCCTTGTTGCAGGTGAGCCTCATGGGTAGGAGTGCTTTGCGTCCTGCTGCATGACAGTCGTCGAGGAAAGTGACGACGAGTAAGATGTTTAGCTCTTGGGCAGAGCTTATCGTTTGGTATTGTAATAAAGTTATCTACTGCTACTCCACTACTATTATGGTTTGTATAATTTAAACTTATGGTTGTAAATATTTGAAACTCAAAGGTTTGTAAACTTATGTTGTTGTAAGTCTTTCGCTATTTTGTTCCGATGTATATTATTTATATCAAACTATTGTAATACTGCAATGCCTCTTTATAACGATTGATCCTGCTCGGAGAATCGTGGATGATTCGAGATTTACCCGACAGACTTTTTAAGTCGTATGGAACACAGTCATGGTTATTTGGAGTCTGTTTAGACAATAATCATGCGTGTGGGCCATATGATTTAGGAGGTTCTGCCACATTCAAGCTTTGATCAGTTTCATCAATCCCAGGCTGCATGTACACACCCATATTCTTCCCTGGGTGTCCAGGAATTATCAACGTCAAGATCATGTTTTGTCGTTGAAAGGCGACGCCAGGGGGGAGATTAAGGGGGATAACAAACACGGGCCAACATGTGTAAGGGGCAGACATGCCGCCATAAGGATTGAACCCATCAGTTGCCAGCGCGACACGTAAATTTTAAACGATGCATGTCATTAAACCTGGCCCATGCTTCACCATTAGATGGATGCACCATCTTGTCAGGATTGTACCGTTTGTCATTCTTGTGCCACGTCATCTGTTTCATGGTTTCCTCTGTCATGAATAGCCTTTGAAGCCTCGGCAAGAAGGAAAGGTGCCGTAGGACTAGGGCGGGTATCTTAAGCTGGCTCTTCTGGCCACCACCGTCACCAGACTCTACCTCCAGGAACATGGAGGCTTTACACTTTGGACAGTACTTTGCCTCCTCGTGTTCTTCCTGAAATAGGACACACCCGTTCGGACAAGCATGTATCTGCTCATACGGCATCTTCAGTGCTTTAAGGAGCTTGTGTGCCTCGTACATGGACTTCAACAACATGTGGTTTTTCGAAAGTAGGGTGCCAACCACGGCCAATACCTTATCAAAGCCTTCTCGACTCCAGTTTAAATCGGACTTCAACCCTATCAAGCGACTTATGGCATCCAGCTGGGAGACCTCAGAATGAGCGTGAAGGTGTTTCTGTGCCAAGTCCATTATGTACTGGAACGCATCTACGGCTGCCTGCGTCTCCGCCTCCTCACGTCCTTCAGCAAACTGTGCTTGGTGAACATCATCTACCATGTCTGCTACCCCGACATCAGTATCGAAAGCCTCGATGCGTTGTCTCACCACCTCCTCTCTCATACGATCAGCTTCACCATGGTGGACCCACCAGGTGTAGTTCGGCGTAAACCCATTCTTGTGCAGATGTGTACCCATGAGTTCCTGTAACATCCCAGATGTTAGTAAGCAATTAAAATTATAATCAAGTTCATTATTAAGAATAATCATTTAGCATCACGACATAATTGCATTCATGTTTTAATCATGTCTTTTATGTGGTGCTTTGTTTTATACATGAAATGATGAGTTGATTGCTACTTAAAAACTATTTTCAAAACCT